>OZ024745.1:5774071-5986571 GCA_964016885.1 Eledone cirrhosa
GAATCAGAAACCCACACATTCACCTGAGAGAGAGAGAGAGAGAGAGAGAGAGAGAGAGAGAGAGAGAGAGAGAGAGAGAGAGAGAGAGAGAGGGGGGGGACAGTGAAGAACAGAAAATAAAATATACAAGAGGATGACTAGAAATGTCTCAAAAATAATAATAATAATGATTTCATGTATTACCCAATAGGGCCGACATGTAGGGGACAATACAAAGACAGGGACAGTGGGTTACAATAAGGTCGAGAAAAAGTGCACAATGGCAAGACTAATTTAACAATGAAGATATAAAAAATATAAGATAAACTATGCATAAATATAACAAAATAAATTCCCCTATAGGGGGTGGACCACCCAGGGGTGACTCAGGTACCCTACCAATCCAGAACCACCCTGCGCTTCTAGGGCACCCAGGGAGAGCACCCCTCTCTTCAAGTTAGCTAGCCTATAGGCGCATGGTCAGAGTAGGCCTATTCACACGGGCCATTCTCGCCACATTCATCCACCTTTTAGCAAATGTACTGGGGGAGGGGGGCAGCACTTCGCTCTCCACCCTCACCTTCCTTTCCAGGTGAAACTTGAAGAAGTTGATGAGGGATTGGCCGAAGAGAAAAGTGTCTGTCTTCAGTCCTTTTAATCTGGTCCACCATATAACCTCTTTCGCAACGGCCACCAGACAGAAGAAGATTGCCTGCTCTTCCTGACCTAAGGAAGGCGGCGGGTCGATATTCACTATGGACTCGGCCGATAGCCGGATCCGTTCTACACGCGACAGTAGCTGTTCAACACAACTCCACAAATCAGTAATGCACGGACATTTGACAAGTGCCTGCAGAACAGTTTCGTCGCTCTGTGCGCATCTCGGGCAGGTCCGTCTGACAGCATTCCGTGCCTGTAGAGTTTAGCCCGAACCGGCAGTGCACCCCCCCCCCCCCCCCCCCCGTGGCCATCGTCCCCGGCTCGAAAGTCTCCCGGAACAGACTGGTCAGTTCGACTTCGTCGAGGTCCAAAGCTTCTCCGAGTGCGTCATCGCACTTGCCCACCACTAATCCTCTATAGAACTCGAGAGTGGAAGTTCCACTGATCACATTGCCCGCTTGGTAGAGGGCAATGAGTGCCTGACAACATTCCAGGTGCCAGTCACCGAGTCTCGGTCTCTTTTTGACCCAGGACTGCAGCTCAGTCAAAGAAACGAGCTGCGGAAAGGCCCGTCTGATAAACGGCGACCACACCTGTTCAACGTTTAGGAAGAATATCTGGAGATGTCGCAGCCTTAGCGCATGCCTGCGAATCATAAGCCACATCATGACCAGCCCTCCGCGTAGAGGGTGCTGGCAGCAGATGGACCGCCTCACCAACGGAACTTGTCCTTTCCACAAGAATTTGAAGAGGAGCCGTTTTAACTTGACGAGGCGCGGACAGGGGCAAGGCACGGCAGTCAGGCGGTAGTAGATGACGGACGCGATGTACGCATTCGCCACCTCCGCGCCACCATTCAGGGATAGCTTCCTCCCAGCCCATATTTGGGTGAGACTGGCTACTCTGCTCGTTACCTCGTCCCAATTCTTTTCCACCTGGAGGTCTGGTACGAACCCGAGCAACTTTACCAGTCCGTCTGTCCAGCGTCCCACGACGCTGTTGGACAACATAGGCTTGCCTCTCCAGGTTCCGAGCTGCAAGCCCACCGACTTTTCCGGGTTAAGATTTTCTCCTGTCAATCTTTCATATTCCTTCAATAAGGTGCCGACCACCTCGATTTCTGAGGTGTCCGACACCACGAACTCAACATTCAAATAAATACAGGGTTTTGTATTTCTCGAAGAGAAAATGCTTCCACAATGGCCCAAATCATGATAAATGATTATAAACCTCAGATAAAAAGATTTAGAGCAGACTGAGACACATTGAACTGTCTTTCAAATTAATTCACATTTTAAAAAACTTCAACACATATTCTATTTAAGTATTGTTCAGACAGAACATCAGAACCAACTAAAACAAAAACAACAACAACAACAACAACAACAACAACCAACAGTCCCTGTCACAGAGTGACCAGTTCAACAACAACAACAACAACAACAACAACCAACAGTCTCTGTCCGAGAGTGACTAGGTCAACAACAACAAACAACTAACAGTCCCTGTCACAGAGTGACCAGGTCAACAACAACAACCAACAGTCCCTGTCACAGAGTGACCAGGTCAACAACAACAACCAACAGTCCCTGTCACAGAGTGACCAGGTCAACAACAACAACAACTAGCAGTCACTGTCACAGAGTGACCAGGTCAACAACAACAACCTACAGTCCCTGTCACAGAGTGACCAGGTCAACAACAACAATTAACAGTCACTGTCACAGAGTGACCAGGTCAACAACAACAACCAACAGTCCCTGTCACAGAGTGACTAGGTCAACAACAACTAACAGTCCCTGTCACAGAGTGACCAGGTCAACAACAACAACAACTAACAGTCACTGTCACAGAGTGACCAGGTCAACAACAACAACCAACAGTCCCTGTCACAGAGTGACCAGGTCAACATCAACAACTAACAGTCACTGTCACAGAGTGACTAGGTCAACAACAACAACAACTAACAGTCCCTGTCACAGAGTGACCAGGTCAACAACAACAACCAACAGTCCCTGTCACAGAGTGACCAGGTCAACAACAACAACCAACAGTCCCTGTCACAGAGTGACTAGGTCAACAACAACAACAACTAACAGTCCCTGTCACAGAGTGACCAGGTCAACAACAACAACAACAACCAACAATCCCTGTCACAGAGTGACCAGGTCAACAACAACGACAACTAACAGTCCCTGTCACAGAGTGACCAGGTCAACAACGACAACCAACAGTCCCTGTCACAGAGTGACTAGGTCAACAACAACAACAACAAAAACTAACAGTCACTGTCACAGATTGAACAGGTCAACAACAACAACCAACAGTCCCTGTCACAGAGTGACTAGGTCAACAACAACAACAACTAACAGTCACTGTCACAGAGTGACCAGGTCAACAACAACAACCAACAGTCCCTGTCAAAGAGTGACCAGGTCAACAACAACAACCAACAGTCCCTGTCAAAGAGTGACCAGGTCAACAACAACAACAACAACCAACAGTCTCTGTCACAGAGTAACCAGGTCAACAATAACAAAAACAACTAACAGTCTCTGTCACAGAGTGACCAGGTCAACAACAACAACCAACAGTCTCTGTCACAGAGTGACCAGGTCAACAACAACAACAACACCCGACAGTCTCTGTCACAGAGTGACCAGGTCAACAACAACACCAACAAAGACCAACAGTCACTGTCACAGAGTGACGAGGTCAACAACAACAACAACAACCAACAGTCTCTGTCACAGAGTGACCTGAGCAACAACAAAAACCAACAGTCTCTGTCACAGAGTGACCAGGTCAACAACAACAACAACAACCAACAGTCTCTGTCACAGAGTGACCAGGTCAACAACAACAACAACCAACAGTCTCTGTCACAGAGTGACGAGGTCAACAACAACAACAACCAACAGTCCCTGTCACAGAGTGACCTGATCAACAACAACAACAACCAACAGTCTCTGTCACAGAGTGACTTGATCAGCAACAACAACAACCAACAGTCCCTGTCACAGAGTGACCTGATCAACAACAACAACAACAACCAACAGTCTCTGTCACAGAGTGACTTGATCAACAAAAACAACAACCAACAGTCCCTATCACAGAGTGACATGATCAACAACATCAACAACAACAACGAACATTCTCTGTCACAGAGTGACCAGGTCAAAAACACCAACAACAAACAACAGTCTCTGTCACAGAGTGAACTGATTAACAACACCAACAACAACCAGCAGTCCCTGTCACTGAGTTACCTGATCAACAACAACAACAACAACAACAACCAACAGTCCCTGTCACAGAGTGACCTGATTAACAACAACAACAACAACCAACAGTCCCCGTCACAGAGTGACCTGATCAACAACAACAACAACAACAACCAACAGTCTCTGTCACAGAGTGACTTGATCAACAACAACAACAACCAACAGTCTCTATCACAGAGTGCCCAGGTCAACAACACCAACAACAAAAAACAGTCTCTGTCACAGCGTGACCTGATTAACAACAACAACAACAACCAACAGTCTCTGTCACAGAGTGACCAGGTCAACAACAACAGCAAAGACCAACAGTCTCTGTCACAGAGTGACCAGGTCAACAACAAGAACAACAACCAACAGTCTCTGTCACAGAGTGACCAGGTCAACAACAACAACCAACAGTCCCTGTCACAGAGTGACCAGGTCAACAACAACAACAACAACCAACAGTCTCTGTCACAGAGTGACCAGGTCAACAACAACAACAACAACCAACAGTCTCTGTCACAGAGTGACCAGGTCAACAACAAGAACAACAACCAACAGTCTCTGTCACAGTGTGACCAGGTCAACAAAAACAACAACAACCAACAGTCTCTGTCACAGTGTGACCAGGTCAACAACAACAACAACAACAAACAATCTCTGTCACAGTGTGACCTGGTCAACAACAACAACAACAACAACCAACAGTCTCTGTCACAGTGTGACCAGGTCAACAACAACAACAACAACCAACAGTCTCTGTCACAGAGTGACGAGGTCAACAACAATGACCACAACCTACAGTCTCAATCACAGAGTGACCTGATTAACAACAACAACAACAACCAACAGTCTCTGTCACAGAGTGACCAGGTCAACAACAACAGCAAAGACCAACAGTCGCTGTCACAGAATGACCAGGTCAACAACAACAACCAACAGTCCCTGTCACAGGGTGACCAGGTCAACAACAACAACAACAACCAACAGTCTCTGTCACAGAGTGACCAGGCCAACTACAACAACAGCAACTAACAGTCTCTGTCACAGAGTGATCATGTCAACAACAACAACAACCAACAGTCTCTGTCCCAGAGTGACAAGGTCAACAACAACAACAACTAACAGTCACTGTCACAGAGTGACCAGGTCAACAACAACAACCAATAGTCCTGTCACAGAGTGACCAGGTCAAACAACAACAACAACCAACAGTCTCTATCACAGAATAACCAGGTCAACAATAACAACAACAACAACCAACAGTCCCTGTCACAGAGTGAACATGTCAACAACAACAACAACAACAACAACCAACAGTCTCTGTCACAGTGTGAGCAGGTCAACAACAACAACAACAACAACCAACAGTCACTGTTACAGAATGACCAGGTCAACAACAACAACCAACAGTCCCTGTCACAGAGTGACCAGGTCAACAACAACAACCAACAGTCCTGTCACAGAGTGACCAGGTCAACAACAACAACAACCAACAGTCCCTGTCACAGAGTGAGCAGTTCAACAACAACAACAACAACAACGAACAGTTTCTGTCACAGAATGACCAGATCAACAACAACAACAACAACCAACAGTCTCTATCACTAAGTGACCTGATCAACAACAAAACCAACAGTCTTCGTCACAGGGTGACCAGGTCCACAACAACAACAACAACGAACAGTCTCTGTTACAGAGTGACCAGGTCAACAACAATAACGATGAACAGTCCCTGTCACGGAGTGACCTGATCAACAACAACAACCAACAGTCCCTGTCACAGAGTGACCTGATCAACACCAACAACAAAAACCAACAGTCCCTGTCACAGAATGACCTGATCAACACCAATAACAACAACCAACAATCTCTATCACAGAGTGACTTGATCAACACCAACAACAAACAACAATCTCTGTCACAGAGTGACCTGATTAACAACAACAACAATAACAACCAACAGTCTCTGTCACAGAGTGACCTGATGAACAACACCAACATCAACCAACAGTCCCTGTCACAGAGTGACCTGATTAACAACAACAACAACAAACAACAGTCCCTGTCACAGAGTGACCTGATCAACAACAACAACAACAACCAACAGTCCATGTCACAGAGTGACCTGATTAACAACAATAACAACAACCAACAGTCCCTGTCACAGAGTGACCAGGTCAACAACAACAATGACAAACAACAGTCCCTGTCACAGAGTGACCTGATCAACAACAACAAAAACCAATAGTCCCTGTCACAGAGTGACCTGATCAGCAACAACAACAACCAACAGACCCTGTCACAGAGTGACCTGATTAACAACAACAACAACAACAACCACCAGTCCCTGTGACAGACTGACCTGATCAACAACAACAACAACCAACAGTCCCTGTCACAGAGTGACCTAATCAACAACAACAACAACAACAACAACCAACTGTCTCTGTCACAGACTGACCTGATCAATAACAACAACCAACAGTCTCTGTCACAGAGTGACCAGGTCAACAACAACAACCAACAGTCTCTGTCACAGAGTGACCAGACCAGGTGAACAACAACAACAACAAACAACAGTCAATGTCACAGAGTGACCAGGTGAAAACCAACAACAACAACCAACAGTCCCTGTCACAGAGTGACTTGATCAACAACAACAACAACAAACAACAGTCCCTGTCACAGAGTGACCAGGGGAACAACAACAACAACCAACAGTCACTGTCACAGAGTGACCTGGTCAACAACAAAAACATCAACCAACAGTCTCTGTCACAGAGTGACCAGGTCAACAACAAGAACAACAACCAACAGTCCCTGTCACAGAGTGACCAGATCAACAACAACAACAACAACCAACAGTCCCTGTCCCAGAGTGACCAGGTCAACAACAACAACCAACAGTCTCTGTCACAGAGTGACCAGACCAGGTGAACAACAACAACAACAACAAACAACGGTCAATGTCACCGAGCGACCAGGTGAAAACCAACAACAACAACCAACAGTCCCTGTCACAGATTGACTTGATCAACAACAACAACAACAACCAACAGTCCCTGACCCAGAGTGACCTGATCAACAACAACAACAACAACCAACAGTCCCTGTCCCAGAGTGACCTGATCAACAACAACAACAACAAACAACAGTCCCTGTCACCGAGTGACCTGATCAACAACAACAACCAACAGTCCCTGTCACAGAGTGACTTGATCAACAACAACAACAACAAACAACAGTCCCTGTCACAGAGTGACCAGGGGAACAACAACAACAACCAACAGTCACTGTCACAGAGTGACCAGGTCAACAACAAGAACAACAACCAACAGTCCCTGTCACAGAGTGACCAGATCAACAACAACAACAACAACAACCATCAGTCTCTCTCACAGAGTGACCTGATCAACAACAACAACAACAACCAACAGTCCCTGTCCCAGAGTGACCTGATCAACAACAACAACAACAACCAACAGTCCCTGCTCCAGAGTGACCTGATCAACAACAACAACAGCAACTAACAGTCTCTGTCACAGAGTGACCTGATCAACAACAACAACCAACAGTCTCTGACACATATTGACCTGATCAACAACAACAACAATCTCTCTCACAGAGTGACTTGATCAACAACAACAACAACCAGCAGTCCCTGTCACAGAGTGACCTGATCAACAATAACAACAACAACAACCAACAGTCCCTGTCACAGAGTGACCTGTTCAACAACAACAACAACTACCAACAGTCACTGTCACAGAGTGACCTGATCAACACCAGCAACAACAACCAACAATCTCTGTCACAGAGTGACTTGATCAACACCAACAACAACCAACAGTCTCTCTCACAGAGTGACCTGATCAACAACAACAACAACAAGCAACAGTCCCTGTCCCAGAGTGAGCAGATCAACAACAACAACAACAACCAACAGTCCCTGTCACAGAGTGACCAGGTCAACAACAACAACCAACAGTCCCTGTCACAGAGTCACCAGGTCAACAACAACAACCAACAGTCCCTGTCACAGAGTGACCAGGTGAACAACAACAATAACAACCAACAGTCTCTGTCACAGCGTGACCTGATCAACAACAACAACAACAAGCAACAGTCCCTGTCCCAGAGTGACTAGGTCAACAACAACAACAACAACTAATAGTCACTGTCACAGAGTGACCAGACCAGGTCAACAACCAACAGTCCCTGTCACAGGGTGAGCTGATCAACAACAACAACAAACAACAGTCCCTGTCACAGAGAGACCAGGTCAACAAAAACAACAACAACAGCAACCAACAGTCCCTGTCACAGAGTGACCTGATCAATAACAACAACAACAACACCAACAGTCCCTGTCACAGAGTGAACAGTTCAACAACAACAACAACAACCAACAGTCCCTGTCACAGAGTGACCAGGTCCACTAAAACAACAGCAACAAACAGTCTCTGTCACAGAGTGACTTGATCAATAACAACAACAACCAACAGTCCCTGTCACAGAGTGACTTGATCAACAACAACAACAACCAATAATCTCTCTCACATAGTGACTTGATCAACAACAACAACAACCAGCAGTCCCTGTCACAGAGTGACCTGATCAACAATAACAACAACAACAACCAACAGTCCCTGTCACAGAGTGACCTGTTCAACAACAACAACAACTACTAACAGTCACTGTCACGGAGTGACCTGATCAACACCAACAACAACAACCAACAATCTCTGTCACAGAGTGACCTGATCAACAACAACAACAACAACCAACAGTCTCTCTCACAGAGTGACCTGATCAACAACAACAACAACAAGCAACAGTCCCTGTCCCAGAGTGAGCAGATCAACAACAACAACAACAACAACCAACAGTCCCTGTCACAGAGTGACCAGTTCAACAACAACAACAACAACCAACAGTCCCTGTCACAGAGTGACCAGGTCAACAACAACAACCAACAGTCCCTGTCACAGAGTCACCACGTTAACAACAACCAACAGTCCCTGTCACAGAGTCACCAGGTCAACAACAACAACCAACATCCCTGTCAGTTGAACAACAACAATAACAACCAACAGTCTCTCTCACAGCGTGACCTGATCAACAACAACAACAACAAGCAACAGTCCCTGTCCCAGAGTGACTAGGTCAACAACAACAACAACAACTAATAGTCACTGTCACAGAGTGACCAGACCAGGTCAAAAACCAACAGTCCCTGTCACAGGGTGAGCTGATCAACAACAACAACAAACAACAGTCCCTGTCACAGAGAGACCAGGTCAACAAAAACAACAACAACAGCAACCAACAGTCCCTGTCACAGAGTGAACAGTTCAACAACAACAACAACAACCAACAGTCCCTGTCCCAGAGTGACTAAGTCAACAACAACAAGCAACAGTCCCTGTCACAGAGTGACTAGATCAACTACAACAACCAACAGTCACTGTCACAGAGTGACCAGGTCAACAACAACAACAACAACCATCAGTCCCTGTCACAGAGGGATCTGATCAAGCACAACAACAACAACAACCAACAGTCCCTGTCACAGAGTGACCTGATCAACAACAACAACCAACAGTCTCTGTCATAGAGTGACCTGATCAACAAAAACAACAACAACCAACAATCCCTGTCACAGAGTGAAGTGATCAACAACAACAGCAACCAACAGTCCCTGTCACAGAGTGACCTGATCAACAACAACAACAACAACAACCAACAGTCTCTGTCACAGTGTGACCAGGTCAACAACAACAACAACAACCAACAGTCTCTGTCACAGAGTGACCAGGTCAACAACAACAACAACAACCAACAGTCTCTGTCACAGAGTGACCATGTCAACAACAACAACAACAACAATCAACAGTCTCTGTCACAGAGTGACCAGACCAGGTCAACAACAACAACAACAACCAACAGTCTCTGTCACAGAGTGACCAGGTCAACAACAACAACAACAATAAACAACAGTCTCTGTCACAGAGTGACCAGGTCAACAACAACAACAACAACCAACAGTCTCTGTCACAGAGTGACCAGGTCAACAACAACAACAACCAACAGTCCCTCTCACAGAGTGACCTGATGAACAACAACAACAACAACAACCAACAGTCCCTGTCACAGAGTGACCAGGTCAACAACAACAATCAACAGTCCATGTCACAGAGTGACCTGATCAACAACAACAACAACAACCAACAGTCCCTGTCACAGAGTGACCAGGTCAACAACAACACTAGTGTTGATATTAACTGACAGTTGGATTTTATTAGTACTGTGTCTAGAGTACCAACAACACTAGTGTAGATATTAACTGACAGTTGGACCTTGTTAGTAATGTGTCTAGAGTACCAACAACACTAGTGTAGATATTAACTGACTTTTGGACCTTGTTAGTACTGTGCCTAGAGTACCAACAACACTAGTGTAGATATTAACTGACAGTTAGACCTTGTTAGTACTGTGTCTAGTGTCAACTACCAACAAAAGTAGTGTAGCTAGAGAAACTGTGAGGATGGGTGGCTGTCCAGGGTGACACTTCTATATGAGGGGGACACTTTAAAGGGGAGTCGCTAAGCAATGTCATATTTTATGGGGCGATGAAAGGGATTCTCCTGGCAGCACAAAGCTACGGTATTTCTATGAGAGGAGACTAACTCAATAGATACTCCTCACAACAAAAATAACTACGCCATTGATATTTCTACTCGACGTTGTAACGACATTTGCAACAAAGATTCTGCTTAAGTCATACCACGGAAAGGTGTTAAACCGATCAATAGACGAAGTCTCCCACCCATGAACAAGAATGGTCTCCCCTCGCCCACTTTTACTTGGGAGGGCTTTAGATAGGACGTGGGGGACTGAGTTCTCAAGTACTCCTTCTATCGAGTCTGTCAGAAGCAGCCATCGCCAACTGATCCGGCTGGATCACCAAGCGAAACTAACCGAATTCATGGATATTATCCAATAATCTTGCTAGTGCACTACCCCTGGGTCTCCTGCCAGTTGGTTTTACTCGTAAAACCTGTCCATCGATTCTTTCCTGAGATATTCTAACTACATGTCCGTATTTCAATGACAAGGCTTTGACTGGAGACAATAACAGAAGACACGTGCTCAACATCCCGCAGTACGGGGGGTGAAACTCTCAGCACATTCTTAACGATAGTTAGATGAAGTAACTTTCTCCGTTCTACATTCAAATTCTGCACTGGTCCTTCTGATGTGATTAAAATAAAATACCAGTTAAATGTTGGAGTTATGGGTTGATTGGGGGGTCGGGGCTCTTCAGGTTTGGGGTTTCCCTCATGCACAAAATAAAAATTAGAATACACAGCAAACCCCCAATTTTACACATCAAAGTTAGCTTATTGCAAGTAATTGGAAGTGAAAAGTGATATATACAAGTATTAAATTCAAACATTCTAACCATCCTAAAACTTGAAAGCCCAGTCGAGGGCACAAATAAATTGTTACAGCCGTCACTGGGGAGGTCCCCACTGCAGGGGCCCGGGTCAGTTGCCCCATTTGTCTTCCATTAAATCAGCCCCTGACTAAAGTTGATAAAATCGATTTACCACATCCTCTAAATTGCTGGTCTTGTACCTATGTCAGAAAGAATTTACTTGTCTTAAGCAGAGACGGTAGAAGCATTTCTGAGTGTGTGTGGAGGGGGGAGGGGGGCAGATTTGGTCAATTTAGTTGTAGTGATTAGTTTAGTTATCAACCAAGATATAAAAAACTTAGATATGCGATAAACATGTACATAAATTGTAGCAACGTCCCTGTTAATATGAAACCTTTAACAGCTTTCTATTGGATCTAAGATTTCTGTTGTGTAGCGAGGATCACAATTGTACAAATATCCAAATACAGGAATTGATAACCGAGATTGCCGAGCAACAACAGCGAGAGGAGAAACTACACAGTCACTATACACACACATACCTGTATATATATATATATATATATATATATATATATATATATATATATATATATATATATATATATATATATATATATATATATATATATATATATGAGAGACGTAAAATAAGAAAATTATAAAATTAACTTACTTACTAAAATATCGCTTCCAACTAATTAGTTTCTGGAATGGAGTAAATATATTTTCCGAAGAAGATATGGAGAAACATTCCGTCGTCAGGGAAGTCTATTCTCAGCTAAGTTTCCAGGCAAAGCGAGGACTCTGGAAACTTATTAAAAAATAATTTAGTGGATAGGAAATAGCAAAGCGTAGGACTGAATTCCTAGCCATTGAGAAAATCACTGCCTCTGCATCTGTGGCGAATTCAAAAAGAATCAATCACGTGATATCGAGGTCAATCAGTGGAAAGTGGTTTGCTAATAAGACAGCGGCCTGCCTACTACCATAGCAGCAGTCATGGCCAATATTGCTCGACAAATAATTTGGAGATAATTATAAAGAATTAATATCTAGTAACATATATATACATACAGATGCATATCAATGCTAGCAAATATATAGGTTTTGTCTTAGTAACATTGTGGTTCAATGCATGGGGTTGCAGAACAATAATATGAGAGACGTAAAATAAGAAAAATATAAAATTAACTTACTTACTAATTCTCTTATTTTACGTCTCTCATATTATTGTTCTGCAACCCCATGCATTGAACCACAATGTTACTAAGACAAAACCTATATATTTGCTAGCATTGATATGCATCTGTATGTATATATATGTTACTAGATATTAATTCTTTATAATTATCTCCAAATTATTTGTCGAGCAATATTGGCCATGACTGCTGCTATGGTAGTAGGCAGGCCGCTGTCTTATTAGCAAACCACTTTCCACTGATTGACCTCGATGTCACGTGATTGATCCTTTTCGAATTCGCCACAGACGCAGAGGCAGTGATTTTCTCAATGGCTAGGAATTCAGTCCACGCTTTGCTATTTCCTATCCACTGAATTATTTTTTAATAAGTTTCTAGAGTCCTCGCTTTGCCTGGAAACTTAGCTGAGAATAGACTTCCCTGACGACGGAATGTTTCTCCATATCTTCTTCGGAAAATATATTTACTCCATTCCAGAAACTAATTAGTTGGAAGTGATATTTTAGTAAGTAAGTTAATTTTATAATTTTCTTATTTTACGTCTCTCATATTATTGATCTGCAACCCCATGCATTGAACCACAATGTTACTAAGACAAAACCTATATATTTGCTAGCATTGATATGCATTTGTATGTATATATATATGTTACTAGATATTAATTCTTTATCTGTTAGAACACGAAAAGTGTGAAACAACAGAATGTTCACTTTTCGTGTTCTAACATATATGCGTAACTTCTTCATAAATTTTCCGGGGATAGCCGTGGTGGTGGTGATCGTATGTCATTGGCTAATTTTCAACCAATCAGAGTAAGTGTTGATATATATATATATATATATATATATATATATATATATACTATTCCCCCTCTCTCTATATATATCTTACGCTTTCGCTTTACACTCCTCCCCTTCAATAACACATTTCCCCCTCTCTATATATCTCTTATACTGTTACACTTATATTTCCATTTATTTATTACCCCCTCTCTCTATATCTCTTCCACTGTTACTTACGCCTGTTTCTCTCTATCTGTTCCGTCTCTATATATATATCTCTTACTCTTTCGCTTTGCACTCCTCCCCTTCAATACCATCTCTCCCCCTCTCTATATATGTGCTACTCTATCGCTGCACGCTCCTCTCCTTTAATATATCAATTACACACTTACGCTTTACACTCCTTTATCCCCAGCGCCCCTATATATACACCCCCCCCCCCCGCATCTATATTTTAATGTTCCGTTGCACCGTGAATATATGTGTCTATATATATATACATATATATTGTATATACACATTCATGTATGTGTATACACACTCATGTATGTATATACACTGGTTTTATGTGTGTATTGTAAATTTGTACTGTTAAAACACGAAACTAACATTCGATTGACACTTTGATTACCTGTACAGGCAATAGTTATTAGAATGCTGTTGAAGTGTGTATATATTTTTGGTGAATCCGCGATAGTTGAAGCGCCAAGTAGCGAGGTATCACTGTATATATGTTTAAATATATAGTGTAGCTGTGAAAACTGACTTTAAACGTGTTTCGGTTTACGAACGCCGCGCCGGAACGAATTAAACTCGTAAACCGAGGTGCCACAGTATATATATATATATATATAAAATAAAAGAATTTATTCAGTTTTGGGACAATATAATTTTGACTGATAACAAATGTGAAATTCTTAACTAGCATCTATATATATATATATATATATATATATATATATATATATATATATATATAGAGAGAGAGAGAGAGAGAGAGAGATATGAGACTTCTAGGTATGTCACGATGTATCTAACATTACGTTGACACTTTCCCCCTCTCTATATATCTCTTATACTGTTACACTTATATTTCCATTTATTTATTCCCCCCTCTCTCTATATCTCTTCCACTGTTACTTACGCCTGTTTCTCTCTATCTGTTCCGTCTCTATATATATATCTCTCTTACTCTTTCGCTTTGCCCTCCTCCCCTTCAATACCATCTCTCCCCCTCTCTATATATTTGTTACTCTATCGCTGCACGCTCCTCTCCTTCAATATATCAATTACACACTTACGCTTTACACTCCTTTATCCCCAGCGCCCCTATATATACACACCCCCCGCATCTATATTTTAATGTTCCGTTGCACCGTGAATATATGTGTCTATATATATATACATATATATTGTATATACACATTCATGTATGTGTATACACACTCATGTATGTATATACACTGGTTTTATGTGTGTATTGTAAATTTGTACTGTTAAAACACGAAACTAACATTCGATTGACACTTTGATTACCTGTACAGGCAATAGTTATTAGAATGCTGTTGAAGTGTGTATATATTTTGGGGGGACATCCTGTATATACACACATTATATATAATACAATAAACAGATAAATAGACACATATATATATGAGCTTATTTAATTATAAATATTGTGAATTTTTAACTCAGTTCAATTATATATATAAATGGCTTCTACAGGACTAGAACTGTTTCATTCGAAAGAAATCATCATAATATTGAGAGGGGGGACTAGATAAAATATTTCAAATCAAATGTGTATAAGTTATAAGTTAAAATGTATAAATAGAGACGATAGTGGAGGTATATCTGTTTAGTGGAACAGTAGACGATAGAATTAAATACAGACGAGAATCTCCCTTTAATGAAACAGCAGACGATAGAATTAAGGCAATTTAAATTTTAAGCATTTGCATTTTTGCCTTTCATCGTTACGGGGTCGATAAAATAAAGTACCAGTAATACACTGTCACTATAACTAGACGACTTTCAAATTGAATTGTTGGTTCCATTTCTTTAGTATTTTCAATTGTAGTTATCTACTTAAAAAGCGTTACACGGTTAGAGACATAATTGGTAAGTTATATCTTCCCTATTAAACCATTGCATTATTTCGCCTACAATAGAACAAAAATGAAATGTTCTTTAAAGAAACAGGAATATAACTTTATAAAAAAAAAAGTTGCAACCGCTTCTTTTATCATTGATAATTTTTTCGTTTTAATATTAATTGTTTTTTGTAGTTGTTTATATTAAAAATCTTACTGTAATATTTACTTAAACGAAGGCAGACATCTAAACTTATAGATTAATCTTGAGCGAAGGACTAGATAAATCTCTCTCTCTCTCTCTCTATATATATATATATATAAACGAAGAATGATAAAATTTCAAGCAAAGAGTTTAATTAGGTAATGACTTACAAATTTGTTTCAGTATATATTTAATATAATATTAATATATTTTGTAATATTATTAACTAATTATTATAATTAGCGCTTCAGGCTTTGTATATATACTGAAACAAATCTGTAAGTCATTACCTAATTAAACTCTTTGCTTGAAATTTTATCATTCTTCGTTTATATATATATATATATATATATATATATATATATATATATATATATAGAGAGAGAGAGAGAGAGAGAGAGAGAGAGAGATAGAGAGAGAGAGAGAGAGAGAGGGAGAGAGAGAGAGAGAGAGAGAGAGAGAGAGATTTATCTAGTCCTTCGCTCAAGATTAATCTATAAAAACAAATCTTATTAATTTGCTCAGGGAATATAAAGAAAATGTATATACACTGATAATTGCAATTGTATGTAAATATTTTGTTTTTGTATTGTTCATTTTATGTTTTCTATTATGTATAATATATTGATTTAATATTGATTGTTTTTTGTAGTTGTTTATATTAAAAGTCTGAAAATATTTTTATACATCTTACACTAATATTTATAAGATAATTTATAATAACAATTACATAATCTAATTACATTACAACGATAATTTATTATTAATATATATCCTGTTTAACTAGAGTTATTACAAGCGTTGCCTTAAAAAAATATTAAACTAGACATGAAAAATGCGCAAGCTCAAAAGTGCCACAGAATGTTATAATTGTTTCTACTTTAGGCACAAGGCCAGCAATTACCCAGTGCATTACTGGTACTTTATTTTATCGACCCCGTAAGGATGAAAGGCAAAGTCAACCTCGGCGGGATTTGAACTCAGATCGTAAAGGGACGTAACTATGCTGGAAAGCATGGCGTCCGACCCTCTACCGACACTGCCAATCCAATGTTATAATAAACCTTCAAAAGTGTGGGACTAGAGTTGTTGCTAAAAAATATTGTAATCATTATATATCGTACATTCTGTGGCATCCTTTATAAAAATAGCTTAAACCAACGAAGCCTTTATTTTTACGCTATTTCACTTAGTTAATTCTTAGAGTGTAACATATAAAAATAAATACATCTATGTTTAATGTAATAACAGCTATAACTAATTACGTAATATTATTATCATATACTCATAGTAACAAAATAATTGTGTTGAAAATTAATATGATGCTTATATGAACGATCAAATCTATAATGATAATTTCTTAAATATACTAATAGTAAAATAATTTAGTTATCTATTGTTACATTTTCATAGAACTATAATATTAACAATCGTATTGCATTATCAAATTTTTATCACTACAAACTTTCATATTGGAATTACCTTAAGCCACTTATTATTACTTCGCTTTCGTACTTTTACAGCTGTAGATATTGCGCTGTATCTTATATCTAATATCAATATCTCATGGTAATTTGCATGCAGTGTAAAATAGGTTTATTAATAACTTTAATATGAAATGTATTATACAGGGCTGCGGAGTCGGCCAAAAATTGACTGGCTCCAACTCAGGATCCGATACTCCATTATTTCCTAAATTTCAGCTCCGCAGCTCTGTTATTATATTAATTAATTTATTTTATAGTTGTAAATCATATATTTATATGTTACACTCTAAGAATTAACTAAGTGAAATAGCGTAAAAATAAAGGCTTCGTTGGTTTAAGCTATTTTTATAAAGGATGCCACAGAATGTACGATATATAATGATTACAATATTTTTTAGCAACAACTCTAGTCCCACACTTGTGAAGGTTTATTATAACATTCTGTGGCACTTTTGAGCTTGCGCATTTTTCATGTCTAGTATATATATATATATATATATATATATATATATATATATATATATATATATATAAACAAGAAGTTTGTTTACCTTAATTTATTCATATCTCTTGATATTTCGAGATTTACGTCTCTTCTTCCGAGGAAAATAAAGGAACTATTCCAGTGTCCGATGGCACACTTTTTTTTATTTATTTATTCGTTCATTTCGCATTGTCGTGGCTTTTAAACTTCGAATTCTTTATAAATATAAATATATATATATATATATATAGATGTGAGAAAAACCACAGAACCTCCATCTCAACTCTACTTTTGAAAAGCAGAAGAACTGCGAAACCGGTAAAGGAACCAAATAAATATATATATATTTTTTTAAATAAGACTCCAGTTGCATTTTCGTTTTCATCTTTTTTTCTTTATACTTTCACTCGTGTAGGACACCTCGGTTATTTTTCATTTTGTAAAAAAAACCTCACTTTCTAATATATATATATATATATATATATATATATATATATATATATATATATATATATATATATATATATATATATATATGTAATCTGAGTTTTTCGAATATTAATAATAACATTCGATTCGTTTGCAATTATGCAAACAAGCCTCATTTTTAAAGCCATGTCAGTAGAATGAGTCCCTCGTTCTTGCTCTTGTGTTGGCATGTAAACTGAACTGCAGACACTAATGTTTCTGGGTATCACCCTTCATCAGTACAGCGCACTGTTCACCTGCCAACTGTCAGAGCTAGTGAAAATATATACTATTTTCTAAAATATACAGGAAACTGACTGGCCAGTCTGCTGATATGCAAACCTGGCTGATCAGTGGATCTGCTAATATGCAGATCTGACTGATCAGCCAGTCTGCTAATATGCAAATCAGGAGAGTCAGTCACTGTATATTTTAGAAAATATCATATATTTTTACTAGCTCTAACAGTTGGCAGGTGAACAGCAGGTTGTCTTAATATTATTGAAATTTGTTGAAATTTTGTGAATAGGCATCATATCTTGTCATTTACATATGGTTTAAATTTCATATAAATCGAAGCTCCTGCATCACATGATGTCATCTATATATGTATATATATATATATATATATATATATATATATATATATATATATATATATAGATGTATATATATATACATCTATATGCCGTCGGGATCATACTTGTTCCTATATATATATATATATATACATACATATATATGGGTTACGTAATGGAAGGGACTGCCTAACGCAGCTCCTTCACCACTTTGATGATGTTTTGAGAACTTTTGGAGAGGGCTCCAACACTGATGTCATCTACCTTGATTTCAGCAAGGTCTTTGACAGGGTTGAGCATAAGATTCTACTGAAAAAACTATCCAATGTTGGTGTCTCTGGAAAGTTACTACAGTGGATCAAATGTTTCCTGACAGACAGAACCCAACATGTTGTAGTCGAAGGAGTAAAACCAAGCCCTGCCAAAGTCAGCAGTTACGTCCCACAAGGCACTGTGTTGGGCCCACTTCTTTTCATCATCTACATTAATGACATTCCTGACATCATCAAGTACAGCAACATACGAATCTTCGCGGATGATTCCAAGCTCCAAAGGGTCATCAATGAGGTGGGTGACCGGACTTGCCTTCAGTCAGATCTACTGGCTGTTATCCAATGGGCAGAAAAGAATAATATGCTGTTGAATGAGGATAAGTTTGAGTTAATCCACTTTGGAAAAAAGGATGCCCTGAAACTACTATACTCTCTTCCTTCAGGTGAAACTCTCATGGCATCCAACAACATCAGAGACTTGGGAGTAATTGTGGACAACAACATAAGCTGGGCCACTCATATAAACAGCAAAGTTGACATGGCCCTCAGATGTATTCCTGGATTCTCAGAACTTTCCAGTCGAGAGATATCCACGCTCTTATCCTTCTCTTCTCCACTTTTTCCCGACCCCACCTTGAATACTGTTCTCCACTGTGGTCTCCTCATACGAAAGAAAGTATCATGAAAGTTGAAGCACCTCAAAGCTCAATTACAAAAAAGATAGATGGCATGACAGGCCTTGACTATTGGAGTCGATTAGAAAAGCTCAACCTTTATTCTCTCCAACGCCGCCGTGAGCACTACATTATCTGTATGATGTGGAAAATATTCCATCACCTTAGCCCAAATGATGTTGGCATCACCTTTAATGTACATCCGCCACGACAAAAATGTGCTATCCGCCCACGACAAAAATCTCACTCGCATCTCATAACAACAATATGGCACAATTATTTCACCTCAATTGGCTCCGCTGTCTTTAACATTACACCAAAACACATTAAAACAGAAACAGACCCCATCAAGTTCAAGAAGTCTTTGGACAAATTCCTTCAAGAAATCCCGGATAAGCCTCCTACACCCGGATATACCTGCGTAAACAATAACTCTCTGCTCGAGTGGGCCATGGTGCCCAAATCGTGATTTGTAAGACTTCGCCAGGTGGTGCTATTAAGTTAGACATGGCCTGGGCCAATACTGTCCGAAACCTATCAAAGTTATCGAAGTTACATATCTATATATATATATATATATATATATATATATATATATATATATATTGTTACACTTGGGGAGGGTCATATTTGCGTAATATTGCCAGAATTAATAACAGAACACACTCACTGTTTGGTTGGTTTTCGCTTCTCGCTGTCTTTTATATCTGCGATCTAACTTACTCGGTCCTCAATGTGGCCATGGACTGACCGACGGTCAAAAATAATACAGATACAATATAGACACAAACACATATATAGTTTACATAATTTACATAAATCTTTCGTTGCACATCTGCAACATCGTCAGTGGTGTTATATTCTTTGTTCCTCCTGTTGTGTTGTATGTCTACGCCATTTTTTATTCAGTCTGTCTATATATTTATTTATTTATTTGCTTGTTTGTTTATTTTATTTTATTTTGTCTTCATTGCGCATGCGTTTGCGTGTGTGTATAGTGTTATGTGTGCTGTGTGACTAGTGTGTATAGTGTTGTGTCTGCTGGGTGACTAGTGTGTGTTCATGTGCTTGTTGTTATTGTGCTTGTGTATGTATTTATTTATCTTATTTTATTTTATTTTATTTACTTATTTATACTTATCTTAGGTCAGTGTTGTTTGTTTGGGTGTTGTTGTTGTTCCACTCATTCTTTCTGTTTAGCTTTGGTCTTCTAATTTCTATTTCACTGGCCTCTCTGATTTGCCTATCTGCTGGGTCATTCCTATGTTTAGATATTATTCTAATTTCTATGTTGTCTATGTTACCGTCATGTTGTTGTCTAGCATGTTCGTATAGTACTGACCCGTTTTTTCGTCCTTTTAGTTCCCCCCAGTGTTGGTCTATCCTTTCACCTATGCTACGAGCTGTCTCACCTATGTATGTTGTTGTCATGTTTCTGCAAGTACCCTCTGTACATCTTATGCTATAGACTACGTTTCTAGTTTTACAGTTTATCCGGGGGTTCACCTTACATATGATACATTTCCTATTGGTACAGTGGGTTTTCTTAAAAGGGTAGGTTTTGCTGATCAGGGATTTTATGGTGGTTCCTGGCTTTTCTACCACCTTTATTTTTAAGTGGGTCTTTCTCAGGGCCTTTCTACACTGGTTAGCTAATTTCCCTCCAGGGGTGGCGTCCACAAACATGACATTCTGATATCTCTGGTTGTCGTACCATGATGTGGCCTTCCCTATCTTATGTCTAGCCCTATCTAAGCTATTCCATGATTTGCTCCTGTATAGTGGGCAAATTCCTTTCATGTCCAGTTCTATGAGGGTCTTGTACTTTTCCATGGCTCCTTCGTATACTCTGACTCTGTCTCTTTGGTTGTAGCCAGAGAACTGCATGCGGTTGATGAAGTGTTGGATGTGTCTTTCCATTTCTGTTGGGTCGCACATGCTGGACACATTCTTCATCACTCGTACCAAATCTGCGATCACGATTTCATATAAATCTGCGATCACGATTTCATATAAAAAAACCTCGCTAAACTATATATATATATATATATATATATATATATAGCTTTCACCGTATTTTTTTTACTAAAGAAATTTTAGCCTGATAATGGGGTTTAGAACCCTCAGATAAATAGAAAAAGATGAGTATTGATGTACATGTACGTCAATACTCATCTTTTTTCCATTTATCTGAGGGTTCTAAACCCATTATCATGCTAAATTTTCTTTAGTCAAATAATACGGTTAAAGCTATTCTATTTTCTAATTTCAAACCTTCTCACTGTTTCAAAACATACTTACACACACATATATATATATATATATATATATATATATATATAAATATTTACACATACACCAATTAAACAAAGTCACAGGTATATATGTGTTTTGGCAACTATTCACGATGTGGCTCAATGAAGAATTAATAAATTAAATAATCAGACCAAAATACTAGAGAGTAAAGCATGACCAGAGAATTATTTGATAATATATATACATCATTTCTACTCCCAATTAGCATAATTAACCACACAAAAAATCAATTAGACCAGGCTATAAGAATAAAAGGCACCTATGAAGAAACAGTAAATAAATACACTACAGCGGCGTCTTCGCGGCCAACCGCTATAGAATATAGCGAGTCTGTGGTTTTTCTCACATCTGTGAGAAAAACCACAGACCCTCCATCTCAACTCACCTTTTAAAAAGCAGAAGAACTGCGAAACCGGTAAAGGAACCAAATAAATATATATATTTAAAAAAAAAATAAGACTCCAGTTGCATTTTCGATTTCATCTCTTTTTCTTTATACTTTCACTCGTGTAGGACACCTCGGTTATTTTTCATTTTGTAAAAAAAAACCTCACTTTCTAATATATATATATATATATATATATATATATATATATATATATAGGAACGAGTAGGACCCCTACGGCTGAGCTCAAGCCGTTTCGACGGCTAATTCTGGACTAAAATTTTAGTCCAGAATTAGCCGTCGAAACGGCTTGAGCTCAGCTAACTTTGATAGGTTTCGGCCAGTATTGGCCCAGACCATGTCTAACTTAATAGCACCACCTCGCGAAGTCTTACAAATCAGTGTTTGGGTACCATGGCCCATTCAAGCAGAGAGTTATTGTTTACGGAGGCATATCCGGGTGTAGGAGGCTTATCCGGGATTTCTTGAAGGAATTTATCCAAAGACTTCTTGAACTTGATGGGGTCTGTCTCTGCTTTGATGTGTTTTAGTGTAATGTTAAAGAGTGCAGGGCCAAATGAGGTGAAATAATTGTGCCGTATTGTTGTCATGTGATGCGAGTGGGATTTTTGTTGTGAGCGGATATAGCACGGGGCCTAAGCCTTGGGTGTACACTAAAGGTGATGCCAACATCATTTGGGCTAAGCTGATGGAATATTTTCCACATCATACAGATAATGTAGCGCTCACGGCGGCGTTGAAGAGAATAAAGTCTGAGCTTTTCTAATCGAGCCCAATAGTCAAGGCCTGTTATGCCAACTATCTTTCGTGATACTTTGTTTCGTGTGGGGTGACCACAGTGAACAACAGTATTCAAGGTAGGGTCGGGCAAAAGTGGAGAAGAGAAGGACAACAGTGTTGATATCTCTCGACTGGAAAGTCCTGAGAATCCAGGAACACATTCTGCGGTCCATATCAACTTTGCTGTTTATATGAGTGGCCCAGTTTATATTGTTGTCCACAATTACTTCCAGGTCTCTGATGTTATTGGAAGCCATGAGAGTTTCACCTCAGGGAAGAGAGTAGGGTAGTTTCAGGGCATCCTTTTTTCCAAAGTGGATTAGTTTAAATTTATCCTCATTCAACAGCATATTATTCATCTCTGCCCATTGGATAACAGCCAGTAGGTCTGACTGAAGGCAAGTTCGGTCACCCACCTCATTGATGACCCTTTGGAGCTTGGAATCATCTGCGAAGATTCGTATGTTGCTGTACTTGATGATGTCAGTAATATCATTAATGTAGATGATGAAAAGAAGTGGGCCCAACACAGCGCCTTGTGGGACGCCACTGCGGACTTTGGCAGGGCTTGATTTTACACCTTCGACTACAACATGTTGGGTTCTGTCTGTCAGGAAACATTTGATCCACTGTAGTAACTTTCTAGAGACACCAACATTGGATAGTTTTTTCAGTAGAATCTTATGCTCAACCCTGTCAAAGGCCTTGCTGAAATCAAGGTAGATGACATCAGTGCTGGAGCCCTCTCCCAAGACTGTCAAAACATCGTCAAAGTGATGCAGGAGCTGCGTTAGGTAGTCCCTTCCATTACGGAACCCATATTGGTTGGAGTTCAGCAGGCCGTTGCTTTCAAGAAAGTGGGTTATTCGTGATCTCAACACCCTCTCAAATACCTTGATAATATGACAGGTGAGTGAGGTCGGACGGTAGTCCACTGCAAGGGACTTAGTTCCCTTTTTGAAGACTGGGACAGAAAGTTTTCAGGAATATAGCCAGTGTCCAGTGAGTTCCTCCACAGATTAGCAAGAGGAGTTGCAAGTTGGTGTCGACACACCTTCAGGACACAAGCAGGGAACCTATCGGGGCCTACTGCTGAATTGTGTTTAATTTCGTTTATTGCCGCTAAGACATCAGGGGCGCCAAACGTTATGTCTGATGTAGTGTGTTGGGGGTTAATATCAGTGATACGGCCCAGATCGGCCATATCAGGGTTGCTGAAAACAGAGCAGTATTGTTTCTGCAGTATCTCGCCCGTGATTTTGGCATTTTCCTGGAGTGTGCCATTTTGATCAACTAGGGGGCCAACAGTGGAGACGGTGACCTTGTGTTTTTTAGCGAATGAGAAGAACATTTTGGGGTTGAGTTTGATTTTCTCAATGGCCCACCTCTCTTCAGCTATTCTCTGGTTATTGATGATGGTTATCATGCATTGCTGGAGGTTATATTTTTTTTTACTCAAGCAGGGTGATAGCCATTGAATGTGTGTGTTGCTGTTGGCAGTATTTAGTGTGTTAGGTTTGTTCTTTTTATCATATATATATATATTGTTATATTTGGCGAAGATCTTATTGTAACAATATTGCCAGAAATAATAACAGAACACACACTCACTGTTTGGTTGGTTTTCGCTTCTGTATCTTTTATATCTCCACAGTTAAATCATTCGGTCCTCAATGGTTACCATTGACTGACCAACGGTCAAAAATACAGATATATAAATATAAACACATATATAATATATAATATATCTTTTATATCTCCATAGTTAATTTATTTGGCAATCAATGTTTATCATTGACTGACCAACGGTTAAAAATACAGATATAAATACATATATATAGTCTAACAAAGGTCTTTCGTTGCACATCTGCAACATCACCAGTGGTACTATTATCATGTTCTCTCCTATTGTATTGTAATGTTTATGCCAGTTTTATTAATAACATTTTTTATAAATTAACTGTGGAGATATAAAATATACAGAAGCGAAAAGCAATCAAACAGTGAGTGTGTTCTGTTATTTCTGGCAATATTATTACAACAATATGATCCTCCCCAAGTATAACAATATATATATATATATATATATATATATATATATATATATATATATATATATATATATACATATATATACATATATATACATATATATACATATATATACATATATATACATATATATATATATATGTATATACATTTATATACTCACACACACACACACACACATATATATATCATATATATACACACACTTGTATTGTTCTAGTTGTACTAATATTTTTCGCTACATTGTCTATAGACATTGTTGAGGGGGAGGGGGAGTGAATGGTGGTGGAAGAGGAGTGAATGGTAGTGGGGGGTGGGGGTAGAATGGTAGTGGAGGGGGGAGTGAATGTTGCGAGGGCGTTGAATGATAGTGGTGGGGGAGTGAATGGTGGTGGAGAGAGTGGTAGGTGGAGTGAATATTGGGGAGGGGTGTGTTGGTGATAATGAGATTTGGGGTTGCTAAATCTGTTACTGATGTTTCTAGATGTGAACAAGAGAAAAATGAGTTATTATCTGGAAAGATATAAACTGCGATGAAGAAGGGTGTTTAGTTGTATATATAGTATATACTATATATAGTAGTATATATACTACTATATATAGTATATATAGTGATAAGGAACAGTGGGGGGGGGGGGGGTAAAGGAACCTAGAGCAGTTGAAAAGACAAGGGAAATGTTCAAAGGATAAACAAAGAATACAGTAAAAACAGTGAAAAACACATTCATACACACACACATATACATACACACACACATATCTATATAGATAGATATATATATACACATATACATAAACACACACACATATATATATATATATATATATATATATATATATAATGGGTGAAGGCTGTCGACAAAGGGAGTAATACTAATGAGATGATGCAGTGATAATATATAAATGGTGTCTGTAGAGGGAAACACTTCCTTTGTAGTGTAGCGTCCATCTTGACAAGATCAAAAGACACCAGGAATATGGTGATACTGAAGTGCGCTAGCTTAACTTTTATATCTCTATATATATCTACGTGTATGTATATATATATGTGTATGCCGTGTTGGGTGTGTCTAACAGCCGCTATCGTACAGACATGACCATTAAGGCAAAAGTGGCCGGTAAGATTGACTGGCGGACAGGATGTTCAAGCAGGAAGTTACTGGTTCGTCTAAATGCTCACAGGTTACATCAGTAGTCTCCCTTTGATATCTATATATTTTTTCTTCTTTTCTTTCATTCTTTTAAACTGTTTTTCCCCTGTGAACGACAAACCAACTTAGCCAACAAATGCCGCTGGAAAAAGGAAAATGCCCGTCCCTAAACTAGAAAAAAGAGAAAAATGCACATGTATGTGTAAATACACTCTGGAAAGCACACACACTCGTATATATATACACACGTTCTCATCTGGAGGTCCCTAACAGAAAAAGTGTCATTGTAATTCATCTCCATCCTCCCCCACCACCCACGCTCCTCAATTTCAATAAATAATTGTTTCTACTTTAGGCACAAGACCAGCTATTACCCAGTGCATAACTGGTACTTTATTTTATCGACACGTAAGATTGAAAGGCAAAGTTAACCTTGGCGGGATTTGAACTCATTTCGATAAATAATGAATTCTTACTTTGGTAGAAGACCACATTGTTGTTGGGGTGGTGGGTGGTCTAGTGTCGTGGGGTTGATTCCTGGGTTGGGGTGGTGGGTGGTCTAGTTTCGTGGGTGGTCTAGTGTCGTGGGTGGTCTAGTGTCGTGGAGTTGATTCCTGGGTTGGGGTGGTGGGTGGTCTAGTGTCGTGGGGTTGATTCCTGGGTTAGGGTGGTGGGTGGTCTAGTGTCGTGGGGTTGATTCCTGGGTTGGGGTGGTGGGTGGTCTAGTGTCGTGGGGTTGATTCCTGGGTTGGGGTGGTGGGTGGTCTAGTGTCGTGGGGTTGATTCCTGGGTTTGGGTGGTGGGTGGTCTAGTGTCGTGGGTTTGATTCCTGGGTTGGGGTGGTGGGTGGTCTAGTGTGGTGGGTTTGATTCCTGGTTTGAAGTGGTGGGTGGTCTAGTGTGGTGGGTTTGATTCCAGGTTTGAGGTGGTGGGTGGTCTAGTGTCGTGGGTTTGATTCCTCGGTTGGGGTGGTGGGTGGTCTAGTGTCGTGGGTTTGATTCCTCGGTTGGGGTGGTGGGTGGTCTAGTGTCGTGGGTTTGATTCCTGGGTTGGGGTGGTGGGTGGTCTAGTGTCGTGGGTTTGATTCCTGGGTTGGGGTGGTGGGTGGTCTAGTGTCGTGGGTTTGATTCCTCGGTTGGGGTGGTGGGTGGTCTAGTGTCGTGGGTTTGATTCCTGGGTTGAGGTGGTGGGTGGTCTAGTGTCGTGGGTTTGAATCCTCGGTTGGGGTGGTGGGTGGTCTAGTGTCGTGGGTTTGATTCCTCGGTTGGGGTGGTGGGTGGTCTAGTGTCGTGGGTTTGATTCCTGGGTTGAGGTGGTGGGTGGTCTAGTGTCGTGGGTTTGATTCCTCGGTTGGGGTGGTGGGTGGTCTAGTGTCGTGGGTTTGATTCCTCGGTTGGGGTGGTGGGTGGTCTAGTGTCGTGGGTTTGATTCCTCGGTTGGGGTGGTGGGTGGTCTAGTGTCGTGGGTTTGATTCCTCGGTTGGGGTGGTGGGTGGTCTAGTGTCGTGGGTTTGATTCCTGGGTTGAGGTGGTGGGTGATCTAGTGTCGTGGGTTTGATTCCTCGGTTGGGGTGGTGGGTGGTCTAGTGTCGTGGGTTTGATTCCTGGGTTGAGGTGGTGGGTGGTCTAGTGTCGTGGGTTTGATTCCTGGGTTGGGGTGGTGGGTGGTCTAGTGTCGTGGGTTTGATTCCTCGGTTGGGGTGGTGGGTGGTCTAGTGTCGTGGGTTTGATTCCTGGGTTGAGGTGGTGGGTGGTCTAGTGTCGTGGGTTTGTTCCTGGTTTGAGGTGGTGGGTGGTCTAGTGTCGTGGGGTTGATTCCTGGGTAGGGGTGGTGGGTGGTCTAGTGTCGTGGGTTTGATTCCTGGTTTGAGGTGGTGGGTGGTCTAGTGTCGTGGGTTTGATTCCTGGGTAGGGGTGGTGGGTGGACTAGTGTCGTGGGTTTGATTCCTGGTTTGAGGTGGTGGGTGGTCTAGTGTCGTGGGTTTGATTCCTGGGTAGGGGTGGTGGGTGGTCTAGTGTCGTGGGTTTGATTCCTGGTTTGAGGTGGTGGATGGTCTAGTGTCGTGGGTTTGATTCCTGGGTTGGGGTGGTGGGTGGTCTAGTGTCGTGGGTTTGATTCCTGGTTTGAGGTGGTGGATGGTCTAGTGTCGTGGGTTTGTTCCTGGTTTGAGGTGGTGGGTGGTCTAGTGTCGTGGGTTTGATTTCTGGGTAGGGGTGGTGGGTGGTCTAGTGTCGTGGGTTTGATTCCTGGTTTGAGGTGGTGGGTGGTCTAGTGTCGTGGGTTTGATTCCTGGGTAGGGGTGGTGGGTGGTCTAGTGTCGTGGGTTTGATTCCTGGTTTGAGGGGGTGGGTGGTCTAGTGTCGTGGGTTTGATTCCTGGGTTGGGGTGGTGGGTGGTCTAGTGTCGTGGGTTTGATTCCTGGTTTGAGGTGGTGGGTGGTCTAGTGTCGTGGGTTTGATTCCTGGTTTGAGGTGGTGGATGGTCTAGTGTCGTGGGTTTGTTCCTGGTTTGAGGTGGTGGGTGGTCTAGTGTCGTGGGTTTGATTCCTGGGTAGGGGTGGTGGGTGGTCTAGTGTCGTGGGTTTGATTCCTGGTTTGAGGTGGTGGGTGGTCTAGTGTCGTGGGTTTGATTCCTGGGTAGGGGTGGTGGGTGGTCTAGTGTCGTGGGTTTGATTCCTGGTTTGAGGTGGTGGGTGGTCTAGTGTCGTGGGTTTGATTCCTGGTTTGAGGTGGTGGGTGGTCTAGTGTCGTGGGGTTGATTCCTGGGTTGGGGTGGTGGGTGGTCTAGTGTCGTGGGTTTGATTCCTGGTTTGAGGTGGTGGGTGGTCTAGTGTCGTGGGTTTGATTCCTGGTTTGAGGTGGTGGGTGGTCTAGTGTCGTGGGTTTGATTCCTGGTTTGAGGTGGTGGGTGGTCTAGTGTCGTGGGTTTGATTCCTGGGTTGGGGTGGTGGGTGGTCTAGTGTCGTGGGGTTGATTCCTGGGTTGGGGTGGTGGGTGGTCTAGTGTCGTGGGTTTGATTCCTGGGTTGGGGTGGTGGGTGGTCTAGTGTCGTGGGGTTGATTCCTGGGTTGGGGTGGTGGGTGGTCTAGTGTCGTGGGTTTGATTCCTGGGTTGGGGTGGTGGGTGGTCTAGTGTCGTGGGTTTGATTCCTGGGTTGGGGTGGTGGGTGGTCTAGTGTCGTGGGGTTGATTCCTGGGTTGGGGTGGTGGGTGGTCTAGTGTCGTGGGTTTGATTCCTGGGTTGGGGTGGTGGGTGGTCTAGTGTTGTGGGGTTGATTCCTGGGTTGGGGTGGTGGGTGGTCTAGTGTCGTGGGTTTGATTCCTGGTTTGAGGTGGTGGGTGGTCTAGTGTCGTGGGTTTGATTCCTGGTTTGAGGTGGTGGGTGGTCTAGTGTCGTGGGTTTGATTCCTGGTTTGAGGTGGTGGGTGGTCTAGTGTCGTGGGGTTGATTCCTGGGTTGGGGTGGTGGGTGGTCTAGTGTCGTGGGTTTGATTCCTGGTTTGAGGTGGTGGGTGGTCTAGTGTCGTGGGTTTGATTCCTGGTTTGAGGTGGTGGGTGGTCTAGTGTCGTGGGTTTGATTCCTGGTTTGAGGTGGTGGGTGGTCTAGTGTCGTGGGTTTGATTCCTGGGTTGGGGTGGTGGGTGGTCTAGTGTCGTGGGGTTGATTCCTGGGTTGGGGTGGTGGGTGGTCTAGTGTCGTGGGTTTGATTCCTGGGTTGGGGTGGTGGGTGGTCTAGTGTCGTGGGGTTGATTCCTGGGTTGGGGTGGTGGGTGGTCTAGTGTCGTGGGTTTGATTCCTGGGTTGGGGTGGTGGGTGGTCTAGTGTCGTGGGTTTGATTCCTGGGTTGGGGTGGTGGGTGGTCTAGTGTCGTGGGGTTGATTCCTGGGTTGGGGTGATGGGTGGTCTAGTGTCGTGGGTTTGATTCCTGGGTTGGGGTGGTGGGTGGTCTAGTGTTGTGGGGTTGATTCCTGGGTTGGGGTGGTGGGTGGTCTAGTGTCGTGGGTTTGATTCCTGGTTTGAGGTGGTGGGTGGTCTAGTGTCGTGGGTTTGATTCCTGGTTTGAGGTGGTGGGTGGTCTAGTGTCGTGGGTTTGATTCCTGGGTTGGGGTGGTGGGTGGTCTAGTGTCGTGGGGTTGATTCCTGGGTTGGGGTGGTGGGTGGTCTAGTGTCGAGGGTTTGATTCGTGGTTTGAGGTGGTGGGTGGTCTAGTGTCGTGGGTTTGTTCCTGGTTTGAGGTGGTGGGTGGTCTAGTGTCGTAGGTTTGATTCCTGGGTAGGGGTGGTGGGTGGTCTAGTGTCGTGGGTTTGATTCCTGGTTTGAGGTGGTGGGTGGTCTAGTGTCGTGGGTTTGATTCCTGGGTTGGGGTGGTGGGTGGTCTAGTGTCGTGGGTTTGATTCCTGGTTTGAGGTGGTGGGTGGTCTAGTGTCGTGGGGTTGATTCCTGGGTTGGGGTGGTGGGTGGTCTAGTGTCGTGGGTTTGATTCCTGGTTTGAGGTGGTGGGTGGTCTAGTGTCGTGGGGTTGATTCCTGGGTTGGGGTGGTGGGTGGTCTAGTGTCGTGGGTTTGATTCCTGGTTTGAGGTGGTGGGTGGTCTAGTGTCGTGGGTTTGATTCCTGGGTTGGGGTGGTGGGTGGTCTAGTGTCGTGGGTTTGATTCCTGGTTTGAGGTGGTGGGTGGTCTAGTGTCGTGGGGTTGATTCCTGGGTTGGGGTGGTGGGTGGTCTAGTGTCGTGGGTTTGATTCCTGGTTTGAGGTGGTGGGTGGTCTAGTGTCGTGGGTTTGATTCCTGGTTTGAGGTGGTGGGTGGTCTAGTGTCGTGGGTTTGATTCCTGGTTTGAGGTGGTGGGTGGTCTAGTGTCGTGGGTTTGATTCCTGGGTTGGGGTGGTGGGTGGTCTAGTGTCGTGGGGTTGATTCCTGGGTTGGGGTGGTGGGTGGTCTAGTGTCGTGGGTTTGATTCCTGGGTTGGGGTGGTGGGTGGTCTAGTGTCGTGGGGTTGATTCCTGGGTTGGGGTGGTGGGTGGTCTAGTGTCGTGGGTTTGATTCCTGGGTTGGGGTGGTGGGTGGTCTAGTGTCGTGGGTTTGATTCCTGGGTTGGGGTGGTGGGTGGTCTAGTGTCGTGGGGTTGATTCCTGGGTTGGGGTGGTGGGTGGTCTAGTGTCGTGGGTTTGATTCCTGGGTTGGGGTGGTGGGTGGTCTAGTGTTGTGGGGTTGATTCCTGGGTTGGGGTGGTGGGTGGTCTAGTGTCGTGGGTTTGATTCCTGGTTTGAGGTGGTGGGTGGTCTAGTGTCGTGGGTTTGATTCCTGGTTTGAGGTGGTGGGTGGTCTAGTGTCGTGGGTTTGATTCCTGGTTTGAGGTGGTGGGTGGTCTAGTGTCGTGGGGTTGATTCCTGGGTTGGGGTGGTGGGTGGTCTAGTGTCGTGGGTTTGATTCCTGGTTTGAGGTTTTGGGTGGTCTAGTGTCGTGGGTTTGATTCCTGGTTTGAGGTGGTGGGTGGTCTAGTGTCGTGGGTTTGATTCCTGGTTTGATGTGGTGGGTGGTCTAGTGTCGTGGGTTTGATTCCTGGGTTGGGGTGGTGGGTGGTCTAGTGTCGTGGGGTTGATTCCTGGGTTGGGGTGGTGGGTGGTCTAGTGTCGTGGGTTTGATTCCTGGGTTGGGGTGGTGGGTGGTCTAGTGTCGTGGGGTTGATTCCTGGGTTGGGGTGGTGGGTGGTCTAGTGTCGTGGGTTTGATTCCTGGGTTGGGGTGGTGGGTGGTCTAGTGTCGTGGGTTTGATTCCTGGGTTGGGGTGGTGGGTGGTCTAGTGTCGTGGGGTTGATTCCTGGGTTGGGGTGATGGGTGGTCTAGTGTCGTGGGTTTGATTCCTGGGTTGGGGTGGTGGGTGGTCTAGTGTTGTGGGGTTGATTCCTGGGTTGGGGTGGTGGGTGGTCTAGTGTCGTGGGTTTGATTCCTGGTTTGAGGTGGTGGGTGGTCTAGTGTCGTGGGTTTGATTCCTGGTTTGAGGTGGTGGGTGGTCTAGTGTCGTGGGTTTGATTCCTGGGTTGGGGTGGTGGGTGGTCTAGTGTCGTGGGGTTGATTCCTGGGTTGGGGTGGTGGGTGGTCTAGTGTCGAGGGTTTGATTCGTGGTTTGAGGTGGTGGGTGGTCTAGTGTCGTGGGTTTGTTCCTGGTTTGAGGTGGTGGGTGGTCTAGTGTCGTAGGTTTGATTCCTGGGTAGGGGTGGTGGGTGGTCTAGTGTCGTGGGTTTGATTCCTGGTTTGAGGTGGTGGGTGGTCTAGTGTCGTGGGTTTGATTCCTGGGTTGGGGTGGTGGGTGGTCTAGTGTCGTGGGTTTGATTCCTGGTTTGAGGTGGTGGGTGGTCTAGTGTCGTGGGGTTGATTCCTGGGTTGGGGTGGTGGGTGGTCTAGTGTCGTGGGTTTGATTCCTGGTTTGAGGTGGTGGGTGGTCTAGTGTCGTGGGGTTGATTCCTGGGTTGGGGTGGTGGGTGGTCTAGTGTCGTGGGTTTGATTCCTGGTTTGAGGTGGTGGGTGGTCTAGTGTCGTGGGTTTGATTCCTGGGTTGGGGTGGTGGGTGGTCTAGTGTCGTGGGGTTGATTCCTGGGTTGGGGTGGTGGGTGGTCTAGTGTCGTGGGTTTGATTCCTGGTTTGAGGTGGTGGGTGGTCTAGTGTCGTGGGTTTGATTCCTGGGTTGGGGTGGTGGGTAGTCTAGTGTCGTGGGGTTGATTCCTGGGTTGGGGTGGTGGGTGGTCTAGTGTCGTGGGTTTGATTCCTGGGTTGGGGTGGTGGGTGGTCTAGTGTCGTGGGGTTGATTCCTGGGTTGGGGTGGTGGGTGGTCTAGTGTCGTGGGTTTGATTCCTGGGTAGGGGTGGTGGGTTGTCTAGTGTCGTGGGTTTGATTCCTGGGTTGGGTGGTGGGTGGTCTAGTGTCGTGGGTTTGATTCCTGGTTTGAGGTGGTGGGTGGTCTAGTGTCGTGGGGTTGATTCCTGGGTTGGGGTGGTGGGTGGTCTAGTGTCGTGGGTTTGATTCCTGGTTTGAGGTGGTGGGTGGTCTAGTGTCGTGGGTTTGATTCCTGGGTTGGGGTGGTGGGTGGTCTAGTGTCGTGGGTTTGATTCCTGGTTTAAGGTGGTGGGTGGTCTAGTGTCGTGGGTTTGATTCCTGGTTTGAGGTGGTGGGTGGTCTAGTGTCGTGGGTTTGATTACTGGCTTGGGGTGGTGGGTGGTCTAGTGTCGTGGGGTTGATTCCTGGGTTGGGGTGGTGGGTGGTCTAGTGTCGTGGGGTTGATTCCTGGGTTGGGGTGGTGGGTGGTCTAGTGTCGTGGGTTTGATTCCTGGGTTGGGGTGGTGGGTGGTCTAGTGTCGTGGGGTTGATTCCTGGGTTGGGGTGCTGAGTGGTCTAGTGTCGTGGGTTTGATTCCTGGTTTGAGGTGGTGGGTGGTCTAGTGTCGTGGGTTTGATTCCTGGTTTGAGGTGGTGGGTGGTCTAGTGTCGTGGGGTTGATTCCTGGGTTGGGGTGGTGGGTGGTCTAGTGTCGTGGGTTTGATTCCTGGTTTGAGGTGGTGGGTGGTCTAGTGTCGTGGGGTTGATTCCTGGGTTGGGGTGGTGGGTGGTCTAGTGTCGTGGGTTTGATTCCTGGTTTGAGGTGGTGGGTGGTCTAGTGTCGTGGGTTTGATTCCTGGTTTGAGGTGGTGGGTGGTCTAGTGTCGTGGGGTTGATTCCTGGGTTGGGGTGGTGGGTGGTCTAGTGTCGTGGGTTTGATTCCTAGTTTGAGGTGGTGGGTGGTCTAGTGTCGTGGGGTTGATTCCTGGTTTGAGGTGGTGGGTGGTCTAGTGTCGTGGGTTTGATTCCTGGTTTGAGGTGGTGGGTGGTCTAGTGTCGTGGGTTTGATTCCTGGGTTGGGGTGGTGGGTGGTCTAGTGTCGTGGGTTTGATTCCTGGTTTGAGGTGGTGGGTGGTCTAGTGTCGTGGGGTTGATTCCTGATTTGAGGTGGTGGGTGGTCTAGTGTCCTGGGTTTGATTCCTGGTTTGAGGTGGTGGGTGGTCTAGTGTCGTGGGTTTGATTCCTGGTTTGAGGTGGTGGTTGGTCTAGTGTCGTGGGGTTGATTCCTGGTTTGAGGTGGTGGGTGGTCTAGTGTCGTGGGTTTGATTCCTGGTTTGAGGTGGTGGTTGGTCTAGTGTCGTGGGGTTGATTCCTGGTTTGAGGTGGTGGGTGGTCTAGTGTCGTGGGTTTGATTCCTGGTTTGAGGTGGTGGTTGGTCTAGTGTCGTGGGGTTGATTCCTGGTTTGAGGTGGTGGTTGGTCTAGTGTCGTGGGGTTGATTCCTGGTTTGAGGTGGTGGGTGGTCTAGTGTCGTGGCTTTGATTCCTGGTTTGAGGTGGTGGTTGGTCTAGTGTCGTCGGGTTGATTCCTGGTTTGAGGTGGTGGTTGGTCTAGTGTCGTGGGGTTGATTCCTGGTTTGAGGTGGTGGTTGGTCTAGTGTCGTGGGGTTGATTCCTGGTTTGAGGTGGTGGGTGGTCTAGTGTCGTGGGTTTGATTCCTGGTTTGAGGTGGTGGTTGGTCTAGTGTCGTGGGGTTGATTCCTGGTTTGAGGTGGTGGTTGGTCTAGTGTCGTGGGGTTGATTCCTGGTTTGAGGTGGTGGTTGGTCTAGTGTCGTGGGGTTGATTCCTGGTTTGAGGTGGTGGTTGGTCTAGTGTCGTGGGGTTGATTCCTGGTTTGAGGTGGTGGGTGGTCTAGTGTCGTGGGTTTGATTCCTGGTTTGAGGTGGTGGTTGGTCTAGTGTCGTGGGGTTGATTCCTGGTTTGAGGTGGTGGGTGGTCTAGTGTCGTGGGTTTGATTCCTAGGTTGGGGTGGTGGGTGGTCTAGTGTCGTGGGTTTGATTCCTGGGTTGGGGTGGTGGGTGGTCTAGTGTCGTGGGTTTGATTCCTGGGTTGGGGTGGTGGGTGGTCTAGTGTCGTGGATTTGATTCCTGGTTTGAGGTGGTGTGTGGTCTAGTGTCGTGGGTTTGATTCCTGGTTTGAGGTGGTGGGTGGTCTAGTGTCGTGGGTTTGATTCCTGGTTTCAGGTGGTGGGTGGTCTAGTGTCGTGGGTTTGATTCCTGGTTTGAGATGGTGGGTGGTCTAGTTTCGTGGGTTTGATTCCTGGGTTGGGGTGGTGGGAGGTCTAGTGTCGTGGATTTGATTCCTGGTTTGAGGTGGTGGGTGGTCTAGTGTCGTGGGTTTGATTCCTGGGTTGGGGTGGTGGGTGGTCTAGTGTCGTGGATTTGATTCCTGGGTTGGGGTGGGGGTGGCTAGTGTCGTGGGTTTGATTCCTGGTTAGAGGTGGTGGGTGGTCTAGTGTCGTGGGTTTGATTCCTCGGTTGGGGTGGTGGGTGGTCTAGTGTGGTGGGTTTGATTCCTGGTTTGAGATGGTGGGTGGTCTAGTGTCGTGGGTTTGATTCCTGGGTTGGGGTGGTGGGTGGTCTAGTGTGGTGGGTTTGATTCCTGGTTTGAGATGGTGGGTGGTCTAGTGTCGTGGGTTTGATTCCTTTGTTGGGGTGGTGGGTGGTCTAGTGTCGTGGGTTTGATTCTTGGGTTGGGGTGCTGGGTGGTCTAGTTTCGTGGGTTTGATTCCTGGGTTGGGGTGGTGGGTGGTGTAGTGTGGTGGGTTTGATTTCTGGTTTGAGGTGGTGGGTGGTCTAGTGTCGTGGGTTTGATGCCTGGGTTGGGGTGGTGGGTGGTCTAGTGTCGTGGGTTTGATTCCTGGGTTGGGGTGGTGGGTGGTCTAGTGTCGTGGGTTTGATTCCTGGGTTGGGGTGGTGGGTGGTCTAGTGTCGTGGGTTTGATTCCTGGTTTGAGGTGGTGGGTGGTCTAGTGTCGTGGGTTTGATACCTGGGTTGGGGTGGTGGGTGGTCTAGTGTCGTGGGTTTGATTCCTGGGTTGGGGTGGTGGGTGGTCTAGTGTCGTGGGTTTGATTCCTGGTTTGAGGTGGTGGGTGGCCTAGAGTGGTGGGTTTGATTCCTGGGTTGGGGTGGTGGGTAGTCTAGTGTCGTGGGGTTGATTCCTGGGTTGGGGTGGTGGGTGGTCTAGTGTCGTGGGTTTGATTCCTGGGTTGGGGTGGTGGGTGGTCTAGTGTCGTGGGTTTGATTCCTGGTTTGAGGTGGTGGGTGGCCTAGAGTGGTGGGTTTGATTCCTGGGTTGGGGTGGTGGGTGGTCTAGTGTCGTGGGGTTGATTCCTGGGTTGGGGTGGTGGGTGGTCTAGTGTCGTGGGTTTGATTCCTGGGTTGGGGTGGTGGGTGGTCTAGTGTGGTGGGTTTGATTCCTGGGTTGGGGTGGTGGGTGGTCTAGTGTCGTGGGTTTGATTCCTGGTTTGAGGTGGCGGGTGGTCTAGTGTCGTGGGTTTGATACCTGGGTTGGCGTGGTGGGTGGTCTAGTGTCGTGGGTTTGATTCCTGGGTTGGGGTGGTGGGTGGTCTAGTGTCGTGGGTTTGATTCCTGGTTTGAGGTGGTGGGTGGTCTAGTGTCGTGGGGTTGATTCCTAGGTTGGGAGGTGGGTAGTCTAGTGTCGTGGGTTTGATTCGTGGTTTGAGGTGGTGGGTGGTCTAGTGTCGTGGGATTGATTCCTGGTTTGAGGTGGTGGGTGGTCTAGTGTCGTGGGATTGATTCCTGGTTTGAGGTGGTGGGTGGTCTAGTGTCATGGGGTTGCTTCCTAGGTCCTAGGTTGGGGTGGTGGGTGGTCTAGTGTCGTGGGGTTGATTCATGGGTTGGGGTGGTGGGTGGTCTAGTGTCGTGGGGTTGATTCCCGGGTTGGGGTGGTGGGTGATCTAGTGTCGTTGTTTTGATTCTTGGGTTGAGGTGGTGGGTGGTCTAGTGTCGTGGGTTTGATTCCTGATTTGAGGTGGTGGGTGGTCTAGTGTCGTGGGGTTGATTCCTGGTTTGAGAAGGTGGGTGGTCTAGTGTCGTGGGGTTGATTCCTGGTTTCAGGTGCTGGGTGATCTAGTGTCGTGGGTTTGATTCCTGGCTTGGGGTGGTGGGTGGTCTAGTGTCGTGGGTTGGATTCCTGGGTTGGGGTGGTGGGTGGTCTTGTTTCGTGGGGTTGATTCCTGGTTTGAGGTGGTGGGTGGTCTAGTGTCGTGGGGTTGATTCCTGGGTTGGGGTGGTGGGTAGTCTAGTGTCGTGGGTTTGATTCCTGGTTTGAGGTGGTGGGTGGTCTAGTGTCGTGGGGTTGATTCCTGGTTTGAGGTGGTGGGTGATCTAGTGTCGTGGGTTTGATTCCTATCTTGCGGTGGTGGGTGGTCTAGTGTCGTGGGTTTGATTCCTGGGTCGGGGTGGTGGGTGGTCTAGTGTCGTGGGTTTGATTCCTGGGTTGGGGTGGTGCGTGGTCTAGTGTCGTGGGTTTGATTCCTGTGTTGGGGTGGTGGGTGGTCTAGTGTCGTGGGGTTGCTTCCTGGGTTGGGGTGGTGGGTGGTCTATTATCGTGGGTTTGATTCCTGGTTTGAGGTGGTGGATGGTCTAGTGTCGTGGGTTTGTTCCTGGTTTGAGGTGGTGGATGGTCAAGTGTCGTGGGTTTGTTCCGGGTTTGAGGTGGTGGATGGTCTAGTGTCGTGTATTTGTTCCTGGTTTGAGGTGGTGGGTGGTCTAGTGTCGTGGGTTTGTTCCTGGTTTGAGGTGGTGGATGGTCTAGTGTCGTGGGTTTGTTCCTGGTTTGAGGTGGTGGATGGTCTAGTGTCGTGGGTTTGTTCCTGGTTTGAGGTGGTGGATGGTCTAGTGTCGTGGGTTTGTTCCTGGTTTGAGGTGGTGGATGGTCTAGTGTCGTGGGCTTGTTCCTGGTTTGAGGTGGTGGGTGGTCTAGTGTCGTGGGTTTTTTGCTGGTTTGAGGTGGTGGGTGGTCTAGTGTCGTGGGTTTGATTCCTGGTTTGAGGTGGTGGATGGTCTAGTGTCGTGGGTTTTATTCCTGGGTTGGTGTGGTGGGTGGTCTAGTGTCGTGGGTTTGATTCCTGGGTTGGGGTGGTGGGTGGTCTAGTGTCGTGGGTTTGTTCCTGGTTTGAGGTGGTGGATAGTCTAGTGTCGTGGGTTTGTTCCTGGTTTGAGGTGGTGGATGGTCTAGTGTCGTGGGTTTGTTCCTGGGTTTGAGGTGGTGGGTGGTCTAGTAACGTGGGTTTGTTCCTGGTTTGAGGTGGTGGGTGGTCTAGTGTCGTAGGTTTTTTCCTGGTTTGAGGTGGTGGATGGTCTAGTGTCGTGGGTTTGTTCCTGGTTTGAGGTGGTGGGTGGTCTAGTGTCGTGGGTTTGATTCCTGTTTTGAGGTGGTGGATGGTCTAGTGTCGTGGGTTTGATTCCTGGGTTGGGGTGGTGGGTGGTCTAGTGTCGTGGGTTTGATTCCTGGGTTGGGGTGGTGGCTGGTCTAGTGTCGTGGGTTTGTTCCTGGTTTGAGGTGGTGGGTGGTCTAGTGTCGTGGGTTTGATTCCTGGGTTGGGGTGGTGGCTGGTCTAATGTCGTGGGGTTGATTCCTGGTTTGAGGTGGTGGGTGGTCTAGTGTCGTGGGTTTGATTCCTGGGTTGGGGTGGTGGGTGGTCTAGTGTCGTGGGTTTGATTCCTGGTTTGAGGTGGTGGATGGTCTAGTGTCGTGGGTTTGTTCCTGGTTTGAGGTGGTGGATGGTCAAGTGTCGTGGGTTTGTTCCTGGTTTGAGGTGGTGGATGGTCTTGTGTCGTCGGTTTGTTCCTGGTTTGAGGTGGTGGATGGTCTAGTGTCGTGGGTTTGTTCCTGGTTTGAGGTGGTGAGTGGTCTAGTGTCGTGGGTTTGTTCCTGGTTTGAGGTGGTGGATGGTCTAGTGTCGTGGGTTTGTTCCTCGTTTGAGGGGGTGGATGGTCTAGTGTCGTGGGTTTGTTCCTGGTTTGAGCTGGTGGATGGTCTAGTGTCGTGGGTTTGTTCCTGGTTTGAGGTGGTGGATGGTCTAGTGTCGTGGGTTTGTTCCTGGTTTGAGGTGGTGGGTGGTCTAGTGTCGTGGGTTTTTTCCTGGTTTGAGGTGGTGGGTGGTCTAGTGTCGTGGGTTTGATTCCTGGTTTGAGGTGGTGGATGGTCTAGTGTCGTGGGTTTGTTCCTGGTTTGAGGAGGTGGATAGTCTAGTGTCGTGGGTTTGTTCCTGGTTTGAGGTGGTGGATGGTCTAGTGTCGTGGGTTTGTTCCTGGGTTTGAGGTGGTGGGTGGTCTAGTGTCGTGGGTTTGTTCCTGGTTTGAAGTGGTGGGTGGTCTAGTGTTGTGGGTTTTCTCCTGGTTTGAGGTGGTGGGTGGTCTAGTGTCGTGGGTTTGATTCCTGGGTTGGGGTGGTGTGTGGTCTAGTGTCGTGGGGTTGATTCCTGGGTTGGGGTGGTGGGTGGTCTAGTGTCGTGGGTTTGATTCCTGGTTTGAGGTGGTGGGTGGTCTATTATCGTGGGTTTGATTCATGGTTTGAGGTGGTGGATGGTCTAGTGTCGTGGGTTTGTTCCTGGTTTGAGGTGGTGGATGGTCTAGTGTCGTGGGTTTGTTCCTGGTTTGAGGTGGTGGATGGTCTAGTGTCGTGGGTTTGTTCCTGTTTTGAGGTGGTGGATGGTCTAGTGTCGTGGGTTTGTTCCTGGTTTGAGGTGGTGGGTGGTCTAGTGTCGTGGGTTTGTTCCTGGTTTGAGGTGGTGGATGGTCTAGTGTCGTGGGTTTGTTCCTGGTTTGAGGTGGTGGATGGTCTAGTGTCGTGGGTTTGTTCCTGGTTTGAGGTGGTGGGTGGTCTAGTGTCGTGGGTTTTTTCCTGGTTTGAGGTGGTGGGTGGTCTAGTGTCGTGGGTTTGATTCCTGGTTTGAGGTGGTGGATGGTCTAGTGTCGTGGGTTTGATTCCTGGGTTGGGGTGGTGGGTGGTCTAGTGTCGTGGGTTTGTTCCTGGTTTGAGGTGGTGGATAGTCTAGTGTCGTGGGTTTGTTTCTGATTTGAGGTGGTGGATGGTCTAGTGTCGTGGGTTTGTTCCTGGGTTTGAGGTGGTGGGTGGTCTAGTGTCGTGGGTTTGTTCCTGGTTTGAGGTGGTGGGTGGTCTAGTGTCGTGTGTTTGTTCCTGGTTTGAGGTGGTGGATGGTCTAGTGTCGTGGGTTTGTTGCTGGTTTGAGGTGGTGGATGGTCTAGTGTCGTGGGTTTGTTCCTGGTTTGAGGTGGTGGATGGTCTAGTGTCGTGGGTTTGTTCCTGGTTTGAGGTGGTGGATGGTCTAGTGTCGTGGGTTTGTTCCTGGTTTGAGGTGGTGGGTGGTCTAGTGTCGTGGGTTTTTTCCTGGTTTGAGGTGGTGGGTGGTCTAGTGTCGTGGGTTTGATTCCTGGTTTGAGGTGGTGGATGGTCTAGTGTCGTGGGTTTGATTCCTGGGTTGGGGTGGTGGGTGGTCTAGTGTCGTGGGTTTGTTCCTGATTTGAGGTGGTGGATGGTCTAGTGTCGTGGGTTTGTTCCTGATTTGAGGTGGTGGATGGTCTAGTGTCGTGGGTTTGTTCCTGGGTTTGAGGTGGTGGGTGGTCTAGTGTCGTGGGTTTGTTCCTGGTTTGCGGTGGTGTGTGGTCTAGTGTCGTGGGTTTTTCCTGGTTTGAGGTGGTGGGTGGTCTAGTGTCGTGGGTTTGTTCCTGGTTTGAGGTGGTGGGTGGTCTAGTGTCGTGGGTTTGATTCCTGTTTTGAGGTGGTGGATGGTCTAGTGTCGTGGGTTTGATTCCTGGGTTGGGGTGGTGGGTGGTCTAGTGTCGTGGGTTTGATTCCTGGGTTGGGGTGGTGGGTGGTCTAGTGTCGTGGGTTTGTTCCTGGTTTGAGGTGGTGGATGGTCTAGTGTCGTGGGTTTGATTCCTGGGTTGGGGTGGTGGGTGGTCTAGCGTCGTGGGGTTGATTCCTGGGTTGGGGTGGTGGGTGGTCTAGTGTCGTGGGTTTGATTCCTGGTTTGAGGTGGTGGGTGGTCTATTATCGTGGGTTTGATTCCTGGTTTGAGGTGGTGGATGGTCTAGTGTCGTGGGTTTGTTCCTGGTTTGAGGTGGTGGATGGTCTAGTGTCGTGGGTTTGTTCCTGGTTTGAGGTGGTGGATGGTCTAGTGTCGTGGGTTTGTTCCTGGTTTGAGGTGGTGGATGGTCTAGTGTCGTGGGTTTGTTCCTGGTTTGAGGTGGTGGGTGGTCTAGTGTCGTGGGTTTGTTCCTGGTTTGAGGTGGTGGATAGTCTAGTGTCGTGGGTTTGTTCCTGGTTTGAGGTAGTGGATGGTCTAGTGTCGTGGGTTTGTTCCTGGTTTGAGGTGGTGGATGGTCTAGTGTCGTGGGTTTGTTCCTGGTTTGAGGTGGTGGGTGGTCTAGTGTCGTGGGTTTTTTCCTGGTTTGAGGTGGTGGGTGGTCTAGTGTCGTGGGTTTGATTCCTGGTTTGAGGTGGTGGATGGTCTAGTGTCGTGGGTTTGATTCCTGGGTTGGGGTGGTGGGTGGTCTAGTGTCGTGGGTTTGATTCCTGGGTTGGGGTGGTGGGTGGTCTAGTGTCGTGGGTTTGTTCCTGGTTTGAGGTGGTGGATGGTCTAGTGTCGTGGGTTTGATTCCTGGGTTGGGGTGGTGGGTAGTCTAGTGTCGTGAGGTTGATTCCTGGGTTGGGGTGGTGGGTGGTCTAGTGTCGTGGGTTTGTTCCTGGTTTGAGGTGGTGGATGGTCTAGTGTCGTGGGTTTGTTCCTGGTTTGAGGTGGTGGATGGTCTAGTTTCGTGGGTTTGTTCCTGGTTTGACGTGGCGGATGGTCTAGTGTCGTGGGTTTGTTCCTGGTTTGAGGGGGTGGATGGTCTAGTGTCGTGGGTTTGATTCCTGGTTTGAGGTGGTGGATGGTCTAGTGTCGTGGGTTTGATTCCTGGGTTGGGGTGGTGGGTGGTCTAGTGTCGTGGGTTTGTTCCTGGTTTGAGGTGGTGGATGGTCTAGTGTCGTGGGTTTGTTCCTGGTTTGAGGTGGTGGATAGTCTAGTGTCGTGGGTTTGTTCCTGGTTTGAGGTGGTGGATGGTCTAGTGTCGTGGGTTTGTTCCTGGGTTTGAGGTGGTGGGTGGTCTAGTAACGTGGGTTTGTTCCTGGTTTGAGGTGGTGGGTGGTCTAGTGTCGTAGGTTTTTTCCTGGTTTGAGGTGGTGGATGGTCTAGTGTCGTGGGTTTGTTCCTGGTTTGAGGTGGTGGGTGGTCTAGTGTCGTGGGTTTGATTCCTGTTTTGAGGTGGTAGATGGTCTAGTGTCGTGGGTTTGATTCCTGGGTTGGGGTGGTGGGTGGTCTAGTGTCGTGGGTTTGATTCCTGGGTTGGGGTGGTGGGTGGTCTAGTGTCGTGGGTTTGTTCCTGGTTTGAGGTGGTGGGTGGTCTAGTGTCGTGGGTTTGATTCCTGGGTTGGGGTGGTGTGTGGTCTAGTGTCGTGGGGTTGATTCCTGGGTTGGGGTGGTGGGTGGTCTAGTGTCGTGGGTTTGATTCCTGGTTTGAGGTGGTGGGTGGTCTATTATCGTGGGTTTGATTCATGGTTTGAGGTGGTGGATGGTCTAGTGTCGTGGGTTTGTTCCTGGTTTGAGGTGGTGGATGGTCTAGTGTCGTGGGTTTGTTCCTGGTTTGAGGTGGTGGATGGTCTAGTGTCGTGGGTTTGTTCCTGTTTTGAGGTGGTGGATGGTCTAGTGTCGTGGGTTTGTTCCTGGTTTGAGGTGGTGGGTGGTCTAGTGTCGTGGGTTTGTTCCTGGTTTGAGGTGGTGGGTGGTCTAGTGTCGTGGGTTTGTTCCTGGTTTGAGGTGGTGGATGGTCTAGTGTCGTGGGTTTGTTCCTGGTTTGAGGTGGTGGATGGTCTAGTGTCGTGGGTTTGTTCCTGGTTTGAGGTGGTGGATGGTCTAGTGTCGTGGGTTTGTTCCTGGTTTGAGGTGGTGGGTGGTCTAGTGTCGTGGGTTTTTTCCTGGTTTGAGGTGGTGGGTGGTCTAGTGTCGTGGGTTTGATTCCTGGTTTGAGGTGGTGGATGGTCTAGTGTCGTGGGTTTGATTCCTGGGTTGGGGTGGTGGGTGGTCTAGTGTCGTGGGTTTGTTCCTGGTTTGAGGTGGTGGATAGTCTAGTGTCGTGGGTTTGTTCCTGATTTGAGGTGGTGGATGGTCTAGTGTCGTGGGTTTGTTCCTAGGTTTGAGGTGGTGGGTGGTCTAGTGTCGTGGGTTTGTTCCTGGTTTGAGGTGGTGGGTGGTCTAGTGTCGTGGGTTTGTTCCTGGTTTGAGGTGGTGGATGGTCTAGTGTCGTGGGTTTGTTCCTGGTTTGAGGTGGTGGATGGTCTAGTGTCGTGGGTTTGTTCCTGGTTTGAGGTGGTGGATGGTCTAGTGTCGTGGGTTTGTTCCTGGTTTGAGGTGGTGGATGGTCTAGTGTCGTGGGTTTGTTCCTGGTTTGAGGTGGTGGGTGGTCTAGTGTCGTGGGTTTTTTCCTGGTTTGAGGTGGTGGGTGGTCTAGTGTCGTGGGTTTGATTCCTGGTTTGAGGTGGTGGATGGTCTAGTGTCGTGGGTTTGATTCCTGGGTTGGGGTGGTGGGTGGTCTAGTGTCGTGGGTTTGTTCCTGATTTGAGGTGGTGGATGGTCTAGTGTCGTGGGTTTGTTCCTGATTTGAGGTGGTGGATGGTCTAGTGTCGTGGGTTTGTTCCTGGGTTTGAGGTGGTGGGTGGTCTAGTGTCGTGGGTTTGTTCCTGGTTTGAGGTGGTGGGTGGTCTAGTGTCGTGGGTTTGTTCCTGGTTTGAGGTGGTGGGTGGTCTAGTGTCGTGGGTTTGATTCCTGTTTTGAGGTGGTGGATGGTCTAGTGTCGTGGGTTTGATTCCTGGGTTGGGGTGGTGGGTGGTCTAGTGTCGTGGGTTTGATTCCTGGGTTGGGGTGGTGGGTGGTCTAGTGTCGTGGGTTTGTTCCTGGTTTGAGGTGGTGGATGGTCTAGTGTCGTGGGTTTGATTCCTGGGTTGGGGTGGTGGGTGGTCTAGTGTCGTGGGGTTGATTCCTGGGTTGGGGTGGTGGGTGGTCTAGTGTCGTGGGTTTGATTCCTGGTTTGAGGTGGTGGGTGGTCTATTATCGTGGGTTTGATTCCTGGTTTGAGGTGGTGGATGGTCTAGTGTCGTGGGTTTGTTCCTGGTTTGAGGTGGTGGATGGTCTAGTGTCGTGGGTTTGTTCCTGGTTTGAGGTGGTGGATGGTCTAGTGTCGTGGGTTTGTTCCTGGTTTGAGGTGGTGGATGGTCTAGTGTCGTGGGTTTGTTCCTGGTTTGAGGTGGTGGGTGGTCTAGTGTCGTGGGTTTGTTCCTGGTTTGAGGTGGTGGATAGTCTAGTGTCGTGGGTTTGTTCCTGGTTTGAGGTAATGGATGGTCTAGTGTCGTGGGTTTGTTCCAGGGTTTGAGGTGGTGGGTGGTCTAGTGTCGTGGGTTTGTTCCTGGTTTGAGGTGGTGGGTGGTCTAGTGTCGTGGGTTTGTTCCTGGTTTGAGCTGGTGGATGGTCTTGTGTCGTGGTTTTGTTCCTGGTTTGAGGTGGTGGATGGTCTAGTGTCGTGGGTTTGTTCCTGGTTTGAGGTGGTGGATGGTCTAGTGTCGTGGGTTTGTTCCTGGTTTGAGGTGGTGGATGGTCTAGTGTCGTGGGTTTGTTCCTGGTTTGAGGTGGTGGGTGGTCTAGTGTCGTGGGTTTTTTCCTGGTTTGAGGTGGTGGGTGGTCTAGTGTCGTGGGTTTGATTCCTGGTTTGAGGTGGTGGATGGTCTAGTGTCGTGGGTTTGATTCCTGGGTTGGGGTGGTGGGTGGTCTAGTGTCGTGGGTTTGATTCCTGGGTTGGGGTGGTGGGTGGTCTAGTGTCGTGGGTTTGTTCCTGGTTCGAGGTGGTGGATGGTCTAGTGTCGTGGGTTTGTTCCTGGTTTGAGGTGGTGGGTGGTCTAGTGTCGTGGGTTTTTTCCTGGATTGAGGTGGTGGGTGGTCTAGTGTCGTGGGTTTGATTCCTGGTTTGAGGTGGTGGATGGTCTAGTGTCGTGGGTTTGATTCCTGGGTTGGGGTGGTGGGTGGTCTAGTGTAGTGGGTTTGATTCCTGGGTTGGGGTGGTGGGTGGTCTAGTGTCGTGGGTTTGTTCCTGGTTTGAGGTGGTGGATGGTCTAGTGTCGTGGGTTTGTTCCTGGTTTGAGGTGGTGGATAGTCTAGTGTCGTGGGTTTGTTCCTGGTTTGAGGTGGTGGATGGTCTAGTGTCGTGGGTTTGTTCCTGGGTTTGAGGTGGTGGGTGGTCTAGTAACGTGGGTTTGTTCCTGGTTTGAGGTGGTGGGTGGTCTAGTGTCGTAGGTTTTTTCCTGGTTTGAGGTGGTGGATGGTCTAGTGTCGTGGGTTTGTTCCTGGTTTGAGGTGGTGGGTGGTCTAGTGTCGTGGGTTTGATTCCTGTTTTGAGGTGGTGGATGGTCTAGTGTCGTGGGTTTGATTCCTGGGTTGGGGTGGTGGGTGGTCTAGTGTCGTGGGTTTGATTCCTGGGTTGGGGTGGTGGCTGGTCTAGTGTCGTGGGTTTGTTCCTGGTTTGAGGTGGTGGGTGGTCTAGTGTCGTGGGTTTGATTCCTGGGTTGGGGTGGTGGCTGGTCTAATGTCGTGGGGTTGATTCCTGGTTTGAGGTGGTGGGTGGTCTAGTGTCGTGGGTTTGATTCCTGGGTTGGGGTGGTGGGTGGTCTAGTGTCGTGGGTTTGATTCCTGGTTTGAGGTGGTGGATGGTCTAGTGTCGTGGGTTTGTTCCTGGTTTGAGGTGGTGGATGGTCTAGTGTCGTGGGTTTGTTCCTGGTTTGAGGTGGTGGATGGTCTAGTGTCGTGGGTTTGTTCCTGGTTTGAGGTGGTGGGTGGTCTAGTGTCGTGGGATTGTTCCTGGTTTGAGGTGGTGGATGGTCTAGTGTCGTGGGTTTGTTCCTGGTTTGAGGGGGTGGATGGTCTAGTGTCGTGGGTTTGTTCCTGGTTTGAGGTGGTGGATGGTCTAGTGTCGTGGGTTTGTTCCTGGTTTGAGGTGGTGGATGGTCTAGTGTCGTGGGTTTGTTCCTGGTTTGAGGTGGTGGGTGGTCTAGTGTCGTGTATTTTTTCCTGGTTTGAGGTGGTGGGTGGTCTAGTGTCGTGGGTTTGATTCCTGGGTTGAGGTGGTGGATGGTCTAGTGTCGTGGGTTTGTTCCTGGTTTGAGGAGGTGGATAGTCTAGTGTCGTGGGTTTGTTCCTGGTTTGAGGTGGTGGATGGTCTAGTGTCGTGGGTTTGTTCCTGGGTTTGAGGTGGTGGGTGGTCTAGTGTCGTGGGTTTGTTCCTGGTTTGAAGTGGTGGGTGGTCTAGTGTCGTGGGTTTTCTCCTGGTTTGAGGTGGTGGGTGGTCTAGTGTCGTGGGTTTGTTCCTGGTTTGTGGTGGTGGGTGGTCTAGTGTCGTGGGTTTCATTCCTGTTTTGAGGTGGTGGATGGTCTAGTGTCGTGGGTTTGATTCCTGGGTTGGGGTGGTGGGTGGTCTAGTGTCGTGGGTTTGATTCCTGGGTTGGGGTGGTGGGTGGTCTAGTGTCGTGGGTTTGTTCCTGGTTTGAGGTGGTGGGTGGTCTAGTGTCGTGGGTTTGTTCCTGGTTTGAGGTGGTGGATGGTCTAGTGTCGTGGGTTTGTTCCTGGTTTGAGGTGGTGGATGGTCTAGAGTCGTGGGTTTGTTCCTGGTTTGAGGTGGTGGATGGTCTAGTATCGTGGTTTTGTTCCTGGTTTGAGGTGGTGGATGGTCTAGTGTCGTGGGTTTGTTCCTGGTTTGAGGTGGTGGGTGGTCTAGTGTCGTGTGTTTGATTCCTGGTTTGAGGTGGTGGATGGTCTAGTGTCGTGGGTTTGATTCCTGGGTTGGGGTGGTGGGTGGTCTAGTGTCGTGGGTTTGTTCCTGGTTTGAGGTGGTGGATAGTCTAGTGTCGTGGGTTTGTTCCTGGTTTGAGGTGGTGGATGGTCTAGTGTCGTGGGTTTGTTCCTGGGTTTGAGTTGGTGGGTGGTCTAGTGTCGTGGGTTTGTTCCTGGTTTGAGGTGGTGGGTGGTCTAGTGTCGTGGGTTTTTCCTGGTTTGAGGTGGTGGGTGGTCTAGTGTCGTGGGTTTTCTCCTGGTTTGAGGTGGTGGGTGGTCTAGTGTCGTGGGTTTGATTCCTGTTTTGAGGTGGTGGATGGTCTAGTGTCGTGGGTTTGATTCCTGGGTTGGGGTGGTGGGTGGTCTAGTGTCGTGGGTTTGATTCCTGGGTTGGGGTGGTGGGTGGTCTAGTGTCGTGGGTTTGTTCCTGGTTTGAGGTGGTGGATGGTCTAGTGTCGTGGGTTTGATTCCTGGGTTGGGGTGGTGGGTGGTCTAGTGTCGTGGGGTTGATTCCTGGGTTGGGGTGGTGGGTGGTCTAGTGTCGTGGGTTTGATTCCTGGTTTGAGGTGGTGGGTGGTCTATTATCGTGGGTTTGATTCCTGGTTTGAGGTGGTCGATGGTCTAGTGTCGTGGGTTTGTTCCTGGTTTGAGGTGGTGGATGGTCTAGTGTCGTGGGTTTGTTCCTGGTTTGAGGTGGTGGATGGTCTAGTGTCGTGGGTTTGTTCCTGGTTTGAGGTGGTGGATGGTCTAGTGTCGTGGGTTTGTTCCTGGTTTGAGGTGGTGGGTGGTCTAGTGTCGTGGGTTTGTTCCTGGTTTGAGGTGGTGGATAGTCTAGTGTCGTGGGTTTGTTCCTGGTTTGAGGTGGTGGATGGTCTAGTGTCGTGGGTTTGTTCCAGGGTTTGAGGTTTTGGGTGGTCTAGTGTCGTGGGTTTGTTCCTGGTTTGAGGTGGTGGGTGGTCTAGTGTCGTGGGTTTGTTCCTGGTTTGAGCTGGTGGATAGTCTAGTGTCGTGGTTTTGTTCCTGGTTTGAGGTGGTGGATGGTCTAGTGTCGTGGGTTTGTTCCTGGTTTGAGGTGGTGGATGGTCTAGTGTCGTGGGTTTGTTCCTGGTTTGAGGTGGTGGATGGTCTAGTGTCGTGGGTTTGTTCCTGGTTTGATGTGGTGGGTGGTCTAGTGTCGTGGGTTTTTTCCTGGTTTGAGGTGGTGGGTGGTCTAGTGTCGTGGGTTTGATTCCTGGTTTGAGGTGGTGGATGGTCTAGTGTCGTGGGTTTGATTCCTGGGTTGGGGTGGTGGGTCGTCTAGTGTCGTGGGTTTGATTCCTGGGTTGGGGTGGTGGGTGGTCTAGTGTCGTGGATTTGTTCCTGGTTTGAGGTGGTGGATGGTCTAGTGTCGTGGGTTTGATTCCTGGGTTGGGGTGGTGGGTGGTCTAGTGTCGTGGGGTTGATTCCTGGGTTGGGGTGGTGGGTGGTCTAGTGTCGTGGGTTTGATTCCTGGTTTGAGGTTGTGGGTGGTCTATTATCGTGGGTTTGATTCCTGGTTTGAGGTGGTGGATGGTCTAGTGTCGTGGGTTTGTTCCTGGTTTGAGGTGGTGGATGGTCTAGTGTCGTGGGTTTGTTCCTGGTTTGAGGTGGTGGGTGGTCTAGTGTCGTGGGGTTGATTCCTAGGTTGGGAGGTGGGTAGTCTAATGTCGTGGGTTTGATTCCTGGTTTGAGGTGGTGGGTGGTCTAGTGTCGTGGGTTTGATTCCTGGTTTGAGGTGGTGGGTGGTCTAGTGTCGTGGGGTGATTCCTGGGTTGAGGTGGTGGGTGGTCTAGTGTCGTGGGTTTGATTCCTGGTTTGAGGTGGTGGGTGGTCTAGTGTCGTGGGGTTGATTCCTAGGTTGGGAGGTGGGTAGTCTAGTGTCGTAGGTTTGATTCGTGGTTTGAGGTGGTGGGTGGTCTAGTGTCGTGGGATTGATTCCTGGTTTGAGGTGGTGGGTGGTCTAGTGTCGTGGGATTGATTCCTGGTTTGAGGTGGTGGGTGGTCTAGTGTCATGGGGTTGCTTCCTAGGTCCTAGTTTGCGGTGGTGGGTGGTCTAGTGTCGTGGGGTTGATTCATGGGTTGGGGTGGTGGGTGGTCTAGTGTCGTGGGGTTGATTCCCGGGTTGGGGTGGTGGGTGATCTAGTGTCGTTGGTTTGATTCTTGGGTTGAGGTGGTGGGTGGTCTTGTGTCGTGGGTTTGATTCCTGATTTGAGGTGGTGGGTGGTCTAGTGTCCTGGGGTTGATTCCTGGTTTGAGAAGGTGGGTGGTCTAGTGTCGTGGGGTTGATTCCTGGTTTCAGGTGGTGGGTGGTCTAGTGTCGTGGGTTTGATTCCTGGCTTGGGGTGGTGGGTGGTCTAGTGTCGTGGGTTGGATTCCTGGGTTGGGGTGGTGGGTGGTCTAGTGTCGTGGGGTTGATTCCTGGTTTGAGGTGGTGGGTGGTCTAGTGTCGTGGGGTTGATTCCTGGGTTGGGGTGGTGGGTAGTCTAGTGTCGTGGGTTTGATTCCTGGTTTGAGGTGGTGGGTGGTCTAGTGTCGTGGGGTTGATTCCTGGTTTGAGGTGGTGGGTGATCTAGTGTCGTGGGTTTGATTCCCATCTTGGGGTGGTGGGTGGTCTAGTGTCGTGGGTTTGATTCCTGGGTCGGGGTGGTGGGTGGTCTAGTGTCGTGGGTTTGATTCCTGGGTTGTGGTGGTGGGTGGTCTAGTGTCGTGGGTTTGATTCCTGGTTTGAGGTGGTGGATGGTCTAGTGTCGTGGATTTGTTCCTGGTTTGAGGTGGTGGGTGGTCTAGTGTCGTGGGTTTGTTCCTGGTTTGAGGTGGTGGATGGTCTAGTGTCGTGGGTTTGTTCCTGGTTTGAGGTGGTGGATGGTCTAGTGTCGTGGGTTTGTTCCTGGTTTGACGTGGTGGATGGTCTAGTGTCGTGGGTTTGTTCCTGGTTTGAGGTGGTGGATGGTCTAGTGTCGTGGGTTTGTTCCTGGTTTGAGGTGGTGGGTGGTCTAGTGTCGTGGGTTTGTTCCTGGTTTGAGGTGGTGGATAGTCTAGTGTCGTGGGTTTGTTCCTGGTTTGAGGTGGTGGATGGTCTAGTAACGTGGGTTTGTTCCTGGTTTGAGGTGCTGGATGGTCTAGTGTCGTGGGTTTGTTCCTGGTTTGAGGTGGTGGGTGGTCTAGTGTCGTGGGTTTTTTCCTGGTTTGAGGTGGTGGGTGGTCTAGTGTCGTGGGTTTGATTCCTGGTTTGAGGTGGTGGATGGTCTAGTGTCGTGGGTTTGATTCCTGGGTTGGGGTGGTGGGTGGTCTAGTGTCGTGGGTTTGATTCCTGGGTTGGGGTGGTGGCTGCTCTAGTGTCGTGGGTTTGTTCCTGGTTTGAGGTGGTGGATGGTCTAGTGTCGTGGGTTTGATTCCTGGGTTGGGGTGGTGGGTGGTCTAGTGTCGTGGGGTTGATTCCTGGGTTGGGGTGGTGGGTGGTCTAGTGTCGTGGGTTTGATTCCTGGTTTGAGGTGGTGGGTGGTCTATTATCGTGGGTTTGATTCCTGGTTTGAGGTGGTGGATGGTCTAGTGTCGTGGGTTTGTTCCTGGTTTGAGGTGGTGGGTGGTCTAGTGTCGTGGGTTTGTTCCAGGTTTGAGGTGGTGGATGGTCTAGTGTCGTGGGTTTGTTCCTGGTCTGAGGTGGTGGGTGGTCTAGTGTCGTGGGGTTGATTCCTAGGTTGGGAGGTGGGTAGTCTAATGTCGTGGGTTTGATTCCTGGTTTGAGGTGGTGGGTGGTCTAGTGTCGTGGGTTTGATTCCTGGTTTGAGGTGGTGGGTGGTCTAGTGTCGTGGGGTGATTCCTGGGTTGAGGTGGTGGGTGGTCTAGTGTCGTGGGTTTGATTCCTGGTTTGAGGTGGTGGGTGGTCTAGTGTCGTGGGGTTGATTCCTAGGTAGGGAGGTGGGTAGTCTAGTGTCGTGGGTTAGATTCGTGGTTTGAGGTGGTGGGTGGTCTAGTGTCGTGGGATTGATTCCTGGTTTGAGGTGGTGGGTGGTCTAGTGTCGTGGGATTGATTCCTGGTTTGAGGTGGTGGGTGGTCTAGTGTCATGGGGTTGCTTCCTAGGTCCTAGGTTGGGGTGGTGGGTGGTCTAGTGTCGTGGGGTTGATTCATGGGTTGGGGTGGTGGGTGGTCTAGTGTCGTGGGGTTGATTCCCGGGTTGGGGTGGTGGGTGATCTAGTGTCGTTGGTTTGATTGTTGGGTTGAGGTGGTGGGTGGTCTAGTGTCGTGGGTTTGATTCCTGATTTGAGGTGGTTGGTGGTCTAGTGTCGGGGGTTGATTCCTGGTTTGAGAAGGTGGGTGGTCTAGTGTCGTGGGGTTGATTCCTGGTTTCAGGTGGTGGGTGATCTAGTGTCGTGGGTTTGATTACTGGCTTGGGGTGGTGGGTGGTCTAGTGTCGTGGGTTGGATTCCTGGGTTGGGGTGGTGGGTGGTCTAGTGTCGTGGGGTTGATTCCTGGTTTGAGGTGGTGGGTGGTCTAGTGTCGTGGGGTTGATTCCTGGGTTGGGGTGGTGGGTAGTCTAGTGTCGTGGGTTTGATTCCTGGTTTGAGGTGGTGGGTGGTCTAGTGTCATGGGGTTGATTCCTGGTTTGAGGTGGTGGGTGATCTAGTGTCGTGGGTTTGATTCCTATCTTGGGGTGGTGGGTGGTCTAGTGTCGTGGGTTTGATTCCTTGATCGGGGTGGTGGGTGGTCTAGTGTCGTGGGTTTGATTCCTGGGTTGGGGTGGTGGGTGGTCTAGTGTCGTGGGTTTGATTCCTGTGTTGGGGTGGTGGGTGGTCTAGTGTCGTGGGGTTGATTCCGGGGTTGGGGTGGTGGGTGGTCTATTATCGTGGGTTTGATTCCTGGTTTGAGGTGGTGGATGGTCTAGTGTCGTGGGTTTGTTCCTGGTTTGAGGTGGTGGATGGTCTAGTGTCGTGGGTTTGTTCCTGGTTTGAGGTGGTGGATGGTCTAGTGTCGTGGATTTGTTCCTGGTTTGAGGTGGTGGGTGGTCTAGTGTCGTGAGTTTGTTCCTGGTTTGAGGTGGTGGATGGTCTAGTGTCGTGGGTTTGCTCCTGGTTTGAGGTGGTGGATGGTCTAGTGTCGTGGGTTTGTTCCTGGTTTGACGTGGTGGATGGTCTAGTGTCGTGGGTTTGTTCCTGGTTTGAGGTGGTGGATGGTCTAGTGTCGTGGGTTTGTTCCTGGTTTGAGGTGGTGGGTGGTCTAGTGTCGTGGGTTTTTTCCTGGTTTGAGGTGGTGGGTGGTCTAGTGTCGTGGGTTTGATTCCTGGTTTGAGGTGGTGGATGGTCTAGTGTCGTGGGTTTGATTCCTGGGTTGGGGTGGTGGGTGGTCTAGTGTCGTGGGTTTGATTCCTGGGTTGGGGTGGTGGGTGGTCTAGTGTCGTGGGTTTGTTCTTGGTTTGAGGTGGTGGATAGTCTAGTGTCGTGGGTTTGTTCCTAGGTTTGAGGTGGTGGATGGTCTATTGTCGTGGGTTTGTTCCTGGTTTGAGGTGGTGGATGGTCTATTGTCGTGGGTTTGTTCCTAGGTTTGAGGTGGTGGGTGGTCTAGTAACGTGGGTTTGTTCCTGGTTTGAGGTGGTGGGTGGTCTAGTGTCGTAGGTTTTTTCCTGGTTTGAGGTGGTGGATGGTCTAGTGTCGTGGGTTTGTTCCTGGTTTGAGGTGGTGGGTGGTCTAGTGTCGTGGGTTTGATTCCTGTTTTGAGGTGGAGGATGGTCTAGTGTCGTGAGTTTGATTCCTGGGTTGGGGTGGTGGGTGGTCTAGTGTCGTGGGTTTGATTCCTGGGTTGGGGTGGTGGCTGGTCTAGTGTCGTGGGTTTGTTCCTGGTTTGAGGTGGTGGGTGGTCTAGTGTCGTGGGTTTGATTCCTGGGTTGGGGTGGTGGCTGGTCTAATGTCGTGGCGTTGATTCCTGGTTTGAGGTGGTGGGTGGTCTAGTGTCGTGGGTTTGATTCCTGGGTTGGGGTGGTGGGTCGTCTAGTGTCGTGGGTTTGATTCCTGGTTTGAGGTGGTGGATGGTCTAGTGTCGTGGGTTTGTTCCTGGTTTGAGGTGGTGGATGGTCAAGTGTCGTGGGTTTGTTCCTGGTTTGAGGTGGTGGATGGTCTAGTGTCGTGGGTTTGTTCCTGGTTTGAGGTGGTGGATGGTCTAGTGTCGTGGGTTTGTTCCTGGTTTGAGGTGGTGGGTGGTCTAGTGTCGTGGGTTTGTTCCTGGATTGAGGTGGTGGATGGTCTAGTGTCGTGGGTTTGTTCCTGGTTTGAGGGGGTGGATGGTCTAGTGTCGTGGGTTTGTTCCTGGTTTGAGGTGGTGGATGGTCTAGTGTCGTGGGTTTGTTCCTGGTTTGAGGTGGTGGATGGTCTAGTGTCGTGGGTTTGTTCCTGGTTTGAGGTGGTGGGTGGTCTAGTGTCGTGGGTTTTTTCCTGGTTTGAGGTGGTGGGTGGTCTAGTGTCGTGGGTTTGATTCCTGGTTTGAGGTGGTGGATGGTCTAGTGTCGTGGGTTTGATTCCTGGGTGGGGGTGGTGGGTGGTCTAGTGTCGTGGGTTTGATTCCTGGGTTGGGGTGGTGGGTGGTCTAGTGTCGTGGGTTTGTTCCTGGTTTGAGGTGGTGGATGGTCTAGTGTCGTGGGTTTGTTCCTGGTTTGTGGTGGTGGATGGTCTAGTGTCGTGGGTTTGTTCCTGGTTTGAGGTGGTGGGTGGTCTAGTGTCGTGGGTTTGTTCCTGTATTGAGGTGGTGGATGGTCTAGTGTCGTGGGTTTGTTCCTGGTTTGAGGGGGTGGATGGTCTAGTGTCGTGGGTTTGTTCCTGGTTTGAGGTGGTGGATGGTCTAGTGTCGTGGGTTTGTTCCTGGTTTGAGGTGGTGGATGGTCTAGTGTCGTGGGTTTGTTCCTGGTTTGAGGTGGTGGGTGGTCTAGTGTCGTGGGTTTTTTCCTGGTTTGAGGTGGTGGGTGGTCTAGTGTCGTGGGTTTGATTCCTGGTTTGAGGTGGTGGATGGTCTAGTGTCGTGGGGTTTGATTCCTGGGTTGGGGTGGTGGGTGGTCTAGTGTCGTGGGTTTGATTCCTGGGTTGGGGTGGTGGGTGGTCTAGTGTCGTGGGTTTGTTCCTGGTTTGAGGTGGTGGATGGTCTAGTGTCGTGGGTTTGATTCCTGGGTTGGGGTGGTGGGTGGTCTAGTGTCGTGGGGTTGATTCCTGGGTTGGGGTGGTGGGTGGTCTAGTGTCGTGGGTTTGATTCCTGGTTTGAGGTGGTGGGTGGTCTATTATCGTGGGTTTGATTCCTGGTTTGAGGTGGTGGATGGTCTAGTGTCGTGGGTTTGTTCCTGGTTTGAGGTGGTGGATGGTCTAGTGTCGTGGGTTTGTTCCTGGTTTGAGGTGGTGGATGGTCTAGTGTCGTGGGTTTGTTCCTGGTTTGAGGTGGTGGGTGGTCTAGTGTCGTGGGTTTGTTCCTGGTTTGAGGTGGTGGATAGTCTAGTGTCGTGGGTTTGTTCCTGGTTTGAAGTGGTGGATGGTCTAGTGTCGTGGGTTTGTTCCAGGGTTTGAGGTGGTGGGTGGTCTAGTGTCGTGGGTTTGTTCCTGGTTTGAGGTGGTGGGTGGTCTAGTGTCGTGGGTTTGTTCCTGGTTTGAGCTGGTGGATAGTCTAGTGTCGTGGTTTTGTTCCTGGTTTGAGGTGGTGGATGGTCTAGTGTCGTGGGTTTGTTCCTGGTTTGAGGTGGTGGATGGTCTAGTGTCGTGGGTTTGTTCCTGGTTTGAGGTGGTGGATGGTCTAGTGTCGTGGGTTTGTTCCTGGTTTGAGGTGGTGGGTGGTCTAGTGTCGTGGGGTTGATTCCGAGGTTGGGAGGTGGCTAGTCTAATGTCGTGGGTTTGATTCCTGGTTTGAGGTGGTGGGTGGTCTAGTGTCGTGGGTTTGATTCCTGGTTTGAGGTGGTGGGTGGTCTAGTGTCGTGGGGTGATTCCTGGGTTGAGGTGGTGGGTGGTCTAGTGTCGTGGGTTTGATTCCTGGTTTGAGGTGGTGGGTGGTCTAGTGTCGTGGGGTTGATTCCTAGGTTGGGAGGTGGGTAGTCTAGTGTCGTGGGTTGATTCGTGGTTTGAGGTGGTGGGTGGTCTAGTGTCGTGGGATTGATTCCTGGTTTGAGGTGGTGGGTGGTCTAGTGTCGTGGGATGGATTCCTGGTTTGAGGTGGTGGGTGGTCTAGTGTCATGGGGTTGCTTCCTAGGTCCTAGGTTGCGGTGGTGGGTGGTCTAGTGTCGTGGGGTTGATTCATGGGTTGGGGTGGTGGGTGGTCTAGTGTCGTGGGGTTGATTCCCGGGTTGGGGTGGTGGGTGATCTAGTGTCGTTGGTTTGATTCTTGGGTTGAGGTGGTGGGTGGTCTAGTGTCGTGGGTTTGATTCCTGATTTGAGGTGGTGGGTGGTCTAGTGTCGTGGGGTTGATTCCTGGTTTGAGAAGGTGGGTGGTCTAGTGTCGTGGGGTTGATTCCTGGTTTCAGGTGGTGGGTGATCTAGTGTCGTGGGTTTGATTCCTGGCTTGGGGTGGTGGGTGGTCTAGTGTCGTGGGTTGGATTCCTGGGTTGGGGTGGTGGGTGGTCTAGTGTCGTGGGGTTGATTCCTGGTTTGAGGTGGTGGGTGGTCTAGTGTCGTGGGGTTGATTCCTGGGTTGGGGTGGTGGGTAGTCTAGTGTCGTGGGTTTGATTCCTGGTTTGAGGTGGTGGGTGGTCTAGTGTCGTGGGGTTGATTCCTGGTTTGAGGTGGTGGGTGATCTAGTGTCGTGGGTTTGATTCCTATCTTGGGGTGGTGGGTGGTCTAGTGTCGTGGGTTTGATTCCTGGGTCGGGGTGGTGGGTGGTCTAGTGTCGTGGGTTTGATTCCTGGGTTGTGGTGGTGGGTGGTCTAGTGTCGTGGGTTTGATTCCTGGTTTGAGGTGGTGGATGGTCTAGTGTCGTGGATTTGTTCCTGGTTTGAGGTGGTGGGTGGTCTAGTGTCGTGGGTTTGTTCCTGGTTTGAGGTGGTGGATGGTCTAGTGTCGTGGGTTTGTTCCTGGTTTGAGGTGGTGGATGGTCTAGTGTCGTGGGTTTGTTCCTGGTTTGACGTGGTGGATGGTCTAGTGTCGTGGGTTTGTTCCTGGTTTGAGGTGGTGGATGGTCTAGTGTCGTGGGTTTGTTCCTGGTTTGAGGTGGTGGATGGTCTAGTGTCGTGGGTTTTTTCCTGGTTTGAGGTGGTGGGTGGTCTAGTGTCGTGGGTTTGATTCCTGGTTTGAGGTGGTGGATGGTCTAGTGTCGTGGGTTTGATTCCTGGGTTGGGGTGGTGGGTGGTCTAGTGTCGTGGGTTTGATTCCTGGGTTTGGGTGGTGGGTGGTCTAGTGTCGTGGGTTTGTTCCTGGTTTGAGGTGGTGGATAGTCTAGTGTCGTGGGTTTGTTCCTGGTTTGAGGTGGTGGATGGTCTAGTGTCGTGGGTTTGTTCCTGGGTTTGAGGTGGTGGGTGGTCTAGTAACGTGGGTTTGTTCCTGGTTTGAGGTGCTGGGTGGTCTAGTGTCGTGGGTTTGTTCCTGGTTTGAGGTGGTGGGTGGTCTAGTGTCGTGGGTTTTTTCCTGGTTTGAGGTGGTGGGTGGTCTAGTGTCGTGGGTTTGATTCCTGGTTTGAGGTGGTGGATGGTCTAGTGTCGTGGGTTTGATTCCTGGGTTGGGGTGGTGGGTGGTCTAGTGTCGTGGGTTTGATTCCTGGGTTGGGGTGGTGGCTGCTCTAGTGTCGTGGGTTTGTTCCTGGTTTGAGGTGGTGGATGGTCTAGTGTCGTGGGTTTGATTCCTGGGTTGGGGTGGTGGGTGGTCTAGTGTCGTGGGTTTGATTCCTGGTTTGAGGTGGTGGGTGGTCTATTATCGTGGGTTTGATTCCTGGTTTGAGCTGGTGGATGGTCTAGTGTCGTGGGTTTGTTCCTGGTTTGAGGTGGTGGATGGTCTAGTGTCGTGGGTTTGTTCCTGGTTTGAGGTGGTGGATGGTCTAGTGTCGTGGGTTTGTTCCTGGTTTGAGGTGGTGGGTGGTCTAGTGTCGTGGGGTTGATTCCTAGGTTGGGAGGTGGGTAGTCTAATGTCGTGGGTTTGATTCCTGGTTTGAGGTGGTGGGTGGTCTAGTGTCGTGGGTTTGATTCCTGGTTTGAGGTGGTGGGTGGTCTAGTGTCGTGGGGTGATTCCTGGGTTGAGGTGGTGGGTGGTCTAGTGTCGTGGGTTTGATTCCTGGTTTGAGGTGGTGGGTGGTCTAGTGTCGTGGGGTTGATTCCTAGGTTGGGAGGTGGGTAGTCTAGTGTCGTGGGTTTGATTCGTGGTTTGAGGTGGTGGGTGGTCTAGTGTCGTGGGATTGATTCCTGGTTTGAGGTGGTGGGTGGTCTAGTGTCGTGGGATTGATTCCTGGTTTGAGGTGGTGGGTGGTCTAGTGTCATGGGGTTGCTTCCTAGGTCCTAGGTTTGGGTGGTGGGTGGTCTAGTGTCGTGGGGTTGATTCATGGGTTGGGGTGGTGGGTGGTCTAGTGTCGTGGGGTTGATTCCCGGGTTGGGGTGGTGGGTGATCTAGTGTCGTTGGTTTGATTCTTGGGTTGAGCTGGTGGGTGGTCTAGTGTCGTGGGTTTGATTCCTGATTTGAGGTGGTGGGTGGTCTAGTGTCGTGGGGTTGATTCCTGGTTTGAGAAGGTGGGTGGTCTAGTGTCGTGGGGTTGATTCCTGGTTTCAGGTGGTGGGTGATCTAGTGTCGTGGGTTTGATTACTGGCTTGGGGTGGTGGGTGGTCTAGTGTCGTGGGTTGGATTCCTGGGTTGGGGTGGTGGGTGGTCTAGTGTCGTGGGGTTGATTCCTGGTTTGAGGTGGTGGGTGGTCTAGTGTCGTGGGGTTGATTCCTGCGTTGGGGTGGTGGGTAGTCTAGTGTCGTGGGTTTGATTCCTGGTTTGAGGTGGTGGGTGGTCTAGTGTCATGGGGTTGATTCCTGGTTTGAGGTGGTGGGTGGTCTAGTGTCGTGGGGTTGATTCCTGGTTTGAGAAGGTGGGTGGTCTAGTGTCGTGGGGTTGATTCCTGGTTTCAGGTGGTGGGTGATCTAGTGTCGTGGGTTTGATTCCTGGGTTGGGGTGGTGCGTGGTCTAGTGTCGTGGTTTTGATTCCTGGGTCGGGGTGGTGGGTGGTCTAGTGTCGTGGGTTTGATTCCTGGGTTGGGGTGGTGAGTGGTCTAGTGTCGTGGGTTTGATTCCTGTGTTGGGGTGGTGGGTGGTCTAGTGTCGTGGGGTTGATTCCTGGGTTGGGGTGGTGGGTGGTCTATTATCGTGGGTTTGATTCCTGGTTTGAGGTGGTGGATGGTCTAGTGTCGTGGGTTTGTTCCTGGTTTGAGGTGGTGGATGGTCTAGTGTCGTGGGTTTGTTCCTGGTTTGAGGTGGTGGATGGTCTAGTGTCGTGGATTTGTTCCTGGTTTGAGGTGGTGGGTGGTCTAGTGTCGTGGGTTTGTTCCTGGTTTGAGGTGGTGGATGGTCTAGTGTCGTGGGTTTGTTCCTGGTTTGAGGTGGTGGATGGTCTAGTGTCGTGGGTTTGTTCCTGGTTTGACGTGGTGGATGGTCTAGTGTCGTGGGTTTGTTCCTGGTTTGAGGTGGTGGATGGTCTAGTGTCGTGGGTTTGTTCCTGGTTTGAGGTGGTGGGTGGTCTAGTGTCGTGGGTTTTTTCCTGGTTTGAGGTGGTGGGTGGTCTAGTGTCGTGGGTTTGATTCCTGGTTTGAGGTGGTGGATGGTCTAGTGTCGTGGGTTTGATTCCTGGGTTGGGGTGGTGGGTGGTCTAGTGTCGTGGGTTTGATTCCTGGGTTGGGGTGGTGGGTGGTCTAGTGTCGTGGGTTTGTTCTTGGTTTGAGGTGGTGGATAGTCTAGTGTCGTGGGTTTGTTCCTGGTTTGAGGTGGTGGATGGTCTAGTGTCGTGGGTTTGTTCCTAGGTTTGAGGTGGTGGGTGGTCTAGTAACATGGGTTTGTTCCTGGTTTGAGGTGGTGGGTGGTCTAGTGTCGTAGGTTTTTTCCTGGTTTGAGGTGGTGGATGGTCTAGTGTCGTGGGTTTGTTCCTGGTTTGAGGTGGTGGGTGGTCTAGTGTCGTGGGTTTGATTCCTGTTTTGAGGTGGTGGATGTTCTAGTGTCGTTGGTTTGATTCCTGGGTTGGGGTGGTGTGTGGTCTAGTGTCGTGGGTTTGACTCCTGGGTTGGGGTGGTGGCTGGTCTAGTGTCGTGGGTTTGTTCCTGGTTTGAGGTGGTGGGTGGTCTAGTGTCGCGGGTTTGATTCCTGGGTTGGGGTGGTGGCTGGTCTAATGTCGTGGGGTTGATTCCTGGTTTGAGGTGGTGGGTGGTCTAGTGTCGTGGGTTTGATTCCTGGGTTGGGGTGGTGGGTCGTCTAGTGTCGTGGGTTTGTTCCTGGATTGAGGTGGTGGATGGTCTAGTGTCGTGGGTTTGTTCCTGGTTTGAGGGGGTGGATGGTCTAGTGTCGTGGGTTTGTTCCTGGTTTGAGGTGGTGGATGGTCTAGTGTCGTGGGTTTGTTCCTGGTTTGAGGTGGTGGATGGTCTAGTGTCGTGGGTTTGTTCCTGGTTTGAGGTGGTGGGTGGTCTAGTGTCGTGGGGTTGATTCCTAGGTTGGGAGGTGGGTAGTCTAATGTCGTGGGTTTGATTCCTGGTTTGAGGTGGTGGGTGGTCTAGTGTCGTGGGTTTGATTCCTGGTTTGAGGTGGTGGGTGGTCTAGTGTCGTGGGGTGATTCCTGGGTTGAGGTGGTGCGTGGTCTAGTGTCGTGGGTTTGATTCCTGGTTTGAGGTGGTGGGTGGTCTAGTGTCGTGGGGTTGATTCCTAGGTTGGGAGGTGGGTAGTCTAGTGTCGTGGATTTGATTCGTGGTTTGAGGTGGTGGGTGGTCTAGTGTCGTGGGATTGATTCCTGGTTTGAGGTGGTGGGTGGTCTAGTGTCGTGGGATTGATTCCTGGTTTGAGGTGGTGGGTGGTCTAGTGTCATGGGGTTGCTTCCTAGGTCCTAGGTTTGGGTGGTGGGTGGTCTAGTGTCGTGGGGTTGATTCATGGGTTGGGGTGGTGGGTGGTCTAGTGTCGTGGGGTTGATTCCCGGGTTGGGGTGGTGGGTGATCTAGTGTCGTTGGTTTGATTCTTGGGTTGAGCTGGTGGGTGGTCTAGTGTCGTGGGTTTGATTCCTGATTTGAGGTGGTGGGTGGTCTAGTGTCGTGGGGTTGATTCCTGGTTTGAGAAGGTGGGTGGTCTAGTGTCGTGGGGTTGATTCCTGGTTTCAGGTGGTGGGTGATCTAGTGTCGTGGGTTTGATTACTGGCTTGGGGTGGTGGGTGGTCTAGTGTCGTGGGTTGGATTCCTGGGTTGGGGTGGTGGGTGGTCTAGTGTCGTGGGGTTGATTCCTGGTTTGAGGTGGTGGGTGGTCTAGTGTCGTGGGGTTGATTCCTGCGTTGGGGTGGTGGGTAGTCTAGTGTCGTGGGTTTGATTCCTGGTTTGAGGTGGTGGGTGGTCTAGTGTCATGGGGTTGATTCCTGGTTTGAGGTGGTGGGTGGTCTAGTGTCGTGGGGTTGATTCCTGGTTTGAGAAGGTGGGTGGTCTAGTGTCGTGGGGTTGATTCCTGGTTTCAGGTGGTGGGTGATCTAGTGTCGTGGGTTTGATTCCTGGGTTGGGGTGGTGCGTGGTCTAGTGTCGTGGTTTTGATTCCTGGGTCGGGGTGGTGGGTGGTCTAGTGTCGTGGGTTTGATTCCTGGGTTGGGGTGGTGAGTGGTCTAGTGTCGTGGGTTTGATTCCTGTGTTGGGGTGGTGGGTGGTCTAGTGTCGTGGGGTTGATTCCTGGGTTGGGGTGGTGGGTGGTCTATTATCGTGGGTTTGATTCCTGGTTTGAGGTGGTGGATGGTCTAGTGTCGTGGGTTTGTTCCTGGTTTGAGGTGGTGGATGGTCTAGTGTCGTGGGTTTGTTCCTGGTTTGAGGTGGTGGATGGTCTAGTGTCGTGGATTTGTTCCTGGTTTGAGGTGGTGGGTGGTCTAGTGTCGTGGGTTTGTTCCTGGTTTGAGGTGGTGGATGGTCTAGTGTCGTGGGTTTGTTCCTGGTTTGAGGTGGTGGATGGTCTAGTGTCGTGGGTTTGTTCCTGGTTTGACGTGGTGGATGGTCTAGTGTCGTGGGTTTGTTCCTGGTTTGAGGTGGTGGATGGTCTAGTGTCGTGGGTTTGTTCCTGGTTTGAGGTGGTGGGTGGTCTAGTGTCGTGGGTTTTTTCCTGGTTTGAGGTGGTGGGTGGTCTAGTGTCGTGGGTTTGATTCCTGGTTTGAGGTGGTGGATGGTCTAGTGTCGTGGGTTTGATTCCTGGGTTGGGGTGGTGGGTGGTCTAGTGTCGTGGGTTTGATTCCTGGGTTGGGGTGGTGGGTGGTCTAGTGTCGTGGGTTTGTTCTTGGTTTGAGGTGGTGGATAGTCTAGTGTCGTGGGTTTGTTCCTGGTTTGAGGTGGTGGATGGTCTAGTGTCGTGGGTTTGTTCCTAGGTTTGAGGTGGTGGGTGGTCTAGTAACATGGGTTTGTTCCTGGTTTGAGGTGGTGGGTGGTCTAGTGTCGTAGGTTTTTTCCTGGTTTGAGGTGGTGGATGGTCTAGTGTCGTGGGTTTGTTCCTGGTTTGAGGTGGTGGGTGGTCTAGTGTCGTGGGTTTGATTCCTGTTTTGAGGTGGTGGATGTTCTAGTGTCGTGGGTTTGATTCCTGGGTTGGGGTGGTGTGTGGTCTAGTGTCGTGGGTTTGACTCCTGGGTTGGGGTGGTGGCTGGTCTAGTGTCGTGGGTTTGTTCCTGGTTTGAGGTGGTGGGTGGTCTAGTGTCGCGGGTTTGATTCCTGGGTTGGGGTGGTGGCTGGTCTAATGTCGTGGGGTTGATTCCTGGTTTGAGGTGGTGGGTGGTCTAGTGTCGTGGGTTTGATTCCTGGGTTGGGGTGGTGGGTCGTCTAGTGTCGTGGGTTTGTTCCTGGATTGAGGTGGTGGATGGTCTAGTGTCGTGGGTTTGTTCCTGGTTTGAGGGGGTGGATGGTCTACTGTCGTGGGTTTGTTCCTGGTTTGAGGTGGTGGATGGTCTAGTGTCGTGGGTTTGTTCCTGGTTTGAGGTGGTGGGTGGTCTAGTGTCGTGGGTTTTTTCCTGGTTTGAGGTGGTGGGTGGTCTAGTGTCGTGGGTTTGATTCCTGGTTTGAGGTGGTGGCTGGTCTAGTGTCGTGGGTTTGTTCCTGGTTTGAGGAGGTGGATAGTCTAGTGTCGTGGGTTTGTTCCTGGTTTGAGGTGGTGGATGGTCTAGTGTCGTGGGTTTGTTCCTGGGTTTGAGGTGGTGGGTGGTCTAGTGTCGTGGGTTTGATTCCTGGTTTGAGGTAGTGGGTGGTCTAGTGTCGTGCGGTGATTCCTGGGTTGAGGTGGTGGGTGGTCTAGTGTCGTGGGTTTGATTCCTGGTTTGAGGTGGTGGGTGGTCTAGTGTCGTGGGGTTGATTCCTAGGTTAGGAGGTGGGTAGTCTAGTGTCGTGGGTTTGATTCGTGGTTTGAGGTGGTGGGTGGTCTAGTGAAGTGGGATTGATTCCTGGTTTGAGGTGGTGGGTGGTCTAGTGTCGTGGGATTGATTCCTAGTTTGAGGTGGTGGGTGGTCTAGTGTCATGGGGTTGCTTCCTAGGTCCTAGGTTGGGGTGGTGGGTGGTCTTGTGTCGTGGGGTTGATTCATGGGTTGGGGTGATGGGTGGTCTAGTGTCGTGGGGTTGATTCCCGGGTTGGGGTGGTGGGTGATCTAGTGTCGTTGGTTTGATTCTTGGGTTGAGGTGGTGGGTGGTCTAGTGTCGTGGGTTTGATTCCTGATTTGAGGTGGTGGGTGGTCTAGTGTCGTGGGGTTGATTCCTGGTTTGAGAAGGTGGGTGGTCTAGTGTCGTGGGGTTGATTCCTGGTTTCAGGTGGTGGGTGATCTAGTGTCGTGGGTTTGATTACTGGCTTGGGGTGGTGGGTGGTCTAGTGTCGTGGGTTGGATTCCTGGGTTGGGGTGGTGGGTGGTCTAGTGTCATGTGGTTGATTCCTGGTTTGAGGTGGTGGGTGGTCTAGTGTCGTGGGGTTGATTCCTGGGTTGGGGTGGTGGGTAGTCTAGTGTCGTGGGTTTGATTCCTGGTTTGAGGTGGTGGGTGGTCTAGTGTCGTGGGGTTGATTCCTGGTTTGAGGTGGTGGGTGATCTAGTGTCGTGGGTTCGATTCCTATCTTGGGGTGGTGGGTGGTCTAGTGTCGTGGGTTTGATTCCTGGGTCGGGGTGGTGGGTGGTCTAGTGTCGTGGGTTTGATTCCTGGGTTGGGGTGGTGGGTGGTCTAGTGTCGTGGGTTTGATTCCTGTGTTGGGGTGGTGGGTGGTCTAGTGTCGTGGGGTTGATTCCTGGGTTGGGGTGGTGGGTGGTCTATTATCGTGGGTTTGATACCTGGTTTGAGGTGGTGGATGGTCTAGTGTCGTGGGTTTGTTCCTGGTTTGAGGTGGTGGATGGTCTAGTGTCGTGGGTTTGTTCCTGGTTTGAGGTGGTGGATGGTCTAGTGTCGTGGATTTGTTCCTAGTTTGAGGTGGTGGGTGGTCTAGTGTCGTGGGTTTGTTCCTGGTTTGAGATGGTGGATGGTCTAGTGTCGTGGGTTTGTTCCTGGTTTGAGGTGGTCGTTGGTCTAGTGTCGTGGGTTTGTTCCTGGTTTGACGTGGTGGATGGTCTAGTGTCGTGGGTTTGTTCCTGGTTTGAGGTGGTGGATGGTCTAGTGTCGTGGGTTTGTTCCTGGTTTGAGGTGGTGGGTGGTCTAGTGTCGTGGGTTTTTTCCTGGTTTGAGGTGGTGGGTGGTCTAGTGTCGTGGGTTTGATTCCTGGTTTGAGGTGGTGGATGGTCTAGTGTCGTGGGTTTGATTCCTGGGTTGCGGTGGTGGGTGGTCTAGTGTCGTGGGTTTGATTCCTGGGTTGGGGTGGTGGGTGGTCTAGTGTCGTGGGTTTGTTCTTGGTTTGAGGTGGTGGATAGTCTAGTGTCATGGGTTTGTTCCTGGTTTGAGGTGGTGGATGGTCTAGTGTCGTGGGTTTGTTCCTGGGTTTGAGGTGGTGGGTGGTCTAGTGTCGTGGGTTTGTTCCTGGTTTGAGGGGGTGGATGGTCTAGTGTCGTGGGTTTGTTCCTGGTTTGAGGTGGTGGATGGTCTAGTGTCGTGGGTTTGTTCCTGGTTTGAGGTGGTGGATGGTCTAGTGTCGTGGGTTTGTTCCTGGTTTGAGGTGGTGGGTGGTCTAGTGTCGTGGGTTTTTTCCTGGTTTGAGGTGGTGGGTGGTCTAGTGTCGTGGGTTTGATTCCTGGTTTGAGGTGGTGGATGGTCTAGTGTCGTGGGTTTGTTCCTGGTTTGAGGAGGTGGATAGTCTAGTGTCGTGGGTTTGTTCCTGGTTTGAGGTGGTGGATGGTCTAGTGTCGTGGGTTTGTTCCTGGGTTTGAGGTGGTGGGTGGTCTAGTGTCGTGGGTTTGTTCCTGGTTTGAAGTGGTGGGTGGTCTAGTGTCGTGGGTTTTCTCCTGGTTTGAGGTGGTGGGTGGTCTAGTGTCGTGGGTTTGTTCCTGGTTTGAGGTGGTGGGTGGTCTAGTGTCGTGGGTTTGATTCCTGTTTTGAGGTGGTGGATGGTCTAGTGTCGTGGGTTTGATTCCTGGCTTGGGGTGGTGGGTGGTCTAGTGTCGTGGGTTTGATTCCTGTTTTGAGGTGGTGGATGGTCTAGTGTCGTGGGTTTGATTCCTGGCTTGGGGTGGTGGGTGGTCTAGTATCGTGGGTTTGATTCCTGGGTTGGGGTGGTGGGTGGTCTAGTGTCGTGGGTTTGATTCCTGGGTTGGGGTGGTGGGTGGTCTAGTGTCGTGGGGTTGATTCCTGGTTTGAGAAGGTGGGTGGTCTAGTGTCGTGGGGTTGATTCCTGGTTTCAGGTGGTGGGTGATCTAGTGTCGTGGGTTTGATTACTGGCTTGGGGTGGTGGGTGGTCTAGTGTCGTGGGTTGGATTCCTGGGTTGGGGTGGTGGGTGGTCTAGTGTCGTGGGGTTGATTCCTGGTTTGAGGTGGTGGGTGGTCTAGTGTCGTGGGGTTGATTCCTGGGTTGGGGTGGTGGGTGGTCTAGTGTCGTGGGTTTGATTCCTATCTTGGGGTGGTGGGTGGTCTAGTGTCGTGGGTTTGATTCCTGGGTCGGTGTGGTGGGTGGTCTAGTGTCGTGTGTTTGATTCCTGGGTTGGGGTGGTGGGTGGTCTAGTGTCGTGGGTTTGATTCCTGTGTTGGGGTGGTGGGTGGTCTAGTGTCGTGGGGTTGATTCCTGGGTTGGGGTGGTGGGTGGTCTATTATGGTGGGTTTGATTCCTGGTTTGAGGTGGTGGATGGTCTAGTGTCGTGGGTTTGTTCCTGGTTTGAGGTGGTGGATGGTCTAGTGTCGTGGGTTTGTTCCTGGTTTGAGGTGGTGGATGGTCTAGTGTCGTGGATTTGTTCCTGGTTTGAGGTGGTGGGTGGTCTAGTGTCGTGGGTTTGTTCCTGGTTTGAGGTGGTGGATGGTCTAGTGTCGTGGGTTTGTTCCTGGTTTGAGGTGGTGGATGGTCTAGTGTCGTGGGTTTGTTCCTGGTTTGACGTGGTGGATGGTCTAGTGTCGTGGGTTTGTTCCTGGTTTGAGGTGGTGGATGGTCTAGTGTCGTGGGTTTGTTCCTGGTTTGAGGTGGTGGGTTGTCTAGTGTCGTGGGTTTTTTCCTGGTTTGAGGTGGTGGGTGGTCTAGTGTCGTGGGTTTGATTCCTGGTTTGAGGTGGTGGATGGTCTAGTGTCGTGGGTTTGATTCCTGGGTTGGGGTGGTGGGTGGTCTAGTGTCGTGGGTTTGATTCCTGGGTTGGGGTGGTGGGTGGTCTAGTGTCGTGGGTTTGTTCTTGGTTTGAGGTGGTGGATAGTCTAGTGTCGTGGGTTTGTTCCTGGTTTGAGGTGGTGGATGGTCTAGTGTCGTGGGTTTGTTCCTAGGTTTGAGGTGGTGGGTGGTCTAGTAACGTGGGTTTGTTCCTGGTTTGAGGTGGTGGGTGGTCTAGTGTCGTAGGTTTTTTCCTGGTTTGAGGTGGTGGATGGTCTAGTGTCGTGGATTTGTTCCTAGTTTGAGGTGGTGGGTGGTCTAGTGTCGTGGGTTTGTTCCTGGTTTGAGATGGTGGATGGTCTAGTGTCGTGGCTTTGTTCCTGGTTTGAGGTGGTCGTTGGTCTAGTGTCGTGGGTTTGTTCCTGGTTTGACGTGGTGGATGGTCTAGTGTCGTGGGTTTGTTCCTGGTTTGAGGTGGTGGATGGTCTAGTGTCGTGGGTTTGTTCCTGGTTTGAGGTGGTGGGTGGTCTAGTGTCGTGGGTTTTTTCCTGGTTTGAGGTGGTGGGTGGTCTAGTGTCGTGGGTTTGATTCCTGGTTTGAGGTGGTGGATGGTCTAGTGTCGTGGGTTTGATTCCTGGGTTGCGGTGGTGGGTGGTCTAGTGTCGTGGGTTTGATTCCTGGGTTGAGGTGGTGGGTGGTCTAGTGTCGTGGGTTTGTTCTTGGTTTGAGGTGGTGGATAGTCTAGTGTCATGGGTTTGTTCCTGGTTTGAGGTGGTGGATGGTCTAGTGTCGTGGGTTTGTTCCTGGGTTTGAGGTGGTGGGTGGTCTAGTGTCGTGGGTTTGTTCCTGGTTTGAGGGGGTGGATGGTCTAGTGTCGTGGGTTTGTTCCTGGTTTGAGGTGGTGGATGGTCTAGTGTCGTGGGTTTGTTCCTGGTTTGAGGTGGTGGATGGTTTAGTGTCGTGGGTTTGTTCCTGGTTTGAGGTGGTGGGTGGTCTAGTGTCGTGGGTTTTTTCCTGGTTTGAGGTGGTGGGTGGTCTAGTGTCGTGGGTTTGATTCCTGGTTTGAGGTGGTGGATGGTCTAGTGTCGTGGGTTTGTTCCTGGTTTGAGGAGGTGGATAGTCTAGTGTCGTGGGTTTGTTCCTGGTTTGAGGTGGTGGATGGTCTAGTGTCGTGGGTTTGTTCCTGGGTTTGAGGTGGTGGGTGGTCTAGTGTCGTGGGTTTGTTCCTGGTTTGAAGTGGTGGGTGGTCTAGTGTCGTGGGTTTTCTCCTGGTTTGAGGTGGTGGGTGGTCTAGTGTCGTGGGTTTGTTCCTGGTTTGAGGTGGTGGGTGGTCTAGTGTCGTGGGTTTGATTCCTGTTTTGAGGTGGTGGATGGTCTAGTGTCGTGGGTTTGATTCCTGGCTTGGGGTGGTGGGTGGTCTAGTGTCGTGGGTTTGATTCCTGTTTTGAGGTGGTGGATGGTCTAGTGTCGTGGGTTTGATTCCTGGCTTGGGGTGGTGGGTGGTCTAGTATCGTGGGTTTGATTCCTGGGTTGGGGTGGTGGGTGGTCTAGTGTCGTGGGTTTGATTCCTGGGTTGGGGTGGTGGGTGGTCTAGTGTCGTGGGGTTGATTCCTGGTTTGAGAAGGTGGGTGGTCTAGTGTCGTGGGGTTGATTCCTGGTTTCAGGTGGTGGGTGATCTAGTGTCGTGGGTTTGATTACTGGCTTGGGGTGGTGGGTGGTCTAGTGTCGTGGGTTGGATTCCTGGGTTGGGGTGGTGGGTGGTCTAGTGTCGTGGGGTTGATTCCTGGTTTGAGGTGGTGGGTGGTCTAGTGTCGTGGGGTTGATTCCTGGGTTGGGGTGGTGGGTGGTCTAGTGTCGTGGGTTTGATTCCTATCTTGGGGTGGTGGGTGGTCTAGTGTCGTGGGTTTGATTCCTGGGTCGGTGTGGTGGGTGGTCTAGTGTCGTGTGTTTGATTCCTGGGTTGGGGTGGTGGGTGGTCTAGTGTCGTGGGTTTGATTCCTGTGTTGGGGTGGTGGGTGGTCTAGTGTCGTGGGGTTGATTCCTGGGTTGGGGTGGTGGGTGGTCTATTATGGTGGGTTTGATTCCTGGTTTGAGGTGGTGGATGGTCTAGTGTCGTGGGTTTGTTCCTGGTTTGAGGTGGTGGATGGTCTAGTGTCGTGGGTTTGTTCCTGGTTTGAGGTGGTGGATGGTCTAGTGTCGTGGATTTGTTCCTGGTTTGAGGTGGTGGGTGGTCTAGTGTCGTGGGTTTGTTCCTGGTTTGAGGTGGTGGATGGTCTAGTGTCGTGGGTTTGTTCCTGGTTTGAGGTGGTGGATGGTCTAGTGTCGTGGGTTTGTTCCTGGTTTGACGTGGTGGATGGTCTAGTGTCGTGGGTTTGTTCCTGGTTTGAGGTGGTGGATGGTCTAGTGTCGTGGGTTTGTTCCTGGTTTGAGGTGGTGGGTTGTCTAGTGTCGTGGGTTTTTTCCTGGTTTGAGGTGGTGGGTGGTCTAGTGTCGTGGGTTTGATTCCTGGTTTGAGGTGGTGGATGGTCTAGTGTCGTGGGTTTGATTCCTGGGTTGGGGTGGTGGGTGGTCTAGTGTCGTGGGTTTGATTCCTGGGTTGGGGTGGTGGGTGGTCTAGTGTCGTGGGTTTGTTCTTGGTTTGAGGTGGTGGATAGTCTAGTGTCGTGGGTTTGTTCCTGGTTTGAGGTGGTGGATGGTCTAGTGTCGTGGGTTTGTTCCTAGGTTTGAGGTGGTGGGTGGTCTAGTAACGTGGGTTTGTTCCTGGTTTGAGGTGGTGGGTGGTCTAGTGTCGTAGGTTTTTTCCTGGTTTGAGGTGGTGGATGGTCTAGTGTCGTGGGTTTGTTCCTGGTTTGAGGTGGTGGGTGGTCTAGTGTCGTGGGTTTGATTCCTGTTTTGAGGTGGTGGGTGGTCTAGTGTCGTGGGTTTGTTCCTGGTTTGAGGTGGTGGATGGTCTAGTGTCGTGGGTTTGTTCCTGGTTTGAGGTGGTGGATGGTCTAGTGTCGTGGGTTTGATTCCTGGGTTGGGGTGGTGGGTGGTCTAGTGTCGTGGGTTTGATTCCTTGGTTGGGGTGGTGGATGGTCTAGTGTCGTGGGTTTGTTCCTGGTTTGAGGTGGTGGATGGTCTAGTGTCGTGGGTTTGATTCCTGGGTTGGGGTGGTGGGTGGTCTAGTGTCGTGGGTTTGATTCCTGGGTTGGGGTGGTGGCTGGTCTAGTGTCGTGGGTTTGTTCCTGGTTTGAGGTGGTGGGTGGTCTAGTGTCGTGGGTTTGATTCCTGGGTTGGGGTGGTGGCTGGTCTAATGTCGTGGGGTTGATTCCTGGTTTGAGGTGGTGGGTGGTCTAGTGTCGTGGGTTTGATTCATGGGTTGGGGTGGTGGGTGGTCTAGTGTCATGGGGTTGCTTCCTAGGTCCTAGGTTGGGGTGGTGGGTGGTCTTGTGTCGTGGGGTTGATTCATGGGTTGGGGTGGTGGGTGGTCTAGTGTCGTGGGGTTGATTCCCGGGTTGGGGTGGTGGGTGATCTAGTGTCGTTGGTTTGATTCTTGGGTTGAGGTGGTGGGTGGTCTAGTGTCGTGGGTTTGATTCCTGATTTGAGGTGGTGGGTGGTCTAGTGTCGTGGGGTTGATTCCTGGTTTGAGAAGGTGGGTGGTCTAGTGTCGCGGCGTTGATTCCTGGTTTCAGGTGGTGGGTGATCTAGTGTCGTGGGTTTGATTACTGGCTTGGGGTGGTGGGTGGTCTAGTGTCGTGGGTTGGATTCCTGGGTTGGGGTGGTGGGTGGTCTAGTGTCGTGGGGTTGATTCCTGGTTTGAGGTGGTGGGTGGTCTAGTGTCGTGGGGTTGACTCCTGGGTTGGGGTGGTGGGTAGTCTAGTGTCGTGGGTTTGATTCCTGGTTTGAGGTGGTGGGTGGTCTAGTGTCGTGGGGTTGATTCCTGGTTTGAGGTGGTGGGTGATCTAGTGTCGTGGGTTTGATTCCTATCTTGGGGTGGTGTGTGGTCTAGTGTCGTGGGTTTGATTCCTGGGTCGGGGTGGTGGGTGGTCTAGTGTCGTGGGTTTGATTCCTGGGTTGGGGTGGTGGGTGGTCTAGTGTCGTGGGTTTGATTCCTGTGTTGGGGTGGTGGGTGGTCTAGTGTCGTGGGGTTGATTCCTGAGTTGGGGTGGTGGGTGGTCTATTATCGTGGGTTTGATTCCTGGTTTGAGGTGGTGGATGGTCTAGTGTCGTGGGTTTGTTCCTGGTTTGAGGTGGTGGATGGTCTAGTGTCGTGGGTTTGTTCCTGGTTTGAGGTGGTGGATGGTCTAGTGTCGTGGATTTGTTCCTGGTTTGAGGTGGTGGGTGGTCTAGTGTCGTGGGTTTGTTCCTGGTTTGAGATGGTGGATGGTCTAGTGTCGTGGGTTTGTTCCTGGTTTGAGGTGGTGGATGGTCTAGTGTCGTAGGTTTGTTCCTGGTTTGACGTGGTGGATGGTCTAGTGTCGTGGGTTTGTTCCTGGTTTGAGGTGGTGGATGGTCTAGTGTCGTGGGTTTGTTCCTGGTTTGAGGTGGTGGGTGGTCTAGTGTCGTGGGTTTTTTCCTGGTTTGAGGTGGTGGGTGGTCTAGTGTCGTGGGTTTGATTTCTGGTTTGAGGTGGTGGATGGTCTAGTGTCGTGGGTTTGATTCCTGGGTTGGGGTGGTGGGTGGTCTAGTGTCCTGGGTTTGATTCCTGGGTTGGGGTGGTGGGTGGTCTAGTGTCGTGGGTTTGTTCTTGGTTTGAGGTGGTGGATAGTTTAGTGTCGTGGGTTTGTTCCTGGTTTGAGGTGGTGGATGGTCTAGTGTCGTGGGTTTGTTCCTGGGTTTGAGGTGGTGGGTGGTCTAGTAACGTGGGTTTGTTCCTGGTTTGAGGTGGTGGGTGGTCTAGTGTCGTAGGTTTTTTCCTGGTTTGAGGTGGTGGATGGTCTAGTGTCGTGGGTTTGTTCCTGGTTTGAGGTGGTGGGTGGTCTAGTGTCGTGGGTTTGATTCCTGTTTTGAGGTGGTGGATGGTCTAGTGTCGTGGGTTTGATTCCTGGGTTGGGGTGGTGGGTGGTCTAGTGTCGTGGGTTTGATTCCTGGATTGGGGTGGTGGCTGGTCTAGTGTCGTGGGTTTGTTCCTGGTTTGAGGTGGTGGGTGGTCTAGTGTCGTGGGTTTGATTCCTGGGTTGGGGTGGTGGCTGGTCTAATGTCGTGGGGTTGATTCCTGGTTTGAGGTGGTGGGTGGTCTAGTGTCGTGGGTTTGATTCCTGGGTTGGGGTGGTGGGTGGTCTAGTGTCGTGGGTTTGATTCCTGGGTTGGGGTGGTGGCTGGTCTAGTGTCGTGGGTTTGTTCCTGGTTTGAGGTGGTGGGTGGTCTAGTGTCGTGGGTTTGATTCCTGGGTTGGGGTGGTGGCTGGTCTAATGTCGTGGGGTTGATTCCTGGTTTGAGGTGGTGGGTGGTCTAGTGTCGTGGGTTTGATTCCTGGGTTGGGGTGGTGGCTGGTCTAATGTCGTGGGGTTGATTCCTGGTTTGAGGTGGTGGGTGGTCTAGTGTCGTGGGTTTGATTCCTGGGTTGGGGTGGTGGGTCGTCTAGTGTCGTGGGTTTGATTCCTGGTTTGAGGTGGTGGATGGTCTAGTGTCGTGGGTTTGTTCCTGGTTTGAGGTGGTGGATGGTCAAGTGTCGTGGGTTTGTTCCTGGTTTGAGGTGGTGAATGGTCTAGTGTCGTGGGTTTGTTCCTGGTTTGAGGTGGTGGATGGTCTAGTGTCGTGGGTTTGTTCCTGGTTTGAGGTGGTGGGTGGTCTAGTGTCGTGGGTTTGTTCCTGGATTGAGGTGGTGGATGGTCTAGTGTCGTGGGTTTGTTCCTGATTTGAGGGGGTGGATGGTCTAGTGTCGTGGGTTTGTTCCTGGTTTGAGGTGGTGGATGGTCTAGTGTCGTGGGTTTGTTCCTGGTTTGAGGTGGTGGATGGTCTAGTGTCGTGGGTTTGTTCCTGGTTTGAGGTGGTGGGTGGTCTAGTGTCGTGGGTTTTTTCCTGGTTTGAGGTGGTGGGTGGTCTAGTGTCGTGGGTTTGATTCCTGGTTTGAGGAGGTGGATGGTCTAGTGTCGTGGGTTTGTTCCTGGTTTGAGGAGTTGGATAGTCTAGTGTCGTGGGTTTGTTCCTGGTTTGAGGTGGTGGATGGTCTAGTGTCGTGGGTTTGTTCCTGGGTTTGAGGTGGTGGGTGGTCTAGTGTCGTGGGTTTGTTCCTGGTTTGAAGTGGTGGGTGGTCTAGTGTCGTGGGTTTTCTACTGGTTTGAGCTGGTGGGTGGTCTAGTGTCGTGGGTTTGTTCCTGGTTTGAGGTGGTGGGTGGTCTAGTGTCGTGGGTTTGATTCCTGTTTTGAGGTGGTGGATGGTCTAGTGTCGTGGGTTTGATTCCTGGCTTGGGGTGGTGGGTGGTCTAGTGTCGTGGGTTTGATTCCTGGGTTGGGGTGGTGGGTGGTCTAGTGTCGTGGGTTTGATTCCTGTGTTGGGGTGGTGGGTGGTCTAGTGTCGTGGGGTTGATTCCTGGGTTGGGGTGGTGGGTGGTCTTGTGTCGTGGGTTTGATTCCTGGTTTGAGGTGGTGGGTGGTCTATTATCGTGGGTTTGATTCATGGTTTGAGGTGGTGGATGGTCTAGTGTCGTGGGTTTGTTCCTGGTTTGAGGTGGTGGATGGTCTAGTGTCGTGGGTTTGTTCCTGTTTTGAGGTGGTGGATGGTCTAGTGTCGTGGGTTTGTTCCTGGTTTGAGGTGGTGGGTGTCTAGTGTCGTGGGTTTGTTCCTGGTTTGAGGTGGTGGATGGTCTTGTGTCGTGGGTTTGTTCCTGGTTTGAGGTGGTGGATGGTCTAGTGTCGTGGGTTTGTTCCTGGTTTGAGGTGGTGGATGGTCTAGTGTCGTGGGTTTGTTCCTGGTTTGAGGTGGTGGGTGGTCTAGTGTCGTGGGTTTTTTCCTGGTTTGAGGTGGTGGGTGGTCTAGTGTCGTGGGTTTGATTCCTGGTTTGAGGTGGTGGATGGTCTAGTGTCGTGGGTTTGATTCCTGGGTTGGGGTGGTGGGTGGTCTAGTGTCGTGGGTTTGATTCCTGGGTTGGGGTGGTGGATAGTCTAGTGTCGTGGGTTTGTTCCTGGTTTGAGGTGGTGGATGGTCTAGTGTCGTGGGTTTGTTCCTGGGTTTGAGGTGGTGGGTGGTCTAGTGTCGTGGGTTTGTTCCTGGTTTGAGGTGGTGGGTGGTCTAGTGTCGTGGGTTTGATTCCTGGTTTGAGGTGGTGGATGGTCTAGTGTCGTGGGTTTGATTCCTGGGTTGGGGTGGTGGGTGGTCTAGTGTCGTGGGTTTGTTCCTGGTTTGAGGTGGTGGATAGTCTAGTGTCGTGGGTTTGTTCCTGGTTTGAGGTGGTGGATGGTCTAGTGTCGTGGGTTTGTTCCTGGGTTTGAGGTGGTGGGTGGTCTAGTGTCGTGGGTTTGTCCCTGGTTTGAGGTGGTGGGTGGTCTAGTGTCGTGGGTTTTTCCTGGTTTGAGGTGGTGGGTGGTCTAGTGTCGTGGGTTTGTTCCTGGTTTGAGGTGGTGGGTGGTCTAGTGTCGTGGGTTTGATTCCTGTTTTGAGGTGGTGGGTGGTCTAGTGTCGTGGGTTTGATTCCTGGGTTGGGGTGGTGGGTGGTCTAGTGTCGTGGGTTTGTTCCTGGTTTGAGGTGGTGGATGGTCTAGTGTCGTGGGTTTGATTCCTGGGTTGGGGTGGTGGGTGGTCTAGTGTCGTGGGGTTGATTCCTGGGTTGGGGTGGTGGGTGGTCTAGTGTCGTGGGTTTGATTCCTGGTTTGAGGTGGTGGGTGGTCTATTATCGTGGGTTTGATTCCTGGTTTGAGGTGGTGGATGGTCTAGTGTCGTGGGTTTGTTCCTGTTTTGAGGTGGTGGATGGTCCAGTGTCGTGGGTTTGTTCCTGGTTTGAGGTGGTGGATGGTCTAGTGTCGTGGGTTTGTTCCTGGTTTGAGGTGGTGGATGGTCTAGTGTCGTGGGTTTGTTCCTGGTTTGAGGTGGTGGGTGGTCTAGTGTCGTGGGTTTGTTCCTGGTTTGAGGTGGTGGATAGTCTAGTGTCGTGGGTTTGTTCCTGGTTTGAGGTGGTGGATGGTCTAGTGTCGTGGGTTTGTTCCAGGGTTTGAGGTGGTGGGTGGTCTAGTGTCGTGGGTTTGTTCCTGGTTTGAGGTGGTGGGTGGTCTAGTGTCGTGGGTTTGTTCCTGGTTTGAGCTGGTGGATGGTCTAGTGTCGTGGTTTTGTTCCTGGTTTGAGGTGGTGGATGGTCTAGTGTCGTGGGTTTGTTCCTGGTTTGAGGTGGTGGATGGTCTAGTGTCGTGGGTTTGTTCCTGGTTTGAGGTGGTGGATGGTCTAGTGTCGTGGGTTTGTTCCTGGTTTGAGGTGGTGGGTGGTCTAGTGTCGTGGGTTTTTTCTTGGTTTGAGGTGGTGGGTGGTCTAGTGTCGTGGGTTTGATTCCTGGTTTGAGGTGGTGGATGGTCTAGTGTCATGGGTTTGATTCCTGGGTTGGGGTGGTGGGTGGTCTAGTGTCGTGGGTTTGATTCCTGGGTTGGGGTGGTGGGTGGTCTAGTGTCGTGGGTTTGTTCCTGGTTTGAGGTGGTGGATGGTCTAGTGTCGTGGGTTTGATTCCTGGGTTGGTGTGGTGGGTGGTCTAGTGGCGTGGGGTTGATTCCTGGGTTGGGGTGGTGGGTGGTCTAGAGTCGTGGGTTTGATTCCTGGTTTGAGGTGGTGGGTGGTCTATTATCGTGGGTTTGATTCCTGGTTTGAGGTGGTGGATGGTCTAGTGTCGTGGGTTTGTTCCTGGTTTGAGGTGGTGGATGGTCTAGTGTCGTGGGTTTGTTCCTGGTTTGAGGTGGTGGATGGTCTAGTGTCGTGGGTTTGTTCCTGGTTTGAGGTGGTGGATGGTCTAGTGTCGTGGGTTTGTTCCAGGGTTTGAGGTGGTGGGTGGTCTAGTGTCGTGGGTTTGTTCCTGGTTTGAGGTGGTGGATGGTCTAGTGTCGTGGGTTTGTTCCAGGGTTTGAGGTGGTGGGTGGTCTAGTGTCGTGGGTTTGTTCCTGGTTTGAGGTGGTGGGTGGTCTAGTGTCGTGGGTTTGTTCCTGGTTTGAGCTGGTGGATGGTCTAGTGTCGTGGGTTTGTTCCTGGTTTGAGCTGGTGGATGGTCTAGTGTCGTGTGTTTGTTCCTGGTTTGAGGTGGTGGATGGTCTAGTGTCGTGGGTTTGTTCCTGGTTTGAGGTGGTGGATGGTCTAGTGTCGTGGGTTTGTTCCTGGTTTGAGGTGGTGGGTGGTCTAGTGTCGTGGGTTTTTTCCTGGTTTGAGGTGGTGGGTGGTCTAGTGTCGTGGGTTTGATTCCTGGTTTGAGGTGGTGGATGGTCTAGTGTCGTGGGTTTGATTCCTGGGTTGGGGTGGTGGGTGGTCTAGTGTCGTGGGTTTGATTCCTGGGTTGGGTAGTGGGTGGTCTAGTGTCGTGGGTTTGTTCCTGGTTTGAGGTGGTGGATGGTCTAGTGTCGTGGGTTTGTTCCTGGTTTGAGGTGGTGGATGGTCTAGTGTCGTGGGTTTGTTCCTGGGTTTGAGGTGGTGGGTGGTCTAGTGTCGTGGGTTTGTTCCTGGTTTGAGGTGGTGGGTGGTCTAGTGTCGTGGGTTTTTTCCTGGTTTGAGGTGGTGGGTGGTCTAGTGTCGTGGGTTTGTTCCTGGTTTGAGGTGGTGGGTGGTCTAGTGTCGTGGGTTTGATTCCTGTTTTGAGGTGGTGGATGGTCTAGTGTCGTGGGTTTGATTCCTGGGTTGGGGTGCTGGGTGGTCTAGTGTCGTGGGTTTGATTCCTGGGTTGGGGTGGTGGGTTGTCTAGTGTCGTGGGTTTGTTCCTGGTTTGAGGTGGTGGGTGGTCTAGTGTCGTGGGTTTGATTCCTGGGTTGGGGTGGTGGCTGGTCTAATGTCGTGGGGTTGATTCCTTGTTTGAGGTGGTGGGTGGTCTAGTGTCGTGGGTTTGATTCCTGGGTTGGTGTGGTGGGTGGTCTAGTGTCGTGGGTTTGATTCCTGGTTTGATGTGGTGGATGGTCTAGTGTCGTGGGTTTGATACCTGGGTTGGGGTGGTGGGTGGTCTAGTGTCGTGGGTTTGATTATGGGTTGGGGTGGTGGTTGGTCTAGTTTCGTGGGATTGATTCTTGGGTTGGGGTGGTGGGTGGTCTAGTGTCGTGGGGTTGATTCCTGGTTTGAGGTGGTGGGTGGTCTAGTATCGTTGGTTTGATTATGGGTTGGGGTGGTGGGTGGTCTAGTGTCGTGGGTTTGATTCCTGGTTTGAGTTGGTGGGTGGTCTAGTGTCTTGGGTTTGATTCCTGGGTTGAGGTTGTGGGTGGTCTAGTGTCGTGGGTTTGATTATGGGTTAGGGTGGTGGGTGGTCTAGTGTCGTGGGTTTGATTCCTGGTTTGAAGTGACGGGTGGTCTAGTGTCGTGGGTTTGTTCCTGGTTTGAGGTGGTGGTTGGTCTAGTGTCGTGGGTTTGTTCCTGGTTTGAGGTGATGGGTGGTCTAGTGTCGTGGGTTTGTTCCTGGTTTGAGCTGGTGGATGGTCTAGTGTCGTGGGTTTGTTCCTGGTTCTGAGGTGGTGGATGGTCTAGTGTCGTGGGTTTGTTCCTGGTTTGAGGTGATGGATGGTCTAGTGTCGTGGGTTTGTTCCTGGTTTGAGGTGGTGGATGGTCTAGTGTCGTGGGTTTGTTCCTGGTTTGAGGTGGTGGGTGGTCTAGTGTCGTGGGTTTTTTCCTGGTTTGAGGTGGTGGGTGGTCTAGTGTCGTGGGTTTGATTCCTGGTTTGAGGTGGTGGATGGTCTAGTGTCGTGGGTTTGATTCCTGGGTTGGGGTGGTGGGTGGTCTAGTGTCGTGGGTTTGATTCCTGGGTTGGGGTGGTGGGTGGTCTAGTGTCGTGGGTTTGTTCCTGGTTTGAGGTGGTGGATAGTCTAGTGTCGTGGGTTTATTCCTGGTTTGAGGTGGTGGATGGTCTAGTGTCGTGGGTTTGTTCCTGGGTTTGAGGTGGTGGGTGGTCTAGTGTCGTGGGTTTGTTCCTGGTTTGAGGTGGTGGGTGGTCTAGTGTCGTGGGTTTTTTCCTGGTTTGAGGTGGTGGGTGGTCTAGTGTCGTGGGTTTGTTCCTGGTTTGAGGTGGTGGGTGGTCTAGTGTCGTGGGTTTGATTCCTGTTTTGAGGTGGTGGATGGTCTAGTGTCGTGGGTTTGATTCCTGGGTTGGGGTGCTGGGTGGTCTAGTGTCGTGGGTTTGATTCCTGGGTTGGGGTGGTGGCTGGTCTAGTGTCGTGGGTTTGTTCCTGGTTTGAGGTGGTGGGTGGTCTAGTGTCGTGGGTTTGATTCCTGGGTTGGGGTGGTGGCTGGTCTAATGTCGTGGGGTTGATTCCTGGTTTGAGGTGGTGGGTGGTCTAGTGTCGTGGGTTTGATTCCTGGGTTGGGGTGGTGGGTGGTCTAGTGTCGTGGGTTTGATTCCTGGTTTGAGGTGGTGGATGGTCTAGTGTCGTGGGTTTGTTCCTGGTTTGAGGTGGTGGATGGTCAAGTGTCGTGGGTTTGTTCCTGGTTTGAGGTGGTGGATGGTCTAGTGTCGTGGGTTTGTTCCTGGTTTGAGGTGGTGGATGGTCTAGTGTCGTGGGTTTGTTCCTGGTTTGAGGTGGTGGGTGGTCTAGTGTCGTGGGTTTGTTCCTGGTTTGAGGTGGTGGATGGTCTAGTGTCGTGGGTTTGTTCCTGGTTTGAGGGGGTGGATGGTCTAGTGTCGTGGGTTTGTTCCTGGTTTGAGGTGGTGGATGGTCTAGTGTCGTGGGTTTGTTCCTGGTTTGAGGTGGTGGATGGTCTAGTGTCGTGGGTTTGTTCCTTGTTTGAGGTGGTGGGTGGTCTAGTGTCGTGGGTTTTTTCCTGGTTTGAGGTGGTGGGTGGTCTAGTGTCGTGGGTTTGATTCCTGGTTTGAGGTGGTGGATGGTCTAGTGTCGTGGGTTTGTTCATGGTTTGAGGAGGTGGATAGTCTAGTGTCGTGGGTTTGTTCCTGGTTTGAGCTGGTGGATGGTCTAGTGTCGTGGGTTTGTTCCTGGGTTTGAGGTGGTGGGTGGTCTAGTGTCGTGGGTTTGTTCCTGGTTTGAAGTGGTGGGTGGTCTAGTGTCGTGGGTTTTCTCCTAGTTTGAGGTGGTGGGTGGTCTAGTGACGTGGGTTTGTTCCTGGTTTGATGTGGTGGGTGGTCTAGTGTCGTGGGTTTGATTCCTGTTTTGAGGTGGTGGATGGTCTAGTGTCGTGGGTTTGATTCCTGGGTTGGGGTGGTGGGTGGTCTAGTGTCGTGGGTTTGATTCCTGGGTTGGGGTGGTGGGTGGTCTAGTGTCGTGGGTTTGTTCCTGGTTTGAGGTGGTGGGTGGTCTAGTGTCGTGGGTTTGATTCCTGGGTTGGGGTGGTGGGTGGTCTAGTGTCGTGGGTTTGATTCCTGGTTTGAGGTGGTGGGTGGTCTATTATCGTGGGTTTGATTCCTGGTTTGAGGTGGTGGATGGTCTAGTGTCGTGGGTTTGTTCCTGGTTTGAGGTGGTGGATGGTCTAGTGTCGTGGGTTTGTTCCTGGTTTGAGGTGGTGGATGGTCCAGTGTCGTGGGTTTGTTCCTGTTTTGAGGTGGTGGATGGTCTAGTGTCGTGGGTTTGTTCCTGGTTTGAGGTGGTGGGTGGTCTAGTGTCGTGGGTTTGTTCCTGGTTTCAGGTGGTGGATGGTCTAGTGTCGTGGGTTTGTTCCTGGTTTGAGGTGGTGGATAGTCTAGTGTCGTGGGTTTGTTCCTGGTTTGAGGTGGTGGATGGTCTAGTGTCGTGGGTTTGTTCCTGGGTTTGAGGTGGTGGGTGGTCTAGTGTCGTGGGTTTGTTCCTGGTTTGAGGTGGTGGGTGGTCTAGTGTCGTGGGTTTTTCCTGGTTTGAGGTGGTGGGTGGTCTAGTGTCGTGGGTTTGATTCCTGTTTTGAGGTGGTGGATGGTCTAGTGTCGTGGGTTTGATTCCTGGGTTGGGGTGGTGGGTGGTCTAGTGTCGTGGGTTTGATTCCTGGGTTGGGGTGGTGGGTGGTCTAGTGTCGTGGGTTTGTTCCTGGTTTGAGGTGGTGGATGGTCTAGTGTCGTGGGTTTGATTCCTGGGTTGGGGTGGTGGGTGGTCTAGTGTCGTGGGGTTGATTCCTGGTTTGAGGTGGTGGGTGGTCTATTGTCGTGGGTTTGATTCCTGGTTTGAGGTGGTGGATGGTCTAGTGTCGTGGGTTTGTTCCTGGTTTGAGGTGGTGGATGGTCTAGTGTCGTGGGTTTGTTCCTGGTTTGAGGTGGTGGATGGTCTAGTGTCGTGGGTTTGTTCCTGGTTTGAGGTGGTGGGTGGTCTAGTGTCGTGGGTTTGTTCCTGGTTTGAGGTGGTGGATAGTCTAGTGTCGTGGGTTTGTTCCTGGTTTGAGGTGGTGGATGGTCTAGTGTCGTGGGTTTGTTCCAGGGTTTGAGGTGGTGGGTGGTCTAGTGTCGTGGGTTTGTTCCTGGTTTGAGGTGGTGGGTGGTCTAGTGTCGTGGGTTTGTTCCTGGTTTGAGCGGGTGGATGGTCTAGTGTCGTGGTTTTGTTCCTGGTTTGAGGTGGTGGATGGTCTAGTGTCGTGGGTTTGTTCCTGGTTTGAGGTGGTGGATGGTCTAGTGTCGTGGGTTTGTTCCTGGTTTGAGGTGGTGGATGGTCTAGTGTCGTGGGTTTGTTCCTGGTTTGAGGTGGTGGGTGGTCTAGTGTCGTGGGTTTTTTCCTGGTTTGAGGTGGTGGGTGGTCTAGTGTCGTGGGTTTGATTCCTGGTTTGAGGTGGTGGATGGTCTAGTGTCGTGGGTTTGATTCCTGGGTTGGGGTGGTGGGTGGTCTAGTGTCGTGGGTTTGATTCCTGGGTTGGGGTGGTGGGTGGTCTAGTCTCGTGGGTTTGTTCCTGGTTTGAGGTGGTGGATGGTCTAGTGTCGTGGGTTTGATTCCTGGGTTGGGGTGGTGGGTGGTCTAGTGTCGTGGGTTTGATTCCTGGGTTGGGGTGGTGGGTGGTCTAGTCTCGTGGGTTTGATTCCTGGGTTGGGGTGGTGGGTGGTCTAGTGTCGTGGGGTTGATTCCTGGGTTGGGGTGGTGGGTGGTCTAGTGTCTTGGGTTTGATTCCTGGGTTAGGGTGGTGGGTGGTCTAGTGTCGTGGGGTTGATTCCTGTGTTGGGGTGGTGGGTGGTCTAGTGTCTTGGGTTTGATTCCTGGTTTGAGGTGGTGGGTGGTCTATTATCGTGGGTTTGATTCCTGGTTTGAGGTGGTGGATGGTCTAGTGTCGTGGGTTTGTTCCTGGTTTGAGGTGGTGGATGGTCTAGTGTCGTGGGTTTGTTCCTGGTTTGAGGTGGTGGATGGTCTAGTGTCGTGGGTTTGTTCCTGGTTTGAGGTGGTGGATGGTCTAGTGTCGTGGGTTTGTTCCAGGGTTTGAGGTGGTGGATGGTCTAGTGTCGTGGGTTTGTTCCTGGTTTGAGGTGGTGGATGGTCTAGTGTCGTGGGTTTGTTCCAGGGTTTGAGGTGGTGGGTGGTCTAGTGTTGTGGGTTTGTTCCTGGTTTGATGTGGTGGGTGGTCTAGTGTCGTGGGTTTGTTCCTGGTTTGAGCTAGTGGATGGTCTAGTGTCGTGGGTTTGTTCCTGGTTTGAGGTGGTGGATGGTCTAGTGTCGTGGGTTTGTTCCTGGTTTGAGGTGGTGGATGGTCTAGTGTCGTGGGTTTGTTCCTGGTTTGAGGTGGTGGATGGTCTAGTGTCGTGGGTTTGTTCCTGGTTTGAGGTGGTGGGTGGTCTAGTGTCTTGGGTTTTTTCCTGGTTTGAGGTGGTGGGTGGTCTAGTGTCGTGGGTTTGATTCCTGGTTTGAGGTGGTGGATGGTCTAGTGTCGTGGGTTTGATTCCTGGGTTGGGGTGGTGGGTGGTCTAGTGTCGTGGGTTTGATTCCTGGGTTGGGTAGTGGGTGGTCTAGTGTCGTGGGTTTGTTCCTGGTTTGAGGTGGTGGATAGTCTAGTGTCGTGGGTTTGTTCCTGGTTTGAGGTGGTGGATGGTCTAGTGTCGTGGGTTTGTTCCTGGGTTTGAGGTGGTGGGTGGTCTAGTGTCGTGGGTTTGTTCCTGGTTTGAGGTGGTGGGTGGTCTAGTGTCGTGGGTTTTTCCTGGTTTGAGGTGGTGGGTGGTCTAGTGTCGTGGGTTTGTTCCTGGTTTGAGGTGGTGGGTGGTCTAGTGTCGTGGGTTTGATTCCTGTTTTGAGGTGGTGGATGGTCTAGTGTCGTGGGTTTGATTCCTGGGTTGGGGTGCTGGGTGGTCTAGTGTCGTGGGTTTGAATCCTGGGTTGGGGTGGTGGGTTGTCTAGTGTCGTGGGTTTGTTCCTGGTTTGAGGTGGTGGGTGGTCTAGTGTCGTGGGTTTGATTCCTGGGTTGGGGTGGTGGCTGGTCTAATGTCGTGGGGTTGATTCCTGGTTTGAGGTGGTGGGTGGTCTAGTGTCGTGGGTTTGATTCCTGGGTTGGTGTGGTGGGTGGTCTAGTGTCGTGGGTTTGATTCCTGGTTTGATGTGGTGGATGGTCTAGTGTCGTGGGTTTGATACCTGGGTTGGGATGGTGGGTGGTCTAGTGTCGTGGGTTTGATTATGGGTTGGGGTGGTGGTTGGTCTAGTTTCGTGGGATTGATTCTTGGGTTGGGGTGGTGGGTGGTCTAGTGTCGTGGGGTTGATTCCTGGTTTGAGGTGGTGGGTGGTCTAGTATCGTTGGTTTGATTATGGGTTGGGGTGGTGGGTGGTCTAGTGTCGTGGGTTTGATACCTGGTTTGAGGTGGTGGGTGGTCTAGTGTCTTGGGTTTGATTCCTGGGTTGAGGTTGTGGGTGGTCTAGTGTCGTGGGTTTGATTATGGGTTAGGGTGGTGGGTGGTCTAGTGTCGTGGGTTTGATTCCTGGTTTGAAGTGACGGGTGGTCTAGTGTCGTGGGTTTGTTCCTGGTTTGAGGTGGTGGGTGGTCTAGTGTCGTGGGTTTGTTCCTGGTTTGAGGTGGTGGGTGGTCTAGTGTCGTGGGTTTGTTCCTGGTTTGAGCTGGTGGATGGTCTAGTGTCGTGGGTTTGTTCCTGGTTTGAGGTGGTGGATGGTCTAGTGTCGTGGGTTTGTTCCTGGTTTGAGGTGGTGGATGGTCTAGTGTCGTGGGTTTGTTCCTGGTTTGAGGTGGTGGATGGTCTAGTGTCGTGGGTTTGTTCCTGGTTTGAGGTGGTGGGTGGTCTAGTGTCGTGGGTTTTTTCCTGGTTTGAGGTGGTGGGTGGTCTAGTGTCGTGGGTTTGATTCCTGGTTTGAGGTGGTGGATGGTCTAGTGTCGTGGGTTTGATTCCTGGGTTGGGGTGGTGGGTGGTCTAGTGTCGTGGGTTTGATTCCTGGGTTGGGGTGGTGGGTGGTCTAGTGTCGTGGGTTTGTTCCTGGTTTGAGGTGGTGGATAGTCTAGTGTCGTGGGTTTGTTCCTGGTTTGAGGTGGTGGATGGTCTAGTGTCGTGGGTTTGTTCCTGGGTTTGAGGTGGTGGGTGGTCTAGTGTCGTGGGTTTGTTCCTGCTTTGAGGTGGTGGGTGGTCTAGTGTCGTGGGTTTTTTCCTGGTTTGAGGTGGTGGGTCTTCTAGTGTCGTGGGTTTGTTCCTGGTTTGAGGTGGTGGGTGGTCTAGTTTCGTGGGTTTGATTCCTGTGTTGAGGTGGTGGATGGTCTAGTGTCGTGGGTTTGATTCCTGGGTTGGGGTGCTGGGTGGTCTAGTGTCGTGGGTTTGATTCCTGGGTTGGGGTGGTGGCTGGTCTAGTGTCGTGGGTTTGTTCCTGGTTTGAGGTGGTGGGTGGTCTAGTGTCGTGGGTTTGATTCCTGGGTTGGGGTGATGGCTGGTCTATTGTCGTGGGGTTGATTCCTGGTTTGAGGTGGTGGATGGTCTAGTGTCGCGGGTTTGATTCCTGGTTTGAGGTGGTGGATGGTCAAGTGTCGTGGGTTTGTTCCTGGTTTGAGGTGGTGGATGGTCTAGTGTCGTGGGTTTGTTCCTGGTTTGAGGTGGTGGATGGTCTAGTGTCGTGGGTTTGTTCCTGGTTTGAGGTGGTGGGTGGTCTAGTGTCGTGGGTTTGTTCCTGGTTTGAGGTGGTGGATGGTCTAGTGTCGTGGGTTTGTTCCTGGTTTGAGGGGGTGGATGGTCTAGTGTCGTGGGTTTGTTCCTGGTTTGAGGTGGTGGATGGTCTAGTGTCGTGGGTTTGTTCCTGGTTTGAGGTGGTGGATGGTCTAGTGTCGTGGGTTTGTTCCTGGTTTGAGGTGGTGGGTGGTCTAGTGTCGTGGGTTTTTTCCTGGTTTGAGGTGGTGGGTGGTCTAGTGTCGTGGGTTTGATTCCTGGTTTGAGGTGGTGGATGGTCTAGTGTCGTGGGTTTGTTCCTGGTTTGAGGAGGTGGATAGTCTAGTGTCGTGGGTTTGTTCCTGGTTTGAGCTGGTGGATGGTCTAGTGTCGTGGGTTTGTTCCTGGGTTTGAGGTGGTGGGTGGTCTAGTGTCGTGGGTTTGTTCCTGGTTTGAAGTGGTGGGTGGTCTAGTGTCGTGGGTTTTCTCCTGGTTTGAGGTGGTGGGTGGTCTAGTGTCGTGGGTTTGTTCCTGGTTTGAGGTGGTGGGTGGTCTAGTGTCGTGGGTTTGATTCCTGTTTTGAGGTGGTGGATGGTCTAGTGTCGTGGGTTTGATTCCTGGGTTGGGGTGGTGGGTGGTCTAGTGTCGTGGGTTTGATTCCTGGGTTGGGGTGGTGGGTGGTCTAGTGTCGTGGGTTTGTTCCTGGTTTGAGGTGGTGGGTGGTCTAGTGTCGTGGGTTTGATTCCTGGGTTGGGGTGGTGGGTGGTCTAGTGTCGTGGGGTTGATTCCTGGGTTGGGGTGGTGGGTGGTCTAGTGTCGTGGGTTTGATTCCTGGTTTGAGGTGGTGGGTGGTCTATTATCGTGGGTTTGATTCCTGGTTTGAGGTGGTGGATGGTCTAGTGTCGTGGGTTTGTTCCTGGTTTGAGGTGGTGGATGGCCTAGTGTCGTGGGTTTGTTCCTGGTTTGAGGTGGTGGATGGTCTAGTGTCGTGGATTTGTTCCTGTTTTGAGGTGGTGGATGGTCTAGTGTCGTGGGTTTGTTCCTGGTTTGAGGTGGTGGGTGGTCTAGTGTCGTGGGTTTGTTCCTGGTTTGAGGTGGTGGATGGTCTAGTGTCGTGGGTTTGTTCCTGGTTTGAGGTGGTTGATGGTCTAGTGTCGTGGGTTTGTTCCTCGTTTGAGGTGGTGGATGGTCTAGTGTCGTGGGTTTGTTCCTGGTTTGAGGTGGTGGATGGTCTAGTGTCGTGGGTTTGTTCCTGGTTTGAGGTGGTGGGTGGTCTAGTGTCGTGGGTTTTTTCCTGGTTTGAGGTGGTGGGTGGTCTAGTGTCGTGGGTTTGATTCCTGGATTGAGGTGGTGGATGGTCTAGTGTCGTGGGTTTGATTCCTGGGTTGGGGTGGTGGGTGGTCTAGTGTCGTGGGTTTGATTCCTGGGTTGGCGTGGTGGGTGGTCTAGTGTCGTGGGTTTGTTCCTGGTTTGAGGTGGTGGATAGTCTAGTGTCGTGGGTTTGTTCCTGGTTTGAGGTGGTGGATGGTCTAGTGTCGTGGGTTTGTTCCTAGGTTTGAGGTGGTGGGTGGTCTAGTGTCGTGGGTTTGTTCCTGGTTTGAGGTGGTGGGTGTTCTAGTGTCGTGGGTTTTTCCTGGTTTGAGGTGGTGGGTGGTCTAGTGTCGTGGGTTTGTTCCTGGTTTGAGCTGGTGGATGGTCTAGTGTCGTGGGTTTGATTCCTGGGTTGGGGTGGTGGCTGGTCTAGTGTCGTGGGTTTGTTCCTGGTTTGAGGTGGTGGGTGGTCTAGTGTCGTGGGTTTGATTCCTGGGTTGGGGTGGTGGCTGGTCTAATGTCGTGGGGTTGATTCCTGGTTTGAGGTGGTGGATGGTCTAGTGTCGCGGGTTTGATTCCTGGTTTGAGGTGGTGGATGGTCAAGTGTCGTGGGTTTGTTCCTGGTTTGAGGTGGTGGATGGTCTAGTGTCGTGGGTTTGTTCCTGGTTTGAGGTGGTGGATGGTCTAGTGTCGTGGGTTTGTTCCTGGTTTGAGGTGGTGGGTGGTCTAGTGTCGTGGGTTTGTTCCTGGTTTGAGGTGGTGGATGGTCTAGTGTCGTGGGTTTGTTCCTGGTTTGAGGGGGTGGATGGTCTAGTGTCGTGGGTTTATTCCTGGTTTGAGGTGGTGGATGGTCTAGTGTCGTGGGTTTGTTCCTGGTTTGAGGTGGTGGATGGTCTAGTGTCGTGGGTTTGTTCCTGGTTTGAGGTGGTGGGTGGTCTAGTGTCGTGGGTTTTTTCCTGGTTTGAGGTGGTGGGTGGTCTAGTGTCGTGGGTTTGATTCCTGGTTTGAGGTGGTGGATGGTCTAGTGTCGTGGGTTTGTTCCTGGTTTGAGGAGGTGGATAGTCTAGTGTCGTGGGTTTGTTCCTGGTTTGAGCTGGTGGATGGTCTAGTGTCGTGGGTTTGTTCCTGGGTTTGAGGTGGTGGGTGGTCTAGTGTCGTGGGTTTGTTCCTGGTTTGAAGTGGTGGGTGGTCTAGTGTCGTGGGTTTTCTCCTGGTTTGAGGTGGTGGGTGGTCTAGTGTCGTGGGTTTGTTCCTGGTTTGAGGTGGTGGGTGGTCTAGTGTCGTGGGTTTGATTCCTGTTTTGAGGTGGTGGATGGTCTAGTGTCGTGGGTTTGATTCCTGGGTTGGGGTGGTGGGTGGTCTAGTGTCGTGGGTTTGATTCCTGGGTTGGGGTGGTGGGTGGTCTAGTGTCGTGGGTTTGTTCCTGGTTTGAGGTGGTGGGTGGTCTAGTGTCGTGGGTTTGATTCCTGGGTTGGGGTGGTGGGTGGTCTAGTGTCGTGGGGTTGATTCCTGGGTTGGGGTGGTGGGTGGTCTAGTGTCGTGGGTTTGATTCCTGGTTTGAGGTGGTGGGTGGTCTATTATCGTGGGTTTGATTCCTGGTTTGAGGTGGTGGATGGTCTAGTGTCGTGGGTTTGTTCCTGGTTTGAGGTGGTGGATGGTCTAGTGTCGTGGGTTTGTTCCTGGTTTGAGGTGGTGGATGGTCTAGTGTCGTGGGTTTGTTCCTGTTTTGAGGTGGTGGATGGTCTAGTGTCGTGGGTTTGTTCCTGGTTTGAGGTGGTGGGTGGTCTAGTGTCGTGGGTTTGTTCCTGGTTTGAGGTGGTGGATGGTCTAGTGTCGTGGGTTTGTTCCTGGTTTGAGGTGGTGGATGGTCTAGTGTCGTGGGTTTGTTCCTGGTTTGAGGTGGTGGATGGTCTAGTGTCGTGGGTTTGTTCCTGGTTTGAGGTGGTGGGTGGTCTAGTGTCGTGGGTTTTTTCCTGGTTTGAGGTGGTGGGTTGTCTAGTGTCGTGGGTTTGATTCCTGGATTGAGGTGGTGGAAGGTCTAGTGTCGTGGGTTTGATTCCTGGGTTGGAGTGGTGGGTGGTCTAGTGTCGTGGGTTTGATTCCTGGGTTGGCGTGGTGGGTGGTCTAGTGTCGTGGGTTTGTTCCTGGTTTGAGGTGGTGGATAGTCTAGTGTCGTGGGTTTGTTCCTGGTTTGAGGTGGTGGATGGTCTAGTGTCGTGGGTTTGTTCCTGGGTTTGAGGTGGTGGGTGGTCTAGTGTCGTGGGTTTGTTCCTGGTTTGAGGTGGTGGGTGTTCTAGTGTCGTGGGTTTTTCCTGGTTTGAGGTGGTGGGTGGTCTAGTGTCGTGGCTTTGTTCCTGGTTTGAGCTGGTGGATGGTCTAGTGTCGTGGGTTTGATTCCTGTTTTGAGGTGGTGGATGGTCTAGTGTCGTGGGTTTGATTCCTGGGTTGGGGTGGTGGGTGGTCTAGTGTCGTTGGTTTGATTCCTGGGTTGAGGTGGTGGGTGGTCTAGTGTCGTGGGTTTGTTCCTGGTTTGAGGTGGTGGATGGTCTAGTGTCGTGGGTTTGATTCCTGGGTTGGGGTGGTGGGTGGTCTAGTGTCGTGGGGTTGATTCCTGGGTTGGGGTGGTGGGTGGTCTAGTGTCGTGGGTTTGATTCCTGGTTTGAGGTGGCTGGTGGTCTATTATCGTGGGTTTGATTCCTGGTTTGAGGTGGTGGATGGTCTAGTGTCGTGGGTTTGTTCCTGGTTTGAGGTGGTGGATGGTCTAGTGTCGTGGATTTGTTCCTGGTTTGAGGTGGTGGATGGTCTAGTGTCGTGGGTTTGTTCCTGGTTTGCGGTGGTGGATGGTCTAGTGTCGTGGGTTTGTTCCTGGTTTGAGGTGGTGGGTGCTCTAGTGTCGTGGGTTTGTTCCTGGTTTGAGGTGGTGGATAGTCTAGTGTCGTGGGTTTGTTCCTGGTTTGAGGTGGTGGATGGTCTAGTGTCGTGGGTTTGATTCCTGGGTTGGGGTGGTGGGTGGTCTAGTGTCGTGGGGTTGATTCCTGGGTTGGGGTGGTGGGTGGTCTAGTGTCGTGGGTTTGATTCCTGGTTTGAGGTGGTGGGTGGTCTATTATCGTGGGTTTGATTCCTGGTTTGAGGTGGTGGATGGTCTAGTGTCGTGGGTTTGTTCCTGGTTTGAGGTGGTGGATGGTCTAGTGTCGTGGGTTTGTTCCTGGTTTGAGGTGGTGGATGGTCTAGTGTCGTAGGTTTGTTCCTGGTTTGAGGTGGTGGATGGTCTAGTGTCGTGGGTTTGTTCCTGGTTTGAGGTGGTGGGTGGTCTAGTGTCGTGGGTTTGTTCTTGGTTTGAGGTGGTGGATAGTCTAGTGTTGTGGGTTTGTTCCTGGTTTGAGGTGGTGGATGGTCTAGTGTCGTGGGTTTGTTCCAGGGTTTGAGGTGGTGGGTGGTCTAGTGTCGTGGGTTTGTTCCTGGTTTGAGGTGGTGGGTGGTCTAGTGTCTTGGGTTTGATTCCTTGGTTGAGGTTGTGGGTGGTCTAGTGTCGTGGGTTTGATTATGGGTTAGGGTGGTGGGTGGTCTAGTGTCGTGGGTTTGATTCCTGGTTTGAAGTGACGGGTGGTCTAGTGTCGTGGGTTTGTTCCTGGTTTGAGGTGGTGGGTGGTCTAGTGTCGTGGGTTTGTTCCTGGTTTGAGGTGGTGGGTGGTCTAGTGTCGTGGGTTTGTTCCTGGTTTGAGCTGGTGGATGGTCTAGTGTCGTGGGTTTGTTCCTGGTTTGAGGTGGTGGTTGGTCTAGTGTCGTGGGTTTGTTCCTGGTTTGAGGTGGTGGATGGTCTAGTGTCGTGTGTTTGTTCCTGGTTTGAGGTGGTGGATGGTCTAGTGTCGTGGGTTTGTTCCTGGTTTGAGGTGGTGGGTGGTCTAGTGTCGTGGGTTTTTTCCTGGTTTGAGGTGGTGGGTGGTCTAGTGTCGTGGGTTTGATTCCTGGTTTGAGGTGGTGGATGGTCTAGTGTCGTGGGTTTGATTCCTGGGTTGGGGTGGTGGGTGGTCTAGTGTCGTGGGTTTGATTCCTGGGTTGGGGTGGTGGGTGGTCTAGTGTCGTGGGTTTGTTCCTGGTTTGAGGTGGTGGATAGTCTAGTGTCGTGGGTTTGTTCCTGGTTTGAGGTGGTGGATGGTCTAGTGTCGTGGGTTTGATTCCTGGGTTGGGGTGGTGGCTGGTCTAGTGTCGTGGGTTTGTTCCTGGTTTGAGGTGGTGGGTGGTCTAGTGTCGTGGGTTTGATTCCTGGGTTGGGGTGGTGGCTGGTCTAATGTCGTGGGGTTGATTCCTGGTTTGAGGTGGTGGGTGGTCTAGTGTCGTGGGTTTGATTCCTGGGTTGGGGTGGTGGGTGGTCTAGTGTCATGGGGTTGCTTCCTAGGTCCTAGGTTGGGGTGGTGGGTGGTCTTGTGTCGTGGGGTTGATTCATGGGTTGGGGTGGTGGGTGGTCTAGTGTCGTGGGGTTGATTCCCGGGTTGGGGTGGTGGGTGATCTAGTGTCGTTGGTTTGATTCTTGGGTTGAGGTGATGGGTGGTCTAGTGTCGTGGGTTTGATTCCTGATTTGAGGTGGTGGGTGGTCTAGTGTCGTGGGGTTGATTCCTGGTTTGAGAAGGTGGGTGGTCTAGTGTCGTGGCGTTGATTCCTGGTTTCAGGTGGTGGGTGATCTAGTGTCGTGGGTTTGATTACTGGCTTGGGGTGGTGGGTGGTCTAGTGTCGTGGGTTGGATTCCTGGGTTGGGGTGGTGGGTGGTCTAGTGTCGTGGGGTTGATTCCTGGTTTGAGGTTGTGGGTGGTCTAGTGTCGTGGGGTTGATTCCTGGGTTGGGGTGGTGGGTAGTCTAGTGTCGTGGGGTTGATTCCTGGTTTGAGGTGGTGGGTGATCTAGTGTCGTGGGTTTGATTCCTGGTTTGAGGTGGTGGGTGGTCTAGTGTCGTGGGGTTGATTCCTGGTTTGAGGTGGTGGGTGATCTAGTGTCGTGGGTTTGATTCCTATCTTGGGGTGGTGTGTGGTCTAGTGTCGTGGGTTTGATTCCTGGGTCGGGGTGGTGGGTGGTCTAGTGTCGTGGGTTTGATTCCTGGGTTGGGGTGGTGGGTGGTCTAGTGTCGTGGGTTTGATTCCTGTGTTGGGGTGGTGGGTGGTCTAGTGTCGTGGGGTTGATTCCTGGGTTGGGGTGGTGGGTGGTCTATTATCGTGGGTTTGATTCCTGGTTTGAGGTGGTGGATGGTCTAGTGTCATGGGTTTGTTCCTGGTTTGAGGTGGTGGATGGTCTAGTGTCGTGGGTTTGTTCCTGGTTTGAGGTGGTGGATGGTCTAGTGTCGTGGATTTGTTCCTGGTTTGAGGTGGTGGGTGGTCTAGTGTCGTGGGTTTGTTCCTGGTTTGAGATGGTGGATGGTCTAGTGTCGTGGGTTTGTTCCTGGTTTGAGGTGGTGGATGGTCTAGTGTCGTGGGTTTGTTCCTGGTTTGACGTGGTGGATGGTCTAGTGTCGTGGGTTTGTTCCTGGTTTGAGGTGGTGGATGGTCTAGTGTCGTGGGTTTGTTCCTGGTTTGAGGTGGTGGGTGGTCTAGTGTCGTGGGTTTTTTCCTGGTTTGAGGTGGTGGGTGGTCTAGTGTCGTGGGTTTGATTCCTGGTTTGAGGTGGTGGATGGTCTAGTGTCGTGGGTTTGATTCCTGGGTTGGGGTGGTGGGTGGTCTAGTGTCGTGGGTTTGATTCCTGGGTTGGGGTGGTGGGTGGTCTAGTGTCGTGGGTTTGTTCTTGGTTTGAGGTGGTGGATAGTCTAGTGTCGTGGGTTTGTTCCTGGTTTGAGGTGGTGGATGGTCTAGTGTCGTGGGTTTGTTCCTGGGATTGAGGTGGTGGGTGGTCTAGTAACGTGGGTTTGTTCCTGGTTTGAGGTGGTGGGTGGTCTAGTGTCGTAGGTTTTTTCCTGGTTTGAGGTGGTGGATGGTCTAGTGTCGTGGGTTTGTTCCTGGTTTGAGGTGGTGGGTGGTCTAGTGTCGTGGGTTTGATTCCTGTTTTGAGGTGGTGGATGGTCTAGTGTCGTGGGTTTGATTCCTGGGTTGGGGTGGTGGGTGGTCTAGTGTCGTGGGTTTGATTCCTGGGTTGGGGTGGTGGCTGGTCTAGTGTCGTGGGTTTGTTCCTGGTTTGAGGTGGTGGGTGGTCTAGTGTCGTGGGTTTGATTCCTGGGTTGGGGTGGTGGCTGGTCTAATGTCGTGGGGTTGATTCCTGGTTTGAGGTGGTGGGTGGTCTAGTGTCGTGGGTTTGATTCCTGGGTTGGGGTGGTGGGTGGTCTAGTGTCGTGGGTTTGATTCCTGGGTTGGGTGGTGGCTGGTCTAGTGTCGTGGGTTTGTTCCTGGTTTGAGGTGGTGGGTGGTCTAGTGTCGTGGGTTTGATTCCTGGGTTGGGGTGGTGGCTGGTCTAATGTCGTGGGGTTGATTCCTGGATTGAGGTGCTGGGTGGTCTAGTGTCGTGGGTTTGATTCCTGGGTTGGGGTGGTGGCTGGTCTAATGTCGTGGGGTTGATTCCTGGTTTGAGGTGGTGGGTGGTCTAGTGTCGTGGGTTTGATTCCTGGGTTGGGGTGGTGGGTCGTCTAGTGTCGTGGGTTTGATTCCTGGTTTGAGGTGGTGGATGGTCTAGTGTCGTGAGTTTGTTCCTGGTTTGAGGTGGTGGATGGTCAAGTGTCGTGGGTTTGTTCCTGGTTTGAGGTGGTGAATGGTCTAGTGTCGTGGGTTTGTTCCTGGTTTGAGGTGGTGGATGGTCTAGTGTCGTGGGTTTGTTCCTGGTTTGAGGTGGTGGGTGGTCTAGTGTCGTGGGTTTGTTCCTGGATTGAGGTGGTGGATGGTCTAGTGTCGTGGGTTTGTTCCTGATTTGAGGGGGTGGATGGTCTAGTGTCGTGGGTTTGTTCCTGGTTTGAGGTGGGGGATGGTCTAGTGTCGTGGGTTTGTTCCTGGTTTGAGGTGGTGGATGGTCTAGTGTCGTGGGTTTGTTCCTGGTTTGAGGTGGTGGGTGGTCTAGTGTCGTGGGTTTTTTCCTGGTTTGAGGTGGTGGGTGGTCTAGTGTCGTGGGTTTGATTCCTGGTTTGAGGTGGTGGATGGTCTAGTGTCGTGGGTTTGTTCCTGGTTTGAGGAGGTGGATAGTCTAGTGTCGTGGGTTTGTTCCTGGTTTGAGGTGGTGGATGGTCTAGTGTCGTGGGTTTGTTCCTGGTTTGAAGTGGTGGGTGGTCTAGTGTCGTGGGTTTTCTCCTGGTTTGAGCTGGTGGGTGGTCTAGTGTCGTGGGTTTGTTCCTGGTTTGAGGCGGTGGGTGGTCTAGTGTCGTGGGTTTGATTCCTGTTTTGAGGTGGTGGATGGTCTAGTGTCGTGGGTTTGATTCCTGGCTTGGGGTGGTGGGTGGTCTAGTGTCGTGGGTTTGATTCCTGGGTTGGGGTGGTGGGTGGTCTAGTGTCGTGGGTTTGATTCCTGGGTTGGGGTGGTGGGTGGTCTAGTGTCGTGGGGTTGATTCCTGGGTTGGGGTGGTGGGTGGTCTAGTGTCGTGGGTTTGATTCCTGGTTTGAGGTGGTGGGTGGTCTATTATCGTGGGTTTGATTCATGGTTTGAGGTGGTGGATGGTCTAGTGTCGTGGGTTTGTTCCTGGTTTGAGGTGGTGGATGGTCTAGTGTCGTGGGTTTGTTCCTGGTTTGAGGTGGTGGATGGTCTAGTGTCGTGGGTTTGTTCCTGTTTTGAGGTGGTGGATGGTCTAGTGTCGTGGGTTTGTTCCTGGTTTGAGGTGGTGGGTGTCTAGTGTCGTGGGTTTGTTCCTGGTTTGAGGTGGTGGATGGTCTTGTGTCGTGGGTTTGTTCCTGGTTTGAGGTGGTGGATGGTCTAGTGTCGTGGGTTTGTTCCTGGTTTGAGGTGGTGGATGGTCTAGTGTCGTGGGTTTGTTCCTGGTTTGAGGTGGTGGGTGGTCTAGTGTCGTGGGTTTTTTCCTGGTTTGAGGTGGTGGGTGGTCTAGTGTCGTGGGTTTGATTCCTGGTTTGAGGTGGTGGATGGTCTAGTGTCGTGGGTTTGATTCCTGGGTTGGGGTGGTGGGTGGTCTAGTGTCGTGGGATTGATTCCTGGGTTGGGGTGGTGGATAGTCTAGTGTCGTGGGTTTGTTCCTGGTTTGAGGTGGTGGATGGTCTAGTGTCGTGGGTTTGTTCCTTTGTTTGAGGTGGTGGGTGGTCTAGTGTCGTGGGTTTGTTCCTGGTTTGAGGTGGTGGGTGGTCTAGTGTCGTGGGTTTGATTCCTGGTTTGAGGTGGTGGATGGTCTAGTGTCGTGGGTTTGATTCCTGGGTTGGGGTGGTGGGTGGTCTAGTGTCGTGGGTTTGTTCCTGGTTTGAGGTGGTGGATAGTCTAGTGTCGTGGGTTTGTTCCTGGTTTGAGGTGGTGGATGGTCTAGTGTCGTGGGTTTGTTCCTGGGTTTGAGGTGGTGGGTGGTCTAGTGTCGTGGGTTTGTCCCTGGTTTGAGGTGGTGGGTGGTCTAGTGTCGTGGGTTTTTCCTGGTTTGAGGTGGTGGGTGGTCTAGTGTCGTGGGTTTGTTCCTGGTTTGAGGTGGTGGGTGGTCTAGTGTCGTGGGTTTGATTCCTGTTTTGAGGTGGTGGATGGTCTAGTGTCGTGGGTTTGATTCCTGGGTTGGGGTGGTGGGTGGTCTAGTGTCGTGGGTTTGATTCCTGGGTTGGGGTGGTGGGTGGTCTAGTGTCGTGGGTTTGTTCCTGGTTTGAGGTGGTGGATGGTCTAGTGTCGTGGGTTTGATTCCTGGGTTGGGGTGGTGGGTGGTCTAGTGTCGTGGGGTTGATTCCTGGGTTGGGGTGGTGGGTGGTCTAGTGTCGTGGGTTTGATTCCTGGTTTGAGGTGGTGGGTGGTCTATTATCGTGGGTTTGATTCCTGGTTTGAGGTGGTGGATGGTCTAGTGTCGTGGGTTTGTTCCTGGTTTGAGGTGGTGGATGGTCCAGTGTCGTGGGTTTGTTCCTGGTTTGAGGTGGTGGATGGTCAAGTGTCGTGGGTTTGTTCCTGGTTTGAGGTGGTGGATGGTCTAGTGTCGTGGGTTTGTTCCTGGTTTGAGGTGGTGGGTGGTCTAGTGTCGTGGGTTTGTTCCTGGTTTGAGGTGGTGGATAGTCTAGTGTCGTGGGTTTGTTCCTGGTTTGAGGTGGTGGATGGTCTAGTGTCGTGGGTTTGTTCCAGGGTTTGAGGTGGTGGGTGGTCTAGTGTCGTGGGTTTGTTCCTGGTTTGAGGTGGTGGGTGGTCTAGTGTCGTGGGTTTGTTCCTGGTTTGAGCTGGTGGATGGTCTAGTGTCGTGGTTTTGTTCCTGGTTTGAGGTGGTGGATGGTCTAGTGTCGTGGGTCTGTTCCTGGTTTGAGGTGGTGGATGGTCTAGTGTCGTGGGTTTGTTCCTGGTTTGAGGTGGTGGATGGTCTAGTGTCGTGAGTTTGTTCCTAGTTTGAGGTGGTGGGTGGTCTAGTGTCGTGGTTTTTTTCTTGGTTTGAGGTGGTGGGTGGTCTAGTGTCGTGGGTTTGATTCCTGGTTTGAGGTGGTGGATGGTCTAGTGTCATGCGTTTGATTCCTGGGTTGGGGTGGTGGGTGGTCTAGTGTCGTGGGTTTGATTCCTGGGTTGGGGTGGTGGGTGGTCTAGTGTCGTGGGTTTGTTCCTGGTTTGAGGTGGTGGATGGTCTAGTGTCGTGGGTTTGATTCCTGGGTTGGGGTGGTGGGTGGTCTAGTGGCGTGGGGTTGATTCCTGGGTTGGGGTGGTGGGTGGTCTAGAGTCGTGGGTTTGATTCCTGGTTTGAGGTGGTGGGTGGTCTATTATCGTGGGTTTGATTCCTGGTTTGAGGTGGTGGATGGTCTAGTGTCGTGGGTTTGTTCCTGGTTTGAGGTGGTGGATGGTCTAGTGTCGTGGGTTTGTTCCTGGTTTGAGGTGGTGGATGGTCTAGTGTCGTGGGTTTGTTCCTGGTTTGAGGTGGTGGATGGTCTAGTGTCGTGGGTTTGTTCCAGGGTTTGAGGTGGTGGGTGGTCTAGTGTCGTGGGTTTGTTCCTGGTTTGAGGTGGTGGATGGTCTAGTGTCGTGGGTTTGTTCCAGGGTTTGAGGTGGTGGGTGGTCTAGTGTCGTGGGTTTGTTCCTGGTTTGAGGTAGTGGGTGGTCTAGTGTCGTGGGTTTGTTCCTGGTTTGAGCTGGTGGATGGTCTAGTGTCGTGGGTTTGTTCCTGGTTTGAGCTGGTGGATGGTATAGTGTCGTGGGTTTGTTCCTGGTTTGAGGTGGTGGATGGTCTAGTGTCGTGGGTTTGTTCCTGGTTTGAGGTGGTGGATGGTCTAGTGTCGTGGGTTTGTTCCTGGTTTGAGGTGGTGGGTGGTCTAGTGTCGTGGGTTTTTTCCTGGTTTGAGGTGGTGGGTGGTCTAGTGTCGTGGGTTTGATTCCTGGTTTGAGGTGGTGGATGGTCTAGTGTCGTGGGTTTGATTCCTGGGTTGGGGTGGTGGGTGGTCTAGTGTCGTGGGTTTGATTCCTGGGTTGGGTAGTGGGTGGTCTAGTGTCGTGGGTTTGTTCCTGGTTTGAGGTGGTGGATAGTCTAGTGTCGTGGGTTTGTTCCTGGTTTGAGGTGGTGGATGGTCTAGTGTCGTGGGTTTGTTCCTGGGTTTGAGGTGGTGGGTGGTCTAGTGTCGTGGGTTTGTTCCTGGTTTGAGGTGGTGGGTGGTCTAGTGTCGTGGGTTTTTTCCTGGTTTGAGGTGGTGGGTGGTCTAGTGTCGTGGGTTTGTTCCTGGTTTGAGGTGGTGGGTGGTCTAGTGTCGTGGGTTTGATTCCTGTTTTGAGGTGGTGGATGGTCTAGTGTCGTGGGTTTGATTCCTGGGTTGGGGTGCTGGGTGGTCTAGTGTCGTGGGTTTGATTCCTGGGTTGGGGTGGTGGGTTGTCTAGTGTCGTGGGTTTGTTCCTGGTTTGAGGTGGTGGGTGGTCTAGTGTCGTGGGTTTGATTCCTGGGTTGGTGTGGTGGGTGGTCTAGTGTCGTGGGTTTGATTCCTGGTTTGATGTGGTGGATGGTCTAGTGTCGTGGGTTTGATACCTGGGTTGGGGTGGTGGGTGGTCTAGTGTCGTGGGTTTGATTATGGGTTGGGGTGGTGGTTGGTCTAGTTTCGTGGGATTGATTCTTGGGTTGGGGTGGTGGGTGGTCTAGTGTCGTGGGGTTGATTCCTGGTTTGAGGTGGTGGGTGGTCTAGTATCGTTGGTTTGATTATGGGTTGGGGTGGTGGGTGGTCTAGTGTCGTGGGTTTGATTCCTGGTTTGAGTTGGTGGGTGGTCTAGTGTCTTGGGTTTGATTCCTGGGTTGAGGTTGTGGGTGGTCTAGTGTCGTGGGTTTGATTATGGGTTAGGGTGGTGGGTGGTCTAGTGTCGTGGGTTTGATTCCTGGTTTGAAGTGACGGGTGGTCTAGTGTCGTGGGTTTGTTCCTGGTTTGAGGTGGTGGTTGGTCTAGTGTCGTGGGTTTGTTCCTGGTTTGAGGTGGTGGGTGGTCTAGTGTCGTGGGTTTGTTCCTGGTTTGAGCTGGTGGATGGTCTAGTGTCGTGGGTTTGTTCCTGGTTTGAGGTGGTGGATGGTCTAGTGTCGTGGGTTTGTTCCTGGTTTGAGGTGATGGATGGTCTAGTGTCGTGGGTTTGTTCCTGGTTTGAGGTGGTGGATGGTCTAGTGTCGTGGGTTTGTTCCTGGTTTGAGGTGGTGGGTGGTCTAGTGTCGTGGGTTTTTTCCTGGTTTGAGGTGGTGGGTGGTCTAGTGTCGTGGGTTTGATTCCTGGTTTGAGGTGGTGGATGGTCTAGTGTCGTGGGTTTGATTCCTGGGTTGGGGTGGTGGGTGGTCTAGTGTCGTGGGTTTGATTCCTGGGTTGGGGTGGTGGGTGGTCTAGTGTCGTGGGTTTGTTCCTGGTTTGAGGTGGTGGATAGTCTAGTGTCGTGGGTTTATTCCTGGTTTGAGGTGGTGGATGGTCTAGTGTCGTGGGTTTGTTCCTGGGTTTGAGGTGGTGGGTGGTCTAGTGTCGTGGGTTTGTTCCTGGTTTGAGGTGGTGGGTGGTCTAGTGTCGTGGGTTTTTTCCTGGTTTGAGGTGGTGGGTGGTCTAGTGTCGTGGGTTTGTTCCTGGTTTGAGGTGGTGGGTGGTCTAGTGTCGTGGGTTTGATTCCTGTTTTGAGGTGGTGGATGGTCTAGTGTCGTGGGTTTGATTCCTGGGTTGGGGTGCTGGGTGGTCTAGTGTCGTGGGTTTGATTCCTGGGTTGGGGTGGTGGCTGGTCTAGTGTCGTGGGTTTGTTCCTGGTTTGAGGTGGTGGGTGGTCTAGTGTCGTGGGTTTGATTCCTGGGTTGGGGTGGTGGCTGGTCTAATGTCGTGGGGTTGATTCCTGGTTTGAGGTGGTGGGTGGTCTAGTGTCGTGGGTTTGATTCCTGGGTTGGGGTGGTGGGTGGTCTAGTGTCGTGGGTTTGATTCCTGGTTTGAGGTGGTGGATGGTCTAGTGTCGTGGGTTTGTTCCTGGTTTGAGGTGGTGGATGGTCAAGTGTCGTGGGTTTGTTCCTGGTTTGAGGTGGTGGATGGTCTAGTGTCGTGGGTTTGTTCCTGGTTTGAGGTGGTGGATGGTCTAGTGTCGTGGGTTTGTTCCTGGTTTGAGGTGGTGGGTGGTCTAGTGTCGTGGGTTTGTTCCTGGTTTGAGGTGGTGGATGGTCTAGTGTCGTGGGTTTGTTCCTGGTTTGAGGGGGTGGATGGTCTAGTGTCGTGGGTTTGTTCCTGGTTTGAGGTGGTGGATGGTCTAGTGTCGTGGGTTTGTTCCTGGTTTGAGGTGGTGGATGGTCTAGTGTCGTGGGTTTGTTCCTTGTTTGAGGTGGTGGGTGGTCTAGTGTCGTGGGTTTTTTCCTGGTTTGAGGTGGTGGGTGGTCTAGTGTCGTGGGTTTGATTCCTGGTTTGAGGTGGTGGATGGTCTAGTGTCGTGGGTTTGTTCATGGTTTGAGCTGGTGGATGGTCTAGTGTCGTGGGTTTGTTCCTGGTTTTGAGGTGGTGGGTGGTCTAGTGTCGTGGGTTTGTTCCTGGTTTGAAGTGGTGGGTGGTCTAGTGTCGTGGGTTTTCTCCTGGTTTGAGGTGGTGGGTGGTCTAGTGACGTGGGTTTGTTCCTGGTTTGATGTGGTGGGTGGTCTAGTGTCGTGGGTTTGATTCCTGTTTTGAGGTGGTGGATGGTCTAGTGTCGTGGGTTTGATTCCTGGGTTGGGGTGGTGGGTGGTCTAGTGTCGTGGGTTTGATTCCTGGGTTGGGGTGGTGGGTGGTCTAGTGTCGTGGGTTTGTTCCTGGTTTGAGGTGGTGGGTGGTCTAGTGTCGTGGGTTTGATTCCTGGGTTGGGGTGGTGGGTGGTCTAGTGTCGTGGGTTTGATTCCTGGTTTGAGGTGGTGGGTGGTCTATTATCGTGGGTTTGATTCCTGGTTTGAGGTGGTGGATGGTCTAGTGTCGTGGGTTTGTTCCTGGTTTGAGGTGGTGGATGGTCTAGTGTCGTGGGTTTGTTCCTGGTTTGAGGTGGTGGATGGTCCAGTGTCGTGGGTTTGTTCCTGTTTTGAGGTGGTGGATGGTCTAGTGTCGTGGGTTTGTTCCTGGTTTGAGGTGGTGGGTGGTCTAGTGTCGTGGGTTTGTTCCTGGTTTGAGGTGGTGGATGGTCTAGTGTCGTGGGTTTGTTCCTGGTTTGAGGTGGTGGATAGTCTAGTGTCGTGGGTTTGTTCCTGGTTTGAGGTGGTGGATGGTCTAGTGTCGTGGGTTTGTTCCTGGGTTTGAGGTGGTGGGTGGTCTAGTGTCGTGGGTTTGTTCCTGGTTTGAGGTGGTGGGTGGTCTAGTGTCGTGGGTTTTTCCTGATTTGAGGTGGTGGGTGGTCTAGTGTCGTGGGTTTGTTCCTGGTTTGAGGTAGTGGGTGGTCTAGTGTCGTGGGTTTGATTCCTGTTTTGAGGTGGTGGATGGTCTAGTGTCGTGGGTTTGATTCCTGGGTTGGGGTGGTTGGTGGTCTAGTGTCGTGGGTTTGATTCCTGGGTTGTGGTGGTGGGTGATCTAGTCTCGTGGGTTTGTTCCTGGTTTGAGGTGGTGGATGGTCTAGTGTCGTGGGTTTGATTCCTGGGTTGGGGTGGTGGCTGGTCTAGTGTCGTGGGTTTGTTCCTGGTTTGAGGTGGTGGGTGGTCTAGTGTCTTGGGTTTGATTCCTGGGTTGGGGTGGTGGCTGGTCTAATGTCGTGGGGTTGATTCCTGGTTTGAGGTGGTGGGTGGTCTAGTGTCGTGGGTTTGATTCCTGGGTTGGGGTGGTGGCTGGTCTAATGTCGTGGGGTTGATTCCTGGTTTGAGGTGGTGGGTGGTCTAGTGTCGTGGGTTTGATTCCTGGGTTGGGGTGGTGGGTCGTCTAGTGTCGTGGGTTTGATTCCTGGTTTGAGGTGGTGGATGGTCTAGTGTCGTGGGTTTGTTCCTGGTTTGAGGTGGTGGATGGTCTAGTGTCGTGGGTTTGTTCCTGGTTTGAGGTGGTGGATGGTCTAGTGTCCTGGGTTTGTTCCTGGTTTGAGGTGGTGGATGGTCTAGTGTCGTGGGTTTGTTCCTAGTTTGAGGTGGTGGGTGGTCTAGTGTCGTGGGTTTTTTCCTGGTTTGAGGTGGTGGGTGGTCTAGTGTCGTGGGTTTGATTCCTGGTTTGAGGTGGTGGATGGTCTAGTGTCGTGGGTTTGTTCCTGGTTAGAGGAGGTGGATAGTCTAGTGTCGTGGGTTTGTTCCTGGTTTGAGGTGGTGGATGGTCTAGTGTCGTGGGTTTGTTCCTGGGTTTGAGGTGGTGGGTGGTCTAGTGTCGTGGGTTTGTTCCTGGTTTGAAGTGGTGGGTGGTCTAGTGTCGTGGGTTTTCTCCTGGTTTGAGCTGGTGGGTGGTCTAGTGTCGTGGGTTTGTTCCTGGTTTGAGGTGGTGGGTGGTCTAGTGTCGTGGGTTTGATTCCTGTTTTGAGGTGGTGGATGGTCTAGTGTCGTGGGTTTGATTCCTGGCTTGGGGTGGTGGGTGGTCTAGTGTCGTGGGTTTGATTCCTGGGTTGGGGTGGTGGGTGGTCTAGTGTCGTGGGTTTGATTCCTGGGTTGGGGTGGTGGGTGGTCTAGTGTCGTGGGGTTGATTCCTGGGTTGGGGTGGTGGGTGGTCTAGTGTCGTGGGTTTGATTCCTGGTTTGAGGTGGTGGGTGGTCTATTATCGTGGGTTTGATTCATGGTTTGAGGTGGTGGATGGTCTAGTGTCGTGGGTTTGTTCCTGGTTTGAGGTGGTGGATGGTCTAGTGTCGTGGGTTTGTTCCTGGTTTGAGGTGGTGGATGGTCTAGTGTCGTGGGTTTGTTCCTGTTTTGAGGTGGTGGATGGTCTAGTGTCGTGGGTTTGTTCCTGGTTTGAGGTGGTGGGTGTCTAGTGTCGTGGGTTTGTTCCTGGTTTGAGGTGGTGGATGGTCTTGTGTCGTGGGTTTGTTCCTGGTTTGAGGTGGTGGATGGTCTAGTGTCGTGGGTTTGTTCCTGGTTTGAGGTGGTGGATGGTCTAGTGTCGTGGGTTTGTTCCTGGTTTGAGGTGGTGGGTGGTCTAGTGTCGTGGGTTTTTTCCTGGTTTGAGGTGGTGGGTGGTCTAGTGTCGTGGGTTTGTTCCTGGTTTGAGGTGGTGGATAGTCTAGTGTCGTGGGTTTGTTCCTGGTTTGAGGTGGTGGATGGTCTAGTGTCGTGGGTTTGTTCCTGGGTTTGAGGTGGTGGGTGGTCTAGTGTCGTGGGTTTGTTCCTGGTTTGAGGTGGTGGGTGGTCTAGTGTCGTGGGTTTTTCCTGATTTGAGGTGGTGGGTGGTCTAGTGTCGTGGGTTTGTTCCTGGTTTGAGGTAGTGGGTGGTCTAGTGTCGTGGGTTTGATTCCTGTTTTGAGGTGGTGGATGGTCTAGTGTCGTGGGTTTGATTCCTGGGTTGGGGTGGTGGGTGGTCTAGTGTCGTGGGTTTGATTCCTGGGTTGGGGTGGTGGGTGGTCTAGTGTCGTGGGTTTGTTCCTGGTTTGAGGTGGTGGATGGTCTAGTGTCGTGGGTTTGTTCCTGGTTTGAGGTGGTGGATAGTCTAGTGTCGTGGGTTTGTTCCTGGTTTGAGGTGGTGGATGGTCTAGTGTCGTGGGTTTGTTCCTGGGTTTCAGGTGGTGGGTGGTCTAGTGTCGTGGGTTTGTTCCTGGTTTGAGGTGGTGGGTGGTCTAGTGTCGTGGGTTTTTCCTGATTTGAGGTGGTGGGTGGTCTAGTGTCGTGGGTTTGTTCCTGGTTTGAGGTAGTGGGTGGTCTAGTGTCGTGGGTTTGATTCCTGTTTTGAGGTGGTGGATGGTCTAGTGTCGTGGGTTTGATTCCTGGGTTGGGGTTGTGGGTGGTCTAGTGTCGTGGGTTTGATTCCTGGGTTGGGGTGGTGGGTGGTCTAGTGTCGTGGGTTTGTTCCTGGTTTGAGGTGGTGGATGGTCTAGTGTCGTGGGTTTGATTCCTGGGTTGGGGTGGTGGCTGGTCTAGTGTCGTGGGTTTGTTCCTGGTTTGAGTTGGTGGGTGGTCTAGTGTCGTGGGTTTGATTCCTGGGTTGGGGTGGTGGCTGGTCTAATGTCGTGGGGTTGATTCCTGGTTTGAGGTGGTGGGTGGTCTAGTGTCGTGGGTTTGATTCCTGGGTTGGGGTGGTGGCTGGTCTAATGTCGTGGGGTTGATTCCTGGTTTGAGGTGGTGGGTGGTCTAGTGTCGTGGGTTTGATTCCTGGGTTGGGGTGGTGGGTCGTCTAGTGTCGTGGGTTTGATTCCTGGTTTGAGGTGGTGGATGGTCTAGTGTCGTGGGTTTGTTCCTGGTTTGAGGTGGTGGATGGTCTAGTGTCGTGGGTTTGTTCCTGATTTGAGGGGGTGGATGGTCTAGTGTCGTGGGTTTGTTCCTGGTTTGAGGTGGTGGATGGTCTAGTGTCGTGGGTTTGTTCCTGGTTTGAGGTGGTGGATGGTCTAGTGTCGTGGGTTTGTTCCTGGTTTGAGGTGGTGGGTGGTCTAGTGTCGTGGGTTTTTTCCTGGTTTGAGGTGGTGGGTGGTCTAGTGTCGTGGGTTTGATTCCTGGTTTGAGGTGGTGGATGGTCTAGTGTCGTGGGTTTGTTCCTGGTTAGAGGAGGTGGATAGTCTAGTGTCGTGGGTTTGTTCCTGGTTTGAGGTGGTGGATGGTCTAGTGTCGTGGGTTTGTTCCTGGGTTTGAGGTGGTGGGTGGTCTAGTGTCGTGGGTTTGTTCCTGGTTTGAAGTGGTGGGTGGTCTAGTGTCGTGGGTTTTCTCCTGGTTTGAGCTGGTGGGTGGTCTAGTGTCGTGGGTTTGTTCCTGGTTTGAGGTGGTGGGTGGTCTAGTGTCGTGGGTTTGATTCCTGTTTTGAGGTGGTGGATGGTCTAGTGTCGTGGGTTTGATTCCTGGCTTGGGGTGGTGGGTGGTCTAGTGTCGTGGGTTTGATTCCTGGGTTGGGGTGGTGGGTGGTCTAGTGTCGTGGGTTTGATTCCTGGGTTGGGGTGGTGGGTGGTCTAGTGTCGTGGGGTTGATTCCTGGGTTGGGGTGGTGGGTGGTCTAGTGTCGTGGGTTTGATTCCTGGTTTGTGGTGGTGGGTGGTCTATTATCGTGGGTTTGATTCATGGTTTGAGGTGGTGGATGGTCTAGTGTCGTGGGTTTGTTCCTGGTTTGAGGTGGTGGATGGTCTAGTGTCGTGGGTTTGTTCCTGGTTTGAGGTGGTGGATGGTCTAGTGTCGTGGGTTTGTTCCTGTTTTGAGGTGGTGGATGGTCTAGTGTCGTGGGTTTGTTCCTGGTTTGAGGTGGTGGGTGTCTAGTGTCGTGGGTTTGTTCCTGGTTTGAGGTGGTGGATGGTCTTGTGTCGTGGGTTTGTTCCTGGTTTGAGGTGGTGGATGGTCTAGTGTCGTGGGTTTGTTCCTGGTTTGAGGTGGTGGATGGTCTAGTGTCGTGGGTTAGTTCCTGGTTTGAGGTGGTGGGTGGTCTAGTGTCGTGGGTTTTTTCCTGGTTTGAGGTGGTGGGTGGTCTAGTGTCGTGGGTTTGATTCCTGGTTTGAGGTGGTGGATGGTCTAGTGTCGTGGGTTTGATTCCTGGGTTGGGGTGGTGGGTGGTCTAGTGTCGTGGGTTTGATTCCTGGGTTGGGGTGGTGGATAGTCTAGTGTCGTGGGTTTGTTCCTTGTTTGAGGTGGTGGATGGTCTAGTGTCGTGGGTTTGTTCCTGGGTTTGAGGTGGTGGGTGGTCTAGTGTCGTGAGTTTGTTCCTGGTTTGAGGTGGTGGGTGGTCTAGTGTCGTGGGTTTGATTCCTGGTTTGAGGTGGTGGATGGTCTAGTGTCGTGGGTTTGATTCCTGGGTTGGGGTGGTGGGTGGTCTAGTGTCGTGGGTTTGTTCCTGGTTTGAGGTGGTGGATAGTCTAGTGTCGTGGGTTTGTTCCTGGTTTGAGGTGGTGGATGGTCTAGTGTCGTGGGTTTGTTCCTGGGTTTGAGGTGGTGGGTGGTCTAGTGTCGTGGGTTTGTCCCTGGTTTGAGGTGGTGGGTGGTCTAGTGTCGTGGGTTTTTCCTGGTTTGAGGTGGTGGGTGGTCTAGTGTTGTGGGTTTGTTCCTGGTTTGAGGTGGTGGGTGGTCTAGTGTCGTGGGTTTGATTCCTGTTTTGAGGTGGTGGATGGTCTAGTGTCGTGGGTTTGATTCCTGGGTTGGGGTGGTGGATGGTCTAGTGTCGTGGGTTTGATTCCTGGGTTGGGGTGGTGGGTGGTCTAGTGTCGTGGGTTTGTTCCTGGTTTGAGGTGGTGGGTGGTCTAGTGTCGTGGGTTTGATTCCTGGGTTGGGGTGGTGGGTGGTCTAGTGTCGTGGGGTTGATTCCTGGGTTGGGGTGGTGGGTGGTCTAGTGTCGTGGGTTTGATTCCTGGTTTGAGGTGGTGGGTGGTCTATTATCGTGGGTTTGATTCCTGGTTTGAGGTGGTGGATGGTCTAGTGTCGTGGGTTTGTTCCTGGTTTGAGGTGGTGGATGGTCCAGTGTCGTGGGTTTGTTCCTGGTTTGAGGTGGTGGATGGTCTAGTGTCGTGGGTTTGATTCCTGGGTTGGGGTGGTGGATGGTCTAGTGGCGTGGGGTTGATTCCTGGGTTGGGGTGGTGGGTGGTCTAGAGTCGTGGGTTTGATTCCTGGTTTGAGGTGGTGGGTGGTCTATTATCGTGGGTTTGATTCCTGGTTTGAGGTGGTGGATGGTCTAGTGTCGTGGGTTTGTTCCTGGTTTGAGGTGGTGGATGGTCTAGTGTCGTGGGTTTGTTCCTGGTTTGAGGTGGTGGATGGTCTAGTGTCGTGGGTTTGTTCCTGGTTTGAGGTGGTGGATGGTCTAGTGTCGTGGGTTTGTTCCAGGGTTTGAGGTGGTGGGTGGTCTAGTGTCGTGGGTTTGTTCCTGGTTTGAGGTGGTGGATGGTCTAGTGTCGTGGGTTTGTTCCAGGGTTTGAGGTGGTGGGTGGTCTAGTGTCGTGGGTTTGTTCCTGGTTTGAGGTAGTGGGTGGTCTAGTGTCGTGGGTTTGTTCCTGGTTTGAGCTGGTGGATGGTCTAGTGTCGTGGGTTTGTTCCTGGTTTCAGCTGGTGGATGGTCTAGTGTCGTGGGTTTGTTCCTGGTTTGAGGTGGTGGATGGTCTAGTGTCGTGGGTTTGTTCCTGGTTTGAGGTGGTGGATGGTCTAGTGTCGTGGGTTTGTTCCTGGTTTGAGGTGGTGGGTGGTCTAGTGTCGTGGGTTTTTTCCTGGTTTGAGGTGGTGGGTGGTCTAGTGTCGTGGGTTTGATTCCTGGTTTGAGGTGGTGGATGGTCTAGTGTCGTGGGTTTGATTCCTGGGTTGGGGTGGTGGGTGGTCTAGTGTCGTGGGTTTGATTCCTGGGTTGGGTAGTGGGTGGTCTAGTGTCGTGGGTTTGTTCCTGGTTTGAGGTGGTGGATAGTCTAGTGTCGTGGGTTTGTTCCTGGTTTGAGGTGGTGGATGGTCTAGTGTCGTGGGTTTGTTCCTGGGTTTGAGGTGGTGGGTGGTCTAGTGTCGTGGGTTTGTTCCTGGTTTGAGGTGGTGGGTGGTCTAGTGTCGTGGGTTTTTTCCTGGTTTGAGGTGGTGGGTGGTCTAGTGTCGTGGGTTTGTTCCTGGTTTGAGGTGGTGGGTGGTCTAGTGTCGTGGGTTTGATTCCTGTTTTGAGGTGGTGGATGGTCTAGTGTCGTGGGTTTGATTCCTGGGTTGGGGTGCTGGGTCGTCTAGTGTCGTGGGTTTGATTCCTGGGTTGGGGTGGTGGGTTGTCTAGTGTCGTGGGTTTGTTCCTGGTTTGAGGTGGTGGGTGGTCTAGTGTCGTGGGTTTGATTCCTGGGTTGGTGTGGTGGGTGGTCTAGTGTCGTGGGTTTGATTCCTGGTTTGATGTGGTGGATGGTCTAGTGTCGTGGGTTTGATACCTGGGTTGGGGTGGTGGGTGGTCTAGTGTCGTGGGTTTGATTATGGGTTGGGGTGGTGGTTGGTCTAGTTTCGTGGGATTGATTCTTGGGTTGGGGTGGTGGGTGGTCTAGTGTCGTGGGGTTGATTCCTGGTTTGAGGTGGTGGGTGGTCTAGTATCGTTGGTTTGATTATGGGTTGGGGTGGTGGGTGGTCTAGTGTCGTGGGTTTGATTCCTGGTTTGAGTTGGTGGGTGGTCTAGTGTCTTGGGTTTGATTCCTGGGTTGAGGTTGTGGGTGGTCTAGTGTCGTGGGTTTGATTATGGGTTAGGGTGGTGGGTGGTCTAGTGTCGTGGGTTTGATTCCTGGTTTGAAGTGACGGGTGGTCTAGTGTCGTGGGTTTGTTCCTGGTTTGAGGTGGTGGTTGGTCTAGTGTCGTGGGTTTGTTCCTGGTTTGAGGTGGTGGGTGGTCTAGTGTCGTGGGTTTGTTCCTGGTTTGAGCTGGTGGATGGTCTAGTGTCGTGGGTTTGTTCCTGGTTTGAGGTGGTGGATGGTCTAGTGTCGTGGGTTTGTTCCTGGTTTGAGGTGATGGATGGTCTAGTGTCGTAGGTTTGTTCCTGGTTTGAGGTGGTGGATGGTCTAGTGTCGTGGGTTTGTTCCTGGTTTGAGGTGGTGGGTGGTCTAGTGTCGTGGGTTTTTTCCTGGTTTGAGGTGGTGGATGGTCTAGTGTCGTGGGTTTGATTCCTGGGTTGGGGTGGTGGGTGGTCTAGTGTCGTGGGTTTGTTCCTGGTTTGAGGTGGTGGATAGTCTAGTGTCGTGGGTTTATTCCTGGTTTGAGGTGGTGGATGGTCTAGTGTCGTGGGTTTGATTCCTGGGTTGGGGTGGTGGGTGGTCTAGTGTCGTGGGTTTGATTCCTGGGTTGGGGTGGTGGGTGGTCTAGTGTCGTGGGTTTGTTCCTGGTTTGAGGTGGTGGATAGTCTAGTGTCGTGGGTTTATTCCTGGTTTGAGGTGGTGGATGGTCTAGTGTCGTGGGTTTGTTCCTGGGTTTGAGGTGGTGGGTGGTCTAGTGTCGTGGGTTTGTTCCTGGTTTGAGGTGGTGGGTGGTCTAGTGTCGTGGGTTTTTTCCTGGTTTGAGGTGGTGGGTGGTCTAGTGTCGTGGGTTTGTTCCTGGTTTGAGGTGGTGGGTGGTCTAGTGTCGTGGGTTTGATTCCTGTTTTGAGGTGGTGGATGGTCTAGTGTCGTGGGTTTGATTCGTGGGTTGGGGTGCTGGGTGGTCTAGTGTCGTGGGTTTGATTCCTGGGTTGGGGTGGTGGCTGGTCTAGTGTCGTGGGTTTGTTCCTGGTTTGAGGTGGTGGGTGGTCTAGTGTCGTGGGTTTGATTCCTGGGTTGGGGTGGTGGCTGGTCTAATGTCGTGGGGTTGATTCCTGGTTTGAGGTGGTGGGTGGTTTAGTGTCGTGGGTTTGATTCCTGGGTTGGGGTGGTGGGTGGTCTAGTGTCGTGGGTTTGATTCCTGGTTTGAGGTGGTGGATGGTCTAGTGTCGTGGGTTTGTTCCTGGTTTGAGGTGGTGGATGGTCAAGTGTCGTGGGTTTGTTCCTGGTTTGAGGTGGTGGATGGTCTAGTGTCGTGGGTTTGTTCCTGGTTTGAGGTGGTGGATGGTCTAGTGTCGTGGGTTTGTTCCTGGTTTGAGGTGGTGGGTGGTCTTGTGTCGTGGGTTTGTTCCTGGTTTGAGGTGGTGGATGGTCTAGTGTCGTGGGTTTGTTCCTGGTTTGAGGGGGTGGATGGTCTAGTGTCGTGGGTTTGTTCCTGGTTTGAGGTGGTGGATGGTCTAGTGTCGTGGGTTTGTTCCTGGTTAGAGGTGGTGGATGGTCTAGTGTCGTGGGTTTGTTCCTTGTTTGAGGTGGTGGGTGGTCTAGTGTCGTGGGTTTTTTCCTGGTTTGAGGTGGTGGGTGGTCTAGTGTCGTGGGTTTGATTCCTGGTTTGAGGTGGTGGATGGTCTAGTGTCGTGGGTTTGTTCATGGTTTGAGGAGGTGGATAGTCTAGTGTCGTGGGTTTGTTCCTGGTTTGAGCTGGTGGATGGACTAGTGTCGTGGGTTTGTTCCTGGGTTTGAGGTGGTGGGTGGTCTAGTGTCGTGGGTTTGTTCCTGGTTTGAAGTGGTGGGTGGTCTAGTGTCGTGGGTTTTCTCCTGGTTTGAGGTGGTGGGTGGTCTAGTGACGTGGGTTTGTTCCTGGTTTGATGTGGTGGGTGGTCTAGTGTCGTGGGTTTGATTCCTGTTTTGAGGTGGTGGATGGTCTAGTGTCGTGGGTTTGATTCCTGGGTTGGGGTGGTGGGTGGTCTAGTGTCGTGGGTTTGATTCCTGGGTTGGGCTGGTGGGTGGTCTAGTGTCGTGGGTTTGTTCCTGGTTTGAGGTGGTGGGTGGTCTAGTGTCGTGGGTTTGGTTCCTGGGTTGGGGTGGTGGGTGGTCTAGTGTCGTGGGTTTGATTCCTGGTTTGAGGTGGTGGGTGGTCTATTATCGTGGGTTTGATTCCTGGTTTGAGGTGGTGGATGGTCTAGTGTCGTGGGTTTGTTCCTGGTTTGAGGTGGTGGATGGTCTAGTGTCGTGGGTTTGTTCCTGGTTTGAGGTGGTGGGTGGTCTAGTGTCGTGGGTTTGTTCCTGGTTTGAGGTGGTGGATGGTCTAGTGTCGTGGGTTTGTTCCTGGTTTGAGGTGGTGGATAGTCTAGTGTCGTGGGTTTGTTCCTGGTTTGAGGTGGTGGATGGTCTAGTGTCGTGGGTTTGTTCCTGGGTTTGAGGTGGTGGGTGGTCTAGTGTCGTGGGTTTGTTCCTGGTTTGAGGTGGTGGGTGGTCTAGTGTCGTGGGTTTTTCCTGGTTTGAGGTGGTGGGTGGTCTAGTGTCGTGGGTTTGTTCCTGGTTTGAGGTAGTGGGTGGTCTAGTGTCGTGGGTTTGATTCCTGTTTTGAGGTGGTGGATGGTCTAGTGTCGTTGGTTTGATTCCTGGGTTGGGCTGGTGGGTGGTCTAGTGTCGTGGGTTTGATTCCTTGGTTGGGGTGGTGGGTGGTCTAGTGTCGTGGGTTTGTTCCTGGTTTGAGGTGGTGGATGGTCTAGTGTCGTGGGTTTGATTCCTGGGTTGGGGTGGTGGGTGGTCTAGTGTCGTGGGGTTGATTCCTGGGTTGGGGTGGTGGGTGGTCTAGTGTCGTGGGTTTGATTCCTGGTTTGAGGTGGTGGGTGGTCTATTGTCGTGGGTTTGATTCCTGGTTTGAGGTGGTGGATGGTCTAGTGTCGTGGGTTTGTTCCTGGTTTGAGGTGGTGGATGGTCTAGTGTCGTGGGTTGGTTCCTGGTTTGAGGTGGTGGATGGTCTAGTGTCGTGGGTTTGTTCCTGGTTTGAGGTGGTGGATGGTCTAGTGTCGTGGGTTTGTTCCTGGTTTGAGGTGGTGGGTGGTCTAGTGTCGTGGGTTTGTTCCTGGTTTGAGGTGGTGGATAGTCTAGTGTCGTGGGTTTGTTCCTGGTTTGAGGTGGTGGATGGTCTAGTGTCGTGGGTTTGTTCCAGGGTTTGAGGTGGTGGGTGGTCTAGTGTCGTGGGTTTGTTCCTGGTTTGAGGTGGTGGGTGGTCTAGTGTCGTGGGTTTGTTCCTGGTTTGAGCTGGTGGATGGTCTAGTGTCGTGGTTTTGTTCCTGGTTTGAGGTGGTGGATGGTCTAGTGTCGTGGGTTTGTTCCTGGTTTGAGGTGGTGGATGGTCTAGTGTCGTGGGTTTGTTCCTGGTTTGAGGTGGTGGATGGTCTAGTGTCGTGGGTTTGTTCCTGGTTTGAGGTGGTGGGTGGTCTAGTGTCGTGGGTTTTTTCCTGGTTTGAGGTGGTGGGTGGTCTAGTGTCGTGGGTTTGATTCCTGGTTTGAGGTGGTGGATGGTCTAGTGTCGTGGGTTTGATTCCTGGGTTGGGGTGGTGGGTGGTCTAGTGTCGTGGGTTTGATTCCTGGGTTGGGGTGGTGGGTGGTCTAGTCTCGTGGGTTTGTTCCTGGTTTGAGGTGGTGGATGGTCTAGTGTCGTGGGTTTGATTCCTGGGTTGGGGTGGTGGGTGGTCTAGTGTCGTGGGTTTGATTCCTGGGTTGGGGTGGTGGGTGGTCTAGTGTCGTGGGTTTGATTCCTGGGTTGGGGTGGTGGGTGGTCTAGTCTCGTGGGTTTGTTCCTGGTTTGAGGTGGTGGATGGTCTAGTGTCGTGGGTTTGATTCCTGGGTTGGGGTGGTGGGTGGTCTAGTGTCGTGGGGTTGATTCCTGGGTTGGGGTGGTGGGTGGTCTAGTGTCTTGGGTTTGATTCCTGGTTTGAGGTGGTGGGTGGTCTATTATCGTGGGTTTGATTCCTGGTTTGAGGTGGTGGATGGTCTAGTGTCGTGGGTTTGTTCCTGGTTTGAGGTGGTGGATGGTCTAGTGTCGTGGGTTTGTTCCTGGTTTGAGGTGGTGGATGGTCTAGTGTCGTGGGTTTGTTCCTGGTTTGAGGTGGTGGATGGTCTAGTGTCGTGGGTTTGTTCCAGGGTTTGAGGTGGTGGGTGGTCTAGTGTCGTGGGTTTGTTCCTGGTTTGAGGTGGTGGATGGTCTAGTGTCGTGGGTTTGTTCCAGGGTTTGAGGTGGTGGGTGGTCTAGTGTTGTGGGTTTGTTCCTGGTTTGATGTGGTGGGTGGTCTAGTGTCGTGGGTTTGTTCCTGGTTTGAGCTGGTGGATGGTCTAGTGTCGTGGGTTTGTTCCTGGTTTGAGGTGGTGGATGGTCTAGTGTCGTGGGTTTGTTCCTGGTTTGAGGTGGTGGATGGTCTAGTGTCGTGGGTTTGTTCCTGGTTTGAGGTGGTGGATGGTCTAGTGTCGTGGGTTTGTTCCTGGTTTGAGGTGGTGGGTGGTCTAGTGTCGTGGGTTTTTTCCTGGTTTGAGGTGGTGGGTGGTCTAGTGTCATGGGTTTGATTCCTGGTTTGAGGTGGTGGATGGTCTAGTGTCGTGGGTTTGATTCCTGGGTTGGGGTGGTGGGTGGTCTAGTGTCGTGGGTTTGATTCCTGGGTTGGGTAGTGGATGGTCTAGTGTCGTGGGTTTGTTCCTGGTTTGAGGTGGTGGATAGTCTAGTGTCGTGGGTTTGTTCCTGGTTTGAGGTGGTGGATGGTCTAGTGTCGTGGGTTTGTTCCTGGGTTTGAGGTGGTGGGTGGTCTAGTGTCGTGGGTTTGTTCCTGGTTTGAGGTGGTGGGTGGTCTAGTGTCGTGGGTTTTTTCCTGGTTTGAGGTGGTGGGTGGTCTAGTGTCGTGGGTTTGTTCCTGGTTTGAGGTGGTGGGTGGTCTAGTGTCGTGGGTTTGATTCCTGTTTTGAGGTGGTGGATGGTCTAGTGTCGTGGGTTTGATTCCTGGGTTGGGGTGCTGGGTGGTCTAGTGTCGTGGGTTTGATTCCTGCGTTGGGGTGGTGGGTTGTCTAGTGTCGTGGGTTTGTTCCTGGTTTGAGGTGGTGGGTGGTCTAGTGTCGTGGGTTTGATTCCTGGGTTGGGGTGGTGGCTGGTCTAATGTCGTGGGGTTGATTCCTGGTTTGAGGTGGTGGGTGGTCTAGTGTCGTGGGTTTGATTCCTGGGTTGGTGTGGTGGGTGGTCTAGTGTCGTGGGTTTGATTCCTGGTTTGATGTGGTGGATGGTCTAGTGTCGTGGGTTTGATACCTGGGTTGGGGTGGTGGGTGGTCTAGTGTCGTGGGTTTGATTATGGGTTGGGGTGGTGGTTGGTCTAGTTTCGTGGGATTGATTCTTGGGTTGGGGTGGTGGGTGGTCTAGTGTCGTGGGGTTGATTCCTGGTTTGAGGTGGTGGGTGGTCTAGTATCGTTGGTTTGATTATGGGTTGCGGTGGTGGGTGGTCTAGTGTCGTGGGTTTGATTCCTGGTTTGAGGTGGTGGGTGGTCTAGTGTCTTGGGTTTGATTCCTGGGTTGAGGTTGTGGGTGGTCTAGTGTCGTGGGTTTGATTATGGGTTAGGGTGGTGGGTGGTCTAGTGTCGTGGGTTTGATTCCTGGTTTGAAGTGACGGGTGGTCTAGTGTCGTGGGTTTGTTCCTGGTTTGAGGTGGTGGGTGGTCTAGTGTCGTGGGTTTGTTCCTGGGTTTGAGGTGGTGGGTGGTCTAGTGTCGTGGGTTTGTTCCTGGTTTGAGGTGGTGGGTGGTCTAGTGTCGTGGGTTTTTTCCTGGTTTGAGGTGGTGGGTGGTCTAGTGTCGTGGGTTTGTTCCAGGTTTGAGGTGGTGGGTGGTCTAGTTTCGTGGGTTTGATTCCTGTTTTGAGGTGGTGGATGGTCTAGTGTCGTGGGTTTGATTCCTGGGTTGGGGTGCTGGGTGGTCTAGTGTCGTGGGTTTGATTCCTGGGTTGGGGTGGTGGCTGGTCTAGTGTCGTGGGTTTGTTCCTGGTTTGAGGTGGTGGGTGGTCTAGTGTCGTGGGTTTGATTCCTGGGTTGGGGTGGTGGCTGGTCTAATGTCGTGGGGTTGATTCCTGGTTTGAGGTGGTGGATGGTCTAGTGTCGCGGGTTTGATTCCTGGTTTGAGGTGGTGGATGGTCAAGTGTCGTGGGTTTGTTCCTGGTTTGAGGTGGTGGATGGTCTAGTGTCGTGGGTTTGTTCCTGGTTTGAGGTGGTGGATGGTCTAGTGTCGTGGGTTTGTTCCTGGTTTGAGGTGGTGGGTGGTCTAGTGTCGTGGGTTTGTTCCTGGTTTGAGGTGGTGGATGGTCTAGTGTCGTGGGTTTGTTCCTGGTTTGAGGGGGTGGATGGTCTAGTGTCGTGGGTTTGTTCCTGGTTTGAGGTGGTGGATGGTCTAGTGTCGTGGGTTTGTTCCTGGTTTGAGGTGGTGGATGGTCTAGTGTCGTGGGTTTGTTCCTGGTTTGAGGTGGTGGGTGGTCTAGTGTCGTGGGTTTTTTCCTGGTTTGAGGTGGTGGGTGGTCTAGTGTCGTGGGTTTGATTCCTGGTTTGAGGTGGTGGATGGTCTAGTGTCGTGGGTTTGTTCCTGGTTTGAGGAGGTGTTTAGTCTAGTGTCGTGGGTTTGTTCCTGGTTTGAGCTGGTGGATGGTCTAGTGTCGTGGGTTTGTTCCTGGGTTTGAGGTGGTGGGTGGTCTAGTGTCGTGGGTTTGTTCCTGGTTTGAAGTGGTGGGTGGTCTAGTGTCGTGGGTTTTCTCCTGGTTTGAGGTGGTGGGTGGTCTAGTGTCGTGGGTTTGTTCCTGGTTTGAGGTGGTGGGTGGTCTAGTGTCGTGGGTTTGATTCCTGTTTTGAGGTGGTGGATGGTCTAGTGTCGTGGGTTTGATTCCTGGGTTGGGGTGGTGGGTGGTCTAGTGTCATGGGTTTGATTCCTGGGTTGGGGTGGTGGGTGGTCTAGTGTCGTGGGTTTGTTCCTGGTTTGAGATGGTGGGTGGTCTAGTGTCGTGGGTTTGATTCCTCGGTTGGGGTGGTGGGTGGTCTAGTGTCGTGGGGTTGATTCCTGGGTTGGGGTGGTAGGTGGTCTAGTGTCGTGGGTTTGATTCCTGGTTTGAGGTGGTGGGTGGTCTATTATCGTGGGTTTGATTCCTGGTTTGAGGTGGTGGATGGTCTAGTGTCGTGGGTTTGTTCCTGGTTTGAGGTGGTGGATGGTCTAGTGTCGTGGGTTTGTTCCTGGTTTGAGGTGGTGGATGGTCTAGTGTCGTGGGTTTGTTCCTGTTTTGAGGTGGTGGATGGTCTAGTGTCGTGGGTTTGTTCCTGGTTTGAGGTGGTGGGTGGTCTAGTGTCGTGGGTTTGTTCCTGGTTTGAGGTGATGGATGGTCTAGTGTCGTGGGTTTGTTCCTGGTTTGAGGTGGTGGATGGTCTAGTGTCGTGGGTTTGTTCCTGGTTTGAGGTGGTGGATGGTCTAGTGTCGTGGGTTTGTTCCTGGTTTGAGGTGGTGGATGGTCTAGTGTCGTGGGTTTGTTCCTGGTTTGAGGTGGTGGGTGGTCTAGTGTCGTGGGTTTTTTCCTGGTTTGAGGTGGTGGGTGGTCTAGTGTCGTGGGTTTGATTCCTGGATTGAGGTGGTGGATGGTCTAGTGTCGTGGGTTTGATTCCTGGGTTGGGGTGGTGGGTGGTCTAGTGTCGTGGGTTTGATTCCTGGGTTGGCGTGGTGGGTGGTCTAGTGTCGTGGGTTTGTTCCTGGTTTGAGGTGGTGGATAGTCTAGTGTCGTGGGTTTGTTCCTGGTTTGAGGTGGTGGATGGTCTAGTGTCGTGGGTTTGTTCCTGGGTTTGAGGTGGTGGGTGGTCTAGTGTCGTGGGTTTGTTCCTGGTTTGAGGTGGTGGGTGTTCTAGTGTCGTGGGTTTTTCCTGGTTTGAGGTGGTGGGTGGTCTAGTGTCGTGGGTTTGTTCCTGGTTTGAGCTGGTGGATGGTCTAGTGTCGTGGGTTTGATTCCTGGGTTGGGGTGGTGGCTGGTCTAGTGTCGTGGGTTTGTTCCTGGTTTGAGGTGGTGGGTGGTCTAGTGTCGTGGGTTTGATTCCTGGGTTGGGGTGGTGGCTGGTCTAATGTCGTGGGGTTGATTCCTGGTTTGAGGTGGTGGATGGTCTAGTGTCGCGGGTTTGATTCCTGGTTTGAGGTGGTGGATGGTCAAGTGTCGTGGGTTTGTTCCTGGTTTGAGGTGGTGGATGGTCTAGTGTCGTGGGTTTGTTCCTGGTTTGAGGTGGTGGATGGTCTAGTGTCGTGGGTTTGTTCCTGGTTTGAGGTGGTGGGTGGTCTAGTGTCGTGGGTTTGTTCCTGGTTTGAGGTGGTGGATGGTCTAGTGTCGTGGGTTTGTTCCTGGTTTGAGGGGGTGGATGGTCTAGTGTCATGGGTTTATTCCTGGTTTGAGGTGGTGGATGGTCTAGTGTCGTGGGTTTGTTCCTGGTTTGAGGTGGTGGATGGTCTAGTGTCGTGGGTTTGTACCTGGTTTGAGGTGGTGGGTGGTCTAGTGTCGTGGGTTTTTTCCTGGTTTGAGGTGGTGGGTGGTCTAGTGTAGTGGGTTTGATTCCTGGTTTGAGGTGGTGGATGGTCTAGTGTCGTGGGTTTGTTCCTGGTTTGAGGAGGTGGATAGTCTAGTGTCGTGGGTTTGTTCCTGGTTTGAGCTGGTGGATGGTCTAGTGTCGTGGGTTTGTTCCTGGGTTTGAGGTGGTGGGTGGTCTAGTGTCGTGGGTTTGTTCCTGGTTTGAAGTGGTGGGTGGTCTAGTGTCGTGGGTTTTCTCCTGGTTTGAGGTGGTGGGTGGTCTAGTGTCGTGGGTTTGTTCCTGGTTTGAGGTGGTGGGTGGTCTAGTGTCGTGGGTTTGATTCCTGTTTTGAGGTGGTGGATGGTCTAGTGTCGTGGGTTTGATTCCTGGGTTGGGGTGGTGGGTGGTCTAGTGTCGTGGGTTTGATTCCTGGGTTGGGGTGGTGGGTGGTCTAGTGTCGTGGGTTTGTTCCTGGTTTGAGGTGGTGGGTGGTCTAGTGTCGTGGGTTTGTTCCTGGTTTGAGGTGGTGGGTGGTCTAGTGTCGTGGGTTTATCCTGGTTTGAGGTGGTGGGTGGTCTAGTGTCGTGGGTTTGTTCCTGGTTTGAGGTAGTGGGTGGTCTAGTGTCGTGGGTTTGATTCCTGTTTTGAGGTGGTGGATGGTCTAGTGTCGTGGGTTTGATTCCTGGGTTGGGCTGGTGGGTGGTCTAGTGTCGTGGGTTTGATTCCTTGGTTGGGGTGGTGGGTGGTCTAGTGTCGTGGGTTTGTTCCTGGTTTGAGGTGGTGGATGGTCTAGTGTCGTGGGTTTGATTCCTGGGTTGGGGTGGTGGGTGGTCTAGTGTCGTGGGGTTGATTCCTGGGTTGGGGTGGTGGGTGGTCTAGTGTCGTGGGTTTGATTCCTGGTTTGAGGTGGTGGGTGGTCTATTGTCGTGGGTTTGATTCCTGGTTTGAGGTGGTGGATGGTCTAGTGTCGTGGGTTTGTTCCTGGTTTGAGGTGGTGGATGGTCTAGTGTCGTGGGTTGGTTCCTGGTTTGAGGTGGTGGATGGTCTAGTGTCGTGGGTTTGTTCCTGGTTTGAGGTGGTGGATGGTCTAGTGTCGTGGGTTTGTTCCTGGTTTGAGGTGGTGGGTGGTCTAGTGTCGTGGGTTTGTTCCTGGTTTGAGGTGGTGGATAGTCTAGTGTCGTGGGTTTGTTCCTGGTTTGAGGTGGTGGATGGTCTAGTGTCGTGGGTTTGTTCCAGGGTTTGAGGTGGTGGGTGGTCTAGTGTCGTGGGTTTGTTCCTGGTTTGAGGTGGTGGGTGGTCTAGTGTCGTGGGTTTGTTCCTGGTTTGAGCTGGTGGATGGTCTAGTGTCGTGGTTTTGTTCCTGGTTTGAGGTGGTGGATGGTCTAGTGTCGTGGGTTTGTTCCTGGTTTGAGGTGGTGGATGGTCTAGTGTCGTGGGTTTGTTCCTGGTTTGAGGTGGTGGATGGTCTAGTGTCGTGGGTTTGTTCCTGGTTTGAGGTGGTGGGTGGTCTAGTGTCGTGGGTTTTTTCCTGGTTTGAGGTGGTGGGTGGTCTAGTGTCGTGGGTTTGATTCCTGGTTTGAGGTGGTGGATGGTCTAGTGTCGTGGGTTTGATTCCTGGGTTGGGGTGGTGGGTGGTCTAGTGTCGTGGGTTTGATTCCTGGGTTGGGGTGGTGGGTGGTCTAGTCTCGTGGGTTTGTTCCTGGTTTGAGGTGGTGGATGGTCTAGTGTCGTGGGTTTGATTCCTGGGTTGGGGTGGTGGGTGGTCTAGTGTCGTGGGTTTGATTCCTGGGTTGGGGTGGTGGGTGGTCTAGTGTCGTGGGTTTGATTCCTGGGTTGGGGTGGTGGGTGGTCTAGTCTCGTGGGTTTGTTCCTGGTTTGAGGTGGTGGATGGTCTAGTGTCGTGGGTTTGATTCCTGGGTTGGGGTGGTGGGTGGTCTAGTGTCGTGGGGTTGATTCCTGGGTTGGGGTGGTGGGTGGTCTAGTGTCTTGGGTTTGATTCCTGGTTTGAGGTGGTGGGTGGTCTATTATCGTGGGTTTGATTCCTGGTTTGAGGTGGTGGATGGTCTAGTGTCGTGGGTTTGTTCCTGGTTTGAGGTGGTGGATGGTCTAGTGTCGTGGGTTTGTTCCTGGTTTGAGGTGGTGGATGGTCTAGTGTCGTGGGTTTGTTCCTGGTTTGAGGTGGTGGATGGTCTAGTGTCGTGGGTTTGTTCCAGGGTTTGAGGTGGTGGGTGGTCTAGTGTCGTGGGTTTGTTCCTGGTTTGAGGTGGTGGATGGTCTAGTGTCGTGGGTTTGTTCCAGGGTTTGAGGTGGTGGGTGGTCTAGTGTTGTGGGTTTGTTCCTGGTTTGATGTGGTGGGTGGTCTAGTGTCGTGGGTTTGTTCCTGGTTTGAGCTGGTGGATGGTCTAGTGTCGTGGGTTTGTTCCTGGTTTGAGGTGGTGGATGGTCTAGTGTCGTGGGTTTGTTCCTGGTTTGAGGTGGTGGATGGTCTAGTGTCGTGGGTTTGTTCCTGGTTTGAGGTGGTGGATGGTCTAGTGTCGTGGGTTTGTTCCTGGTTTGAGGTGGTGGGTGGTCTAGTGTCGTGGGTTTTTTCCTGGTTTGAGGTGGTGGGTGGTCTAGTGTCATGGGTTTGATTCCTGGTTTGAGGTGGTGGATGGTCTAGTGTCGTGGGTTTGATTCCTGGGTTGGGGTGGTGGGTGGTCTAGTGTCGTGGGTTTGATTCCTGGGTTGGGTAGTGGATGGTCTAGTGTCGTGGGTTTGTTCCTGGTTTGAGGTGGTGGATAGTCTAGTGTCGTGGGTTTGTTCCTGGTTTGAGGTGGTGGATGGTCTAGTGTCGTGGGTTTGTTCCTGGGTTTGAGGTGGTGGGTGGTCTAGTGTCGTGGGTTTGTTCCTGGTTTGAGGTGGTGGGTGGTCTAGTGTCGTGGGTTTTTTCCTGGTTTGAGGTGGTGGGTGGTCTAGTGTCGTGGGTTTGTTCCTGGTTTGAGGTGGTGGGTGGTCTAGTGTCGTGGGTTTGATTCCTGTTTTGAGGTGGTGGATGGTCTAGTGTCGTGGGTTTGATTCCTGGGTTGGGGTGCTGGGTGGTCTAGTGTCGTGGGTTTGATTCCTGCGTTGGGGTGGTGGGTTGTCTAGTGTCGTGGGTTTGTTCCTGGTTTGAGGTGGTGGGTGGTCTAGTGTCGTGGGTTTGATTCCTGGGTTGGGGTGGTGGCTGGTCTAATGTCGTGGGGTTGATTCCTGGTTTGAGGTGGTGGGTGGTCTAGTGTCGTGGGTTTGATTCCTGGGTTGGTGTGGTGGGTGGTCTAGTGTCGTGGGTTTGATTCCTGGTTTGATGTGGTGGATGGTCTAGTGTCGTGGGTTTGATACCTGGGTTGGGGTGGTGGGTGGTCTAGTGTCGTGGGTTTGATTATGGGTTGGGGTGGTGGTTGGTCTAGTTTCGTGGGATTGATTCTTGGGTTGGGGTGGTGGGTGGTCTAGTGTCGTGGGGTTGATTCCTGGTTTGAGGTGGTGGGTGGTCTAGTATCGTTGGTTTGATTATGGGTTGCGGTGGTGGGTGGTCTAGTGTCGTGGGTTTGATTCCTGGTTTGAGGTGGTGGGTGGTCTCGTGTCTTGGGTTTGATTCCTGGGTTGAGGTTGTGGGTGGTCTAGTGTCGTGGGTTTGATTATGGGTTAGGGTGGTGGGTGGTCTAGTGTCGTGGGTTTGATTCCTGGTTTGAAGTGACGGGTGGTCTAGTGTCGTGGGTTTGTTCCTGGTTTGAGGTGGTGGGTGGTCTAGTGTCGTGGGTTTGTTCCTGGGTTTGAGGTGGTGGGTGGTCTAGTGTCGTGGGTTTGTTCCTGGTTTGAGGTGGTGGGTGGTCTAGTGTCGTGGGTTTTTTCCTGGTTTGAGGTGGTGGGTGGTCTAGTGTCGTGGGTTTGTTCCTGGTTTGAGGTGGTGGGTGGTCTAGTTTCGTGGGTTTGATTCCTGTTTTGAGGTGGTGGATGGTCTAGTGTCGTGGGTTTGATTCCTGGGTTGGGGTGCTGGGTGGTCTAGTGTCGTGGGTTTGATTCCTGGGTTGGGGTGGTGGCTGGTCTAGTGTCGTGGGTTTGTTCCTGGTTTGAGGTGGTGGGTGGTCTAGTGTCGTGGGTTTGATTCCTGGGTTGGGGTGGTGGCTGGTCTAATGTCGTGGGGTTGATTCCTGGTTTGAGGTGGTGGATGGTCTAGTGTCGCGGGTTTGATTCCTGGTTTGAGGTGGTGGATGGTCAAGTGTCGTGGGTTTGTTCCTGGTTTGAGGTGGTGGATGGTCTAGTGTCGTGGGTTTGTTCCTGGTTTGAGGTGGTGGATGGTCTAGTGTCGTGGGTTTGTTCCTGGTTTGAGGTGGTGGATGGTCTAGTGTCGTGGGTTTGTTCCTGGTTTGAGGGGGTGGATGGTCTAGTGTCGTGGGTTTGTTCCTGGTTTGAGGTGGTGGATGGTCTAGTGTCGTGGGTTTGTTCCTGGTTTGAGGTGGTGGATGGTCTAGTGTCGTGGGTTTGTTCCTGGTTTGAGGTGGTGGGTGGTCTAGTGTCGTGGGTTTTTTCCTGGTTTGAGGTGGTGGGTGGTCTAGTGTCGTGGGTTTGATTCCTGGTTTGAGGTGGTGGATGGTCTAGTGTCGTGGGTTTGTTCCTGGTTTGAGGAGGTGTTTAGTCTAGTGTCGTGGGTTTGTTCCTGGTTTGAGCTGGTGGATGGTCTAGTGTCGTGGGTTTGTTCCTGGGTTTGAGGTGGTGGGTGGTCTAGTGTCGTGGGTTTGTTCCTGGTTTGAAGTGGTGGGTGGTCTAGTGTCGTGGGTTTTCTCCTGGTTTGAGGTGGTGGGTGGTCTAGTGTCGTGGGTTTGTTCCTGGTTTGAGGTGGTGGGTGGTCTAGTGTCGTGGGTTTGATTCCTGTTTTGAGGTGGTGGATGGTCTAGTGTCGTGGGTTTGATTCCTGGGTTGGGGTGGTGGGTGGTCTAGTGTCATGGGTTTGATTCCTGGGTTGGGGTGGTGGGTGGTCTAGTGTCGTGGGTTTGTTCCTGGTTTGAGATGGTGGGTGGTCTAGTGTCGTGGGTTTGATTCCTGGGTTGGGGTGGTGGGTGGTCTAGTGTCGTGGGGTTGATTCCTGGGTTGGGGTGGTAGGTGGTCTAGTGTCGTGGGTTTGATTCCTGGTTTGAGGTGGTGGGTGGTCTATTATCGTGGGTTTGATTCCTGGTTTGAGGTGGTGGATGGTCTAGTGTCGTGGGTTTGTTCCTGGTTTGAGGTGGTGGATGGTCTAGTGTCGTGGGTTTGTTCCTGGTTTGAGGTGGTGGATGGTCTAGTGTCGTGGGTTTGTTCCTGTTTTGAGGTGGTGGATGGTCTAGTGTCGTGGGTTTGTTCTTGGTTTGAGGTGGTGGGTGGTCTAGTGTCGTGGGTTTGTTCCTGGTTTGAGGTGATGGATGGTCTAGTGTCGTGGGTTTGTTCCTGGTTTGAGGTGGTGGATGGTCTAGTGTCGTGGGTTTGTTCCTGGTTTGAGGTGGTGGATGGTCTAGTGTCGTGGGTTTGTTCCTGGTTTGAGGTGGTGGATGGTCTAGTGTCGTGGGTTTGTTCCTGGTTTGAGGTGGTGGGTGGTCTAGTGTCGTGGGTTTTTTCCTGGTTTGAGGTGGTGGGTGGTCTAGTGTCGTGGGTTTGATTCCTGGATTGAGGTGGTGGATGGTCTAGTGTCGTGGGTTTGATTCCTGGGTTGGGGTGGTGGGTGGTCTAGTGTCGTGGGTTTGATTCCTGGGTTGGCGTGGTGGGTGGTCTAGTGTCGTGGGTTTGTTCCTGGTTTGAGGTGGTGGATAGTCTAGTGTCGTGGGTTTGTTCCTGGTTTGAGGTGGGTGATGGTCTAGTGTCGTGGGTTTGTTCCTGGGTTTGAGGTGGTGGGTGGTCTAGTGTCGTGGGTTTGTTCCTGGTTTGAGGTGGTGGGTGTTCTAGTGTCGTGGGTTTTTCCTGGGATGAGGTGGTGCGTGGTCTAGTGTCGTGGGTTTGTTCCTGGTTTGAGCTGGTGGATGGTCTAGTGTCGTGGGTTTGATTCCTGGGTTGGGGTGGTGGCTGGTCTAGTGTCGTGGGTTTGTTCCTGGTTTGAGGTGGTGGGTGGTCTAGTGTCGTGGGTTTGATTCCTGGGTTGGGGTGGTGGCTGGTCTAATGTCGTGGGGTTGATTCCTGGTTTGAGGTGGTGGATGGTCTAGTGTCGCGGGTTTGATTCCTGGTTTGAGGTGGTGGATGGTCAAGTGTCGTGGGTTTGTTCCTGGTTTGAGGTGGTGGATGGTCTAGTGTCGTGGGTTTGTTCCTGGTTTGAGGTGGTGGATGGTCTAGTGTCGTGGGTTTGTTCCTGGTTTGAGGTGGTGGGTGGTCTAGTGTCGTGGGTTTGTTCCTGGTTTGAGGTGGTGGATGGTCTAGTGTCGTGGGTTTGTTCCTGGTTTGAGGGGGTGGATGGTCTAGTGTCATGGGTTTATTCCTGGTTTGAGGTGGTGGATGGTCTAGTGTCGTGGGTTTGTTCCTGGTTTGAGGTGGTGGATGGTCTAGTGTCGTGGGTTTGTACCTGGTTTGAGGTGGTGGGTGGTCTAGTGTCGTGGGTTTTTTCCTGGTTTGAGGTGGTGGGTGGTCTAGTGTAGTGGGTTTGATTCCTGGTTTGAGGTGGTGGATGGTCTAGTGTCGTGGGTTTGTTCCTGGTTTGAGGAGGTGGATAGTCTAGTGTCGTGGGTTTGTTCCTGGTTTGAGCTGGTGGATGGTCTAGTGTCGTGGGTTTGTTCCTGGGTTTGAGGTGGTGGGTGGTCTAGTGTCGTGGGTTTGTTCCTGGTTTGAAGTGGTGGGTGGTCTAGTGTCGTGGGTTTTCTCCTGGTTTGAGGTGGTGGGTGGTCTAGTGTCGTGGGTTTGTTCCTGGTTTGAGGTGGTGGGTGGTCTAGTGTCGTGGGTTTGATTCCTGTTTTGAGGTGGTGGATGGTCTAGTGTCGTGGGTTTGATTCCTGGGTTGGGGTGGTGGGTGGTCTAGTGTCGTGGGTTTGATTCCTGGGTTGGGGTGGTGGGTGGTCTAGTGTCGTGGGTTTGTTCCTGGTTTGAGGTGGTGGGTGGTCTAGTGTCGTGGGTTTGATTCCTGGGTTGGGGTGGTGGGTGGTCTAGTGTCGTGGGGTTGATTCCTGGGTTGGGGTGGTGGGTGGTCTAGTGTCGTGGGTTTGATTCCTGGTTTGAGGTGGTGGATGGTCTAGTGTCGTGGGTTTGTTCCTGGTTTGAGGTGGTGGATGGTCTAGTGTCGTGGGTTTGTTCCTGGTTTGAGGTGGTGGATGGTCTAGTGTCGTGGGTTTGTTCCTGTTTTGAGGTGGTGGATGGTCTAGTGTCGTGGGTTTGTTCCTGGTTTGAGGTGGTGGGTGGTCTAGTGTCGTGGGTTTGGTCCTGGTTTGAGGTGGTGGATGGTCTAGTGTCGTGGGTTTGTTCCTGGTTTGAGGTGGTGGATGGTCTAGTGTCGTGGGTTTGTTCCTGGTTTGAGGTGGTGGATGGTCTAGTGTCGTGGGTTTGTTCCTGGTTTGAGGTGGTGGATGGTCTAGTGTCGTGGGTTTGTTCCTGGTTTGAGGTGGTGGGTGGTCTAGTGTCGTGGGTTTTTTCCTGGTTTGAGGTGGTGGGTGGTCTAGTGTCGTGGGTTTGATTCCTGGATTGAGGTGGTGGATGGTCTAGTGTCGTGGGTTTGATTCCTGGGTTGGAGTGGTGGGTGGTCTAGTGTCGTGGGTTTGATTCCTGGGTTGGCGTGGTGGGTGGTCTAGTGTCGTGGGTTTGTTCCTGGTTTGAGGTGGTGGATAGTCTAGTGTCGTGGGTTTGTTCCTGGTTTGAGGTGGTGGATGGTCTAGTGTCGTGGGTTTGTTCCTGGGTTTGAGGTGGTGGGTGGTCTAGTGTCGTGGGTTTGTTCCTGGTTTGAGGTGGTGGGTGTTCTAGTGTCGTGGGTTTTTCCTGGTTTGAGGTGGTGGGTGGTCTAGTGTCGTGGGTTTGTTCCTGGTTTGAGCTGGTGGATGGTCTAGTGTCGTGGGTTTGATTCCTGTTTTGAGGTGGTGGATGGTCTAGTGTCGTGGGTTTGATTCCTGGGTTGGGGTGGTGGGTGGTCTAGTGTCGTGGGTTTGATTCCTGGGTTGAGGTGGTGGGTGGTCTAGTGTCGTGGGTTTGTTCCTGGTTTGAGGTGGTGGATGGTCTAGTGTCGTGGGTTTGATTCCTGGGTTGGGGTGGTGGGTGGTCTAGTGTCGTGGGGTTGATTCCTGGGTTGGGGTGGTGGGTGGTCTAGTGTCGTGGGTTTGATTCCTGGTTTGAGGTGGCTGGTGGTCTATTATCGTGGGTTTGATTCCTGGTTTGAGGTGGTGGATGGTCTAGTGTCGTGGGTTTGTTCCTGGTTTGAGGTGGTGGATGGTCTAGTGTCGTGGATTTGTTCCTGGTTTGAGGTGGTGGATGGTCTAGTGTCGTGGGTTTGTTCCTGGTTTGAGGTGGTGGATGGTCTAGTGTCGTGGGTTTGTTCCTGGTTTGAGGTGGTGGGTGGTCTAGTGTCGTGTGTTTGTTCCTGGTTTGAGGTGGTGGATAGTCTAGTGTCGTGGGTTTGTTCCTGGTTTGAGGTGGTGGATGGTCTAGTGTCGTGGGTTTGATTCCTGGTTTGAGGTGGTGGGTGGTCTATTATCGTGGGTTTGATTCCTGGTTTGAGGTGGTGGATGGTCTAGTGTCGTGGGTTTGTTCCTGGTTTGAGGTGGTGGATGGTCTAGTGTCGTGGGTTTGTTCCTGGTTTGAGGTGGTGGATGGTCTAGTGTCGTAGGTTTGTTCCTGGTTTGAGGTGGTGGATGGTCTAGTGTCGTGGGTTTGTTCCTGGTTTGAGGTGGTGGGTGGTCTAGTGTCGTGGGTTTGTTCTTGGTTTGAGGTGGTGGATAGTCTAGTGTTGTGGGTTTGTTCCTGGTCTAGTGTCGTGGGTTTGCTCCAGGGTTTGAGGTGGTGGGTGGTCTAGTGTCGTGGGTTTGTTACTGGTTTGAGGTGGTGGGTGGTCTAGTGTCTTGGGTTTGATTCCTGGGTTGAGGTTGTGGGTGGTCTAGTGTCGTGGGTTTGATTATGGGTTAGGGTGGTGGGTGGTCTAGTGTCGTGGGTTTGATTCCTGGTTTGAAGTGACGGGTGGTCTAGTGTCGTGGGTTTGTTCCTGGTTTGAGGTGGTGGGTGGTCTAGTGTCGTGGGTTTGTTCCTGGTTTGAGGTGGTGGGTGGTCTAGTGTCGTGGGTTTGTTCCTGGTTTGAGCTGGTGGGTGGTCTAGTGTCGTGGGTTTGTTCCTGGTTTGAGGTGGTGGTTGGTCTAGTGTCGTGGGTTTGTTCCTGGTTTGAGGTGGTGGATGGTCTAGTGTCGTGGGTTTGTTCCTGGTTTGAGGTGGTGGATGGTCTAGTGTCGTGGGTTTGTTCCTGGTTTGAGGTGGTGGGTGGTCTAGTGTCGTGGGTTTTTTCCTGGTTTGAGGTGGTGGGTGGTCTAGTGTCGTGGGTTTGATTCCTGGTTTGAGGTGGTGGATGGTCTAGTGTCGTGGGTTTGATTCCTGGGTTGGGGTGGTGGGTGGTCTAGTGTCGTGGGTTTGATTCCTGGGTTGGGGTGGTGGGTGGTCTAGTGTCGTGGGTTTGTTCCTGGTTTGAGGTGGTGGATAGTCTAGTGTCGTGGGTTTGTTCCTGGTTTGAGGTGGTGGATGGTCTAGTGTCGTGGGTTTGTTCCTGGGTTTGAGGTGGTGGGTGGTCTAGTGTCGTGGGTTTGTTCCTGGTTTGAGGTGGTGGGTGGTCTAGTGTCGTGGGTTTTTTCCTGGTTTGAGGTGGTGGGTGGTGTAGTGTCGTGGGTTTGTTCCTGGTTTGAGGTGGTGGGTGGTCTAGTTTCGTGGGTTTGATTCCTGTTTTGAGGTGGTGGATGGTCTAGTGTCGTGGGTTTGATTCCTGGGTTGGGGTGCTGGGTGGTCTAGTGTCGTGGGTTTGATTCCTGGGTTGGGGTGGTGGCTGGTCTAGTGTCGTGGGTTTGTTCCTGGTTTGAGGTGGTGGGTGGTCTAGTGTCGTGGGTTTGATTCCTGGGTTGGGGTGGTGGCTGGTCTAATGTCGTGGGGTTGATTCCTGGTTTGAGGTGGTGGATGGTCTAGTGTCGTGGGTTTGATTCCTGGTTTGAGGTGGTGGATGGTCAAGTGTCGTGGGTTTGTTCCTGGTTTGAGGTGGTGGATGGTCTAGTGTCGTGGGTTTGTTCCTTGTTTGAGGTGGTGGATGGTCTAGTGTCGTGGGTTTGTTCCTGGTTTGAGGTGGTGGGTGGTCTAGTGTCGTGGGTTTGTTCCTGGTTTGAGGTGGTGGATGGTCTAGTGTCGTGGGTTTGTTCCTGGTTTGAGGGGGTGGATGGTCTAGTGTCGTGGGTTTGTTCCTGGTTTGAGGTGGTGGATGGTCTAGTGTCGTGGGTTTGTTCCTGGTTTGAGGTGGTGGATGGTCTAGTGTCGTGGGTTTGTTCCTGGTTTGAGGTGGTGGGTGGTCTAGTGTCGTGGGTTTTTTCCTGGTTTGAGGTGGTGGGTGGTCTAGTGTCGTGGGTTTGATTCCTGGTTTGAGGTGGTGGATGGTCTAGTGTCGTGGGTTTGTTCCTGGTTTGAGGAGGTGGATAGTCTAGTGTCGTGGGTTTGTTCCTGGTTTGAGCTGGTGGATGGTCTAGTGTCGTGGGTTTGTTCCTGGGTTTGAGGTGGTGGGTGGTCTAGTGTCGTGGGTTTGTTCCTGGTTTGAAGTGGTGGGTGGTCTAGTGTCGTGGGTTTTCTCCTGGTTTGAGGTGGTGGGTGGTCTAGTGTCGTGGGTTTGTTCCTGGTTTGAGGTGGTGGGTGGTCTAGTGTCGTGGGTTTGATTCCTGTTTTGAGGTGGTGGATGGTCTAGTGTCGTGGGTTTGATTCCTGGGTTGGGGTGGTGGGTGGTCTAGTGTCGTGGGTTTGATTCCTGGGTTGGGGTGGTGGGTGGTCTAGTGTCGTGGGTTTGTTCCTGGTTTGAGGTGGTGGGTGGTCTAGTGTCGTGGGTTTGATTCCTGGGTTGGGGTGGTGGGTGGTCTAGTGTCGTGGGGTTGATTCCTGGGTTGGGGTGGTGGGTGGTCTAGTGTCGTGGGTTTGATTCCTGGTTTGAGGTGGTGGGTGGTCTATTATCGTGGGTTTGATTCCTGGTTTGAGGTGGTGGATGGTCTAGTGTCGTGGGTTTGTTCCTGGTTTGAGGTGGTGGATGGTCTAGTGTCGTGGGTTTGTTCCTGGTTTGAGGTGGAGGATGGTCTAGTGTCGTGGGTTTGTTCCTGTTTTGAGGTGGTGGATGGTCTAGTGTCGTGGGTTTGTTCCTGGTTTGAGGTGGTGGGTGGTCTAGTGTCGTGGGTTTGTTCCTGGTTTGAGGTGGTGGATGGTCTAGTGTCGTGGGTTTGTTCCTGGTTTGAGGTGGTGGATGGTCTAGTGTCGTAGGTTTGTTCCTGGTTTGAGGTGGTGGATGGTCTAGTGTCGTGGGTTTGTTCCTGGTTTGAGGTGGTGGATGGTCTAGTGTCGTGGGTTTGTTCCTGGTTTGAGGTGGTGGGTGGTCTAGTGTCGTGGGGTTTTTCCTGGTTTGAGGTGGTGGGTGGTCTAGTGTCGTGGGTTTGATTCCTGGATTGAGGTGGTGGATGGTCTAGTGTCGTGGGTTTGATTCCTGGGTTGGGGTGGTGGGTGGTCTAGTGTCGTGGGTTTGATTCCTGGGTTGGCGTGGTGGGTGGTCTAGTGTCGTGGGTTTGTTCCTGGTTTGAGGTGGTGGATAGTCTAGTGTCGTGGGTTTGTTCCTGGTTTGAGGTGGTGGATGGTCTAGTGTCGTGGGTTTGTTCCTGGGTTTGAGGTGGTGGGTGGTCTAGTGTCGTGGGTTTGTTCCTGGTTTGAGGTGGTGGGTGTTCTAGTGTCGTGGGTTTTTCCTGGTTTGAGGTGGTGGGTGGTCTAGTGTCGTGGGTTTGTTCCTGGTTTGAGCTGGTGGATGGTCTAGTGTCGTGGGTTTGATTCCTGTTTTGAGGTGGTGGATGGTCTAGTGTCGTGGGTTTGATTCCTGGGTTGGGGTGGTGGGTGGTCTAGTGTCGTGGGGTTGATTCCTGGGTTGAGGTGGTGGGTGGTCTAGTGTCGTGGGTTTGTTCCTGGTTTGAGGTGGTGGATGGTCTAGTGTCGTGGGTTTGATTCCTGGGTTGGGGTGGTGGGTGGTCTAGTGTCGTGGGGTTGATTCCTGGGTTGGGGTGGTGGGTGGTCTAGTGTCGTGGGTTTGATTCCTGGTTTGAGTTGGCTGGTGGTCTATTATCGTGGGTTTGATTCCTGGTTTGAGGTGGTGGATGGTCTAGTGTCGTGGGTTTGTTCCTGGTTTGAGTTGGTGGATGGTCTAGTGTCGTGGGTTTGTTCCTGGTTTGAGGTGGTGGATGGTCTAGTGTCGTGGGTTTGTTCCTGGTTTGAGGTGGTGGATGGTCTAGTGTCGTGGGTTTGTTCCTGGTTTGAGGTGGTGGGTGGTCTAGTGTCGTGGGTTTGTTCCTGGTTTGAGGTGGTGGATAGTCTAGTGTCGTGGGTTTGTTCCTGGTTTGAGGTGGTGGATGGTCTAGTGTCGTGGGTTTGATTCCTGGGTTGGGGTGGTGGGTGGTCTAGTGTCGTGGGTTTGTTCCTGGTTTGAGGTGGTGGATGGTCTAGTGTCGTGGGTTTGTTCCTGGTTTGAGGTGGTGGATGGTCTAGTGTCGTGGGTTTGTTCCTGGTTTGAGGTGGTGGATGGTCTAGTGTCGTGGGTTTGTTCCTGGTTTGAGGTGGTGGGTGGTCTAGTGTCGTGGGTTTGTTCTTGGTTTGAGGTGGTGGATAGTCTACTGTTGTGGGTTTGTTCCTGGTTTGAGGTGGTGGATGGTCTAGTGTCGTGGGTTTGTTCCAGGGTTTGAGGTGGTGGGTGGTCTAGTGTCGTGGGTTTGTTCCTGGTTTGAGGTGGTGGGTGGTCAAGTGTCGTGGGTTTGTTCCTGGTTTGAGCTGGTGGATGGTCTAGTGTCGTGGGTTTGTTCCTGGTTTGAGGTGGTGGATGGTCTAGTGTCGTGGGTTTGTTCCTGGTTTGAGGTGGTGGATGGTCTAGTGTCGTGGGTTTGTTCCTGGTTTGAGGTGGTGGATGGTCTAGTGTCGTGGGTTTGTTCCTGGTTTGAGGTGGTGGGTGGTCTAGTGTCGTGGGTTTTTTCCTAGTTTGAGGTGGTGGGTGGTCTAGTGTCGTGGGTTTGATTCATGGTTTGAGGTGGTGGATGGTCTAGTGTCGTGGGTTTGATTCTTGGGTTGGGGTGGTGGGTGGTCTAGTGTCGTGGGTTTGATTCCTGGGTTGGGGTGGTGGGTGGTCTAGTGTCATGGGTTTGTTCCTGGTTTGAGGTGGTGGATAGTCTAGTGTCGTGGGTTTGTTCCTGGTTTGAGGTGGTGGATGGTCTAGTGTCGTGGGTTTGTTCCGGGTTTGAGGTGGTGGGTGGTCTAGTGTCGTGGGTTTGTTCCTGGTTTGAGGTGGTGGGTGGTCTAGTGTCGTGGGTTTTTTCCTGGTTTGAGGTGGTGGGTGGTCTAGTGTCGTGGGTTTGTTCCTGGTTTGAGGTGGTGGGTGGTCTAGTGTCGTGGGTTTGATTCCTGTTTTGAGGTGGTGGATGGTCTAGTGTCGTGGGTTTGATTCCTGGGTTGGGGTGCTGGGTGGTCTAGTGTCGTGGGTTTGATTCCTGGGTTTGGGTGGTGGGTTGTCTAGTGTCGTGTGTTTGTTCCTGGTTTGAGGTGGTGGGTGGTCTAGTGTCGTGGGTTTCATTCCTGGGTTGGGGTGGTGGCTGGTCTAATGTCGTGGGGTTGATTCCTGGTTTGAGGTGGTGGGTGGTCTAGTGTCGTGGGTTTGATTCCTGGGTTGGTGTGGTGGGTGGTCTAGTGCCGTGGGTTTGATTCCTGGTTTGATGTGGTGCATGGTCTAGTGTCGTGGGTTTGATACCTGGGTTGGGGTGGTGGGTGGTCTAGTGTCGTGGGTTTGATTATGGGTTGGGATGGTGGTTGGTCTAGTTTCGTGGGATTGATTCTTGGGTTGGGGTGGTGGGTGGTCTAGTGTCGTGGGGTTGATTCCTGGTTTGAGGTGGTGGGTGGTCTAGTATCGTTGGTTTGATTATGGGTTGGGGTGGTGGGTGGTCTAGTGTTGTGGGTTTGATTCCTGGTTTGAGGTGGTGGGTGGTCTAGTGTCTTGGGTTTGATTCCTGGGTTGAGGTTGTGGGTGGTCTAGTGTCGTGGGTTTGATTATGGGTTAGGGTGGTGTGTGGTTTAGTGTCGTGGGTTTGATTCCTGGTTTGAAGTGACGGGTGGTCTAGTGTCGTGGGTTGTTCCTGGTTTGAGGTGGTGGGTGGTCTAGTGTCGTGGGTTTGTTCCTGGTTTGAGGTGGTGGGTGGTCTAGTGTCGTGGGTTTGTTCCTGGTTTGAGCTGGTGGATGGTCTAGTGTCGTGGGTTTGTTCCTGGTTTGAGGTGGTGGGTGGTCTAGTGTTGTAGGTTTGTTCCTGGTTTGAGGTGGTGGGTGGTCTAGTGTCGTGGGTTTGTTACTGGTTTGAGGTGGTGGATGGTCTAGTGTCGTGGGTTTGTTCCTGGTTTGAGGGGGTGGATGGTCTAGTGTCATGGGTTTATTCCTGGTTTGAGGTGGTGGATGGTCTAGTGTCGTGGGTTTGTTCCTGGTTTGAGGTGGTGGATGGTCTAGTGTCGTGGGTTTGTACCTGGTTTGAGGTGGTGGGTGGTCTAGTGTCGTGGGTTTTTTCCTGGTTTGAGGTGGTGGGTGGTCTAGTGTAGTGGGTTTGATTCCTGGTTTGAGGTGGTGGATGGTCTAGTGTCGTGGGTTTGTTCCTGGTTTGAGGAGGTGGATAGTCTAGTGTCGTGGGTTTGTTCCTGGGTTTGAGGTGGTGGGTGGTCTAGTGTCGTGGGTTTGTTCCTGGTTTGAAGTGGTGGGTGGTCTAGTGTCGTGGGTTTTCTCCTGGTTTGAGGTGGTGGGTGGTCTAGTGTCGTGGGTTTGTTCCTGGTTTGAGGTGGTGGGTGGTCTAGTGTCGTGGGTTTGATTCCTGTTTTGAGGTGGTGGATGGTCTAGTGTCGTGGGTTTGATTCCTGGGTTGGGGTGGTGGGTGGTCTAGTGTCGTGGGTTTGATTCCTGGGTTGGGGTGGTGGGTGGTCTAGTGTCGTGGGTTTGTTCCTGGTTTGAGGTGGTGGGTGGTCTAGTGTCGTGGGTTTGATTCCTGGGTTGGGGTGGTGGGTGGTCTAGTGTCGTGGGGTTGATTCCTGGGTTGGGGTGGTGGGTGGTCTAGTGTCGGTGGTTTGATTCCTGGTTTGAGGTGGTGGGTGGTCTATTATCGTGGGTTTGATTCCTGGTTTGAGGTGGTGGATGGTCTAGTGTCGTGGGTTTGTTCCTGGTTTGAGGTGGTGGATGGTCTAGTGTCGTGGGTTTGTTCCTGGTTTGAGGTGGTGGATGGTCTAGTGTCGTGGGTTTGTTCCTGTTTTGAGGTGGTGGATGGTCTAGTGTCGTGGGTTTGTTCCTGGTTTGAGGTGGTGGGTGGTCTAGTGTCGTGGGTTTGGTCCTGGTTTGAGGTGGTGGATGGTCTAGTGTCGTGGGTTTGTTCCTGGTTTGAGGTGGTGGATGGTCTAGTGTCGTGGGTTTGTTCCTGGTTTGAGGTGGTGGATGGTCTAGTGTCGTGGGTTTGTTCCTGGTTTGAGGTGGTGGATGGTCTAGTGTCGTGGGTTTGTTCCTGGTTTGAGGTGGTGGGTGGTCTAGTGTCGTGGGTTTTTTCCTGGTTTGAGGTGGTGGGTGGTCTAGTGTCGTGGGTTTGATTCCTGGATTGAGGTGGTGGATGGTCTAGTGTCGTGGGTTTGATTCCTGGGTTGGGGTGGTGGGTGGTCTAGTGTCGTGGGTTTGATTCCTGGGTTGGCGTGGTGGGTGGTCTAGTGTCGTGGGTTTGTTCCTGGTTTGAGGTGGTGGATAGTCTAGTGTCGTGGGTTTGTTCCTGGTTTGAGGTGGTGGATGGTCTAGTGTCGTGGGTTTGTTCCTGGGTTTGAGGTGGTGGGTGGTCTAGTGTCGTGGGTTTGTTCCTGGTTTGAGGTGGTGGGTGTTCTAGTGTCGTGGGTTTTTCCTGGTTTGAGGTGGTGGGTGGTCTAGTGTCGTGGGTTTGTTCCTGGTTTGAGCTGGTGGATGGTCTAGTGTCGTGGGTTTGATTCCTGTTTTGAGGTGGTGGATGGTCTAGTGTCGTGGGTTTGATTCCTGGGTTGGGGTGGTGGGTGGTCTAGTGTCGTGGGTTTGATTCCTGGGTTGAGGTGGTGGGTGGTCTAGTGTCGTGGGTTTGTTCCTGGTTTGAGGTGGTGGATGGTCTAGTGTCGTGGGTTTGATTCCTGGGTTGGGGTGGTGGGTGGTCTAGTGTCGTGGGGTTGATTCCTGGGTTGGGGTGGTGGGTGGTCTAGTGTCGTGGGTTTGATTCCTGGTTTGAGGTGGCTGGTGGTCTATTATCGTGGGTTTGATTCCTGGTTTGAGGTGGTGGATGGTCTAGTGTCGTGGGTTTGTTCCTGGTTTGAGGTGGTGGATGGTCTAGTGTCGTGGATTTGTTCCTGGTTTGAGGTGGTGGATGGTCTAGTGTCGTGGGTTTGTTCCTGGTTTGAGGTGGTGGATGGTCTAGTGTCGTGGGTTTGTTCCTGGTTTGAGGTGGTGGGTGGTCTAGTGTCGTGTGTTTGTTCCTGGTTTGAGGTGGTGGATAGTCTAGTGTCGTGGGTTTGTTCCTGGTTTGAGGTGGTGGATGGTCTAGTGTCGTGGGTTTGATTCCTGGTTTGAGGTGGTGGGTGGTCTATTATCGTGGGTTTGATTCCTGGTTTGAGGTGGTGGATGGTCTAGTGTCGTGGGTTTGTTCCTGGTTTGAGGTGGTGGATGGTCTAGTGTCGTGGGTTTGTTCCTGGTTTGAGGTGGTGGATGGTCTAGTGTCGTAGGTTTGTTCCTGGTTTGAGGTGGTGGATGGTCTAGTGTCGTGGGTTTGTTCCTGGTTTGAGGTGGTGGGTGGTCTAGTGTCGTGGGTTTGTTCTTGGTTTGAGGTGGTGGATAGTCTAGTGTTGTGGGTTTGTTCCTGGTTTGAGGTGGTGGATAGTCTAGTGTCGTGGGTTTGTTCCTGGTTTGAGGTGGTGGATGGTCTAGTGTCGTGGGTTTGTTCCTGGTTTGAGGTGGTGGATGGTCTAGTGTCGTGGGTTTGTTCCTGGTTTGAGGTGGTGGGTGGTCTAGTGTCGTGGGTTTGTTCTTGGTTTGAGGTGGTGGATAGTCTACTGTTGTGGGTTTGTTCCTGGTTTGAGGTGGTGGATGGTCTAGTGTCGTGGGTTTGTTCCAGGGTTTGAGGTGGTGGGTGGTCTAGTGTTGTGGGTTTGATTCCTGGTTTGAGGTGGTGGGTGGTCTAGTGTCTTGGGTTTGATTCCTGGGTTGAGGTTGTGGGTGGTCTAGTGTCGTGGGTTTGATTATGGGTTAGGGTGGTGTGTGGTTTAGTGTCGTGGGTTTGATTCCTGGTTTGAAGTGACGGGTGGTCTAGTGTCGTGGGTTGTTCCTGGTTTGAGGTGGTGGGTGGTCTAGTGTCGTGGGTTTGTTCCTGGTTTGAGGTGGTGGGTGGTCTAGTGTCGTGGGTTTGTTCCTGGTTTGAGCTGGTGGATGGTCTAGTGTCGTGGGTTTGTTCCTGGTTTGAGGTGGTGGGTGGTCTAGTGTTGTAGGTTTGTTCCTGGTTTGAGGTGGTGGGTGGTCTAGTGTCGTGGGTTTGTTACTGGTTTGAGGTGGTGGATGGTCTAGTGTCGTGGGTTTGTTCCTGGTTTGAGGGGGTGGATGGTCTAGTGTCATGGGTTTATTCCTGGTTTGAGGTGGTGGATGGTCTAGTGTCGTGGGTTTGTTCCTGGTTTGAGGTGGTGGATGGTCTAGTGTCGTGGGTTTGTACCTGGTTTGAGGTGGTGGGTGGTCTAGTGTCGTGGGTTTTTTCCTGGTTTGAGGTGGTGGGTGGTCTAGTGTAGTGGGTTTGATTCCTGGTTTGAGGTGGTGGATGGTCTAGTGTCGTGGGTTTGTTCCTGGTTTGAGGAGGTGGATAGTCTAGTGTCGTGGGTTTGTTCCTGGTTTGAGCTGGTGGATGGTCTAGTGTCGTGGGTTTGTTCCTGGGTTTGAGGTGGTGGGTGGTCTAGTGTCGTGGGTTTGTTCCTGGTTTGAAGTGGTGGGTGGTCTAGTGTCGTGGGTTTTCTCCTGGTTTGAGGTGGTGGGTGGTCTAGTGTCGTGGGTTTGTTCCTGGTTTGAGGTGGTGGGTGGTCTAGTGTCGTGGGTTTGATTCCTGTTTTGAGGTGGTGGATGGTCTAGTGTCGTGGGTTTGATTCCTGGGTTGGGGTGGTGGGTGGTCTAGTGTCGTGGGTTTGATTCCTGGGTTGGGGTGGTGGGTGGTCTAGTGTCGTGGGTTTGTTCCTGGTTTGAGGTGGTGGGTGGTCTAGTGTCGTGGGTTTGATTCCTGGGTTGGGGTGGTGGGTGGTCTAGTGTCGTGGGGTTGATTCCTGGGTTGGGGTGGTGGGTGGTCTAGTGTCGTGGGTTTGATTCCTGGTTTGAGGTGGTGGGTGGTCTATTATCGTGGGTTTGATTCCTGGTTTGAGGTGGTGGATGGTCTAGTGTCGTGGGTTTGTTCCTGGTTTGAGGTGGTGGATGGTCTAGTGTCGTGGGTTTGTTCCTGGTTTGAGGTGGTGGATGGTCTAGTGTCGTGGGTTTGTTCCTGTTTTGAGGTGGTGGATGGTCTAGTGTCGTGGGTTTGTTCCTGGTTTGAGGTGGTGGGTGGTCTAGTGTCGTGGGTTTGGTCCTGGTTTGAGGTGGTGGATGGTCTAGTGTCGTGGGTTTGTTCCTGGTTTGAGGTGGTGGATGGTCTAGTGTCGTGGGTTTGTTCCTGGTTTGAGGTGGTGGATGGTCTAGTGTCGTGGGTTTGTTCCTGGTTTGAGGTGGTGGATGGTCTAGTGTCGTGGGTTTGTTCCTGGTTTGAGGTGGTGGGTGGTCTAGTGTCGTGGGTTTTTTCCTGGTTTGAGGTGGTGGGTGGTCTAGTGTCGTGGGTTTGATTCCTGGATTGAGGTGGTGGATGGTCTAGTGTCGTGGGTTTGATTCCTGGGTTGGAGTGGTGGGTGGTCTAGTGTCGTGGGTTTGATTCCTGGGTTGGCGTGGTGGGTGGTCTAGTGTCGTGGGTTTGTTCCTGGTTTGAGGTGGTGGATAGTCTAGTGTCGTGGGTTTGTTCCTGGTTTGAGGTGGTGGATGGTCTAGTGTCGTGGGTTTGTTCCTGGGTTTGAGGTGGTGGGTGGTCTAGTGTCGTGGGTTTGTTCCTGGTTTGAGGTGGTGGGTGTTCTAGTGTCGTGGGTTTTTCCTGGTTTGAGGTGGTGGGTGGTCTAGTGTCGTGGGTTTGTTCCTGGTTTGAGCTGGTGGATGGTCTAGTGTCGTGGGTTTGATTCCTGTTTTGAGGTGGTGGATGGTCTAGTGTCGTGGGTTTGATTCCTGGGTTGGGGTGGTGGGTGGTCTAGTGTCGTGGGTTTGATTCCTGGGTTGAGGTGGTGGGTGGTCTAGTGTCGTGGGTTTGTTCCTGGTTTGAGGTGGTGGATGGTCTAGTGTCGTGGGTTTGATTCCTGGGTTGGGGTGGTGGGTGGTCTAGTGTCGTGGGGTTGATTCCTGGGTTGGGGTGGTGGGTGGTCTAGTGTCGTGGGTTTGATTCCTGGTTTGAGGTGGCTGGTGGTCTATTATCGTGGGTTTGATTCCTGGTTTGAGGTGGTGGATGGTCTAGTGTCGTGGGTTTGTTCCTGGTTTGAGGTGGTGGATGGTCTAGTGTCGTGGATTTGTTCCTGGTTTGAGGTGGTGGATGGTCTAGTGTCGTGGGTTTGTTCCTGGTTTGAGGTGGTGGATGGTCTAGTGTCGTGGGTTTGTTCCTGGTTTGAGGTGGTGGGTGGTCTAGTGTCGTGTGTTTGTTCCTGGTTTGAGGTGGTGGATAGTCTAGTGTCGTGGGTTTGTTCCTGGTTTGAGGTGGTGGATGGTCTAGTGTCGTGGGTTTGATTCCTGGTTTGAGGTGGTGGGTGGTCTATTATCGTGGGTTTGATTCCTGGTTTGAGGTGGTGGATGGTCTAGTGTCGTGGGTTTGTTCCTGGTTTGAGGTGGTGGATGGTCTAGTGTCGTGGGTTTGTTCCTGGTTTGAGGTGGTGGGTGGTCTAGTGTCGTGGGTTTGTTCTTGGTTTGAGGTGGTGGATAGTCTAGTGTTGTGGGTTTGTTCCTGGTTTGAGGTGGTGGATAGTCTAGTGTCGTGGGTTTGTTCCTGGTTTGAGGTGGTGGATGGTCTAGTGTCGTGGGTTTGTTCCTGGTTTGAGGTGGTGGATGGTCTAGTGTCGTGGGTTTGTTCCTGGTTTGAGGTGGTGGGTGGTCTAGTGTCGTGGGTTTGTTCTTGGTTTGAGGTGGTGGATAGTCTACTGTTGTGGGTTTGTTCCTGGTTTGAGGTGGTGGATGGTCTAGTGTCGTGGGTTTGTTCCAGGGTTTGAGGTGGTGGGTGGTCTAGTGTCGTGGGTTTGTTCCTGGTTTGAGGTGGTGGGTGGTCAAGTGTCGTGGGTTTGTTCCTGGTTTGAGCTGGTGGATGGTCTAGTGTCGTGGGTTTGTTCCTGGTTTGAGGTGGTGGATGGTCTAGTGTCGTGGGTTTGTTCCTGGTTTGAGGTGGTGGATGGTCTAGTGTCGTGGGTTTGTTCCTGGTTTGAGGTGGTGGATGGTCTAGTGTCGTGGGTTTGTTCCTGGTTTGAAGTGGTGGGTGGTCTAGTGTCGTGGGTTTTTTCCTAGTTTGAGGTGGTGGGTGGTCTAGTGTCGTGGGTTTGATTCATGGTTTGAGGTGGTGGATGGTCTAGTGTCGTGGGTTTGATTCTTGGGTTGGGGTGGTGGGTGGTCTAGTGTCGTGGGTTTGATTCCTGGGTTGGGGTGGTGGGTGGTCTAGTGTCATGGGTTTGTTCCTGGTTTGAGGTGGTGGATAGTCTAGTGTCGTGGGTTTGTTCCTGGTTTGAGGTGGTGGATGGTCTAGTGTCGTGGGTTTGTTCCTGGGTTTGAGGTGGTGGGTGGTCTAGTGTCGTGGGTTTGTTCCTGGTTTGAGGTGGTGGGTGGTCTAGTGTCGTGGGTTTTTTCCTGGTTTGAGGTGGTGGGTGGTCTAGTGTCGTGGGTTTGTTCCTGGTTTGAGGTGGTGGGTGGTCTAGTGTCGTGGGTTTGATTCCTGTTTTGAGGTGGTGGATGGTCTAGTGTCGTGGGTTTGATTCCTGGGTTGGGGTGCTGGGTGGTCTAGTGTCGTGGGTTTGATTCCTGGGTTTGGGTGGTGGGTTGTCTAGTGTCGTGTGTTTGTTCCTGGTTTGAGGTGGTGGGTGGTCTAGTGTCGTGGGTTTCATTCCTGGGTTGGGGTGGTGGCTGGTCTAATGTCGTGGGGTTGATTCCTGGTTTGAGGTGGTGGGTGGTCTAGTGTCGTGGGTTTGATTCCTGGGTTGGTGTGGTGGGTGGTCTAGTGCCGTGGGTTTGATTCCTGGTTTGATGTGGTGCATGGTCTAGTGTCGTGGGTTTGATACCTGGTTTGGGGTGGTCGGTGGTCTAGTGTCGTGGGTTTGATTATGGGTTGGGGTGGTGGTTGGTCTAGTTTCGTGGGATTGATTCTTGGGTTGGGGTGGTGGGTGGTCTAGTGTCGTGGGGTTGATTCCTGGTTTGAGGTGGTGGGTGGTCTAGTATCGTTGGTTTGATTATGGGTTGGGGTGGTGGGTGGTCTAGTGTTGTGGGTTTGATTCCTGGTTTGAGGTGGTGGGTGGTCTAGTGTCTTGGGTTTGATTCCTGGGTTGAGGTTGTGGGTGGTCTAGTGTCGTGGGTTTGATTATGGGTTAGGGTGGTGTGTGGTTTAGTGTCGTGGGTTTGATTCCTGGTTTGAAGTGACGGGTGGTCTAGTGTCGTGGGTTGTTCCTGGTTTGAGGTGGTGGGTGGTCTAGTGTCGTGGGTTTGTTCCTGGTTTGAGGTGGTGGGTGGTCTAGTGTCGTGGGTTTGTTCCTGGTTTGAGCTGGTGGATGGTCTAGTGTCGTGGGTTTGTTCCTGGTTTGAGGTGGTGGGTGGTCTAGTGTTGTAGGTTTGTTCCTGGTTTGAGGTGGTGGGTGGTCTAGTGTCGTGGATTTGTTCATGGTTTGAGGTGGTGGCTGGTCTAGTGTCGTGGGTTTGTTCCTGGTTTGAGGTGGTGGGTGGTCTAGTGTCGTGGGTTTGATTCCTGGGTTGGGGTGGTGGCTGGTCTAATGTCGTGGGGTTGATTCCTGGTTTGAGGTGGTGGATGGTCTAGTGTCGTGGGTTTGATTCCTGGTTTGAGGTGGTGGATGGTCAAGTGTCGTGGGTTTGTTCCTGGTTTGAGGTGGTGGATGGTCTAGTGTCGTGGGTTTGTTCCTGGTTTGAGGTGGTGGATGGTCTAGTGTCGTGGGTTTGTTCCTGGTTTGAGGTGGTGGATGGTCTAGTGTCGTGGGTTTGTTCCTGGTTTGAGGTGGTGGGTGGTCTAGTGTCGTGGGTTTGTTCTTGGTTTGAGGTGGTGGATAGTCTAGTGTCGTGGGTTTGTTCCTGGTTTGAGGTGGTGGATGGTCTAGTGTCGTGGGTTTGTTCCAGGGTTTGAGGTGGTGGGTGGTCTAGTGTCGTGGGTTTGTTCCTGGTTTGAGGTGGTGGGTGGTCAAGTGTCGTGGGTTTGTTCCTGGTTTGAGCTGCTGGATGGTCTAGTGTCGTGGGTTTGTTCCTGGTTTGAGGTGGTGGATGGTCTAGTGTCGTGGGTTTGTTCCTGGTTTGAGGTGGTGGATGGTCTAGTGTCGTGGGTTTGTTCCTGGTTTGAGGTGGTGGATCGTCTAGTGTCGTGGGTTTGTTCCTGGTTTGAGGTGGTGGGTGGTCTAGTGTCGTGGGTTTTTTCCTAGTTTGAGGTGGTGGGTGGTCTAGTGTAGTGGGTTTGATTCATGGTTTGAGGTGGTGGGTGGTCTAGTGTCGTGGGTTTGATTCTTGGGTTGGGGTGGTGGGTGGTCTAGTGTCGTGGGTTTGATTCCTGGGTTGGGGTGGTGGGTGGTCTAGTGTCATGGGTTTGTTCCTGGTTTGAGGTGGTGGATAGTCTAGTGTCGTGGGTTTGTTCCTGGTTTGAGGTGGTGGATGGTCTAGTGTCGTGGGTTTGTTCCTGGGTTTGAGGTGGTGGGTGGTCTAGTGTCGTGGGTTTGTTCCTGGTTTGAGGTGGTGGGTGGTCTAGTGTCGTGGGTTTTTTCCTGGTTTGAGGTGGTGGGTGGTCTAGTGTCGTGGGTTTGTTCCTGGTTTGAGGTGGTGGGTGGTCTAGTGTCGTGGGTTTGATTCCTGTTTTGAGGTGGTGGATGGTCTAGTGTCGTGGGTTTGATTCCTGGGTTGGGGTGCTGGGTGGTCTAGTGTCGTGGGTTTGATTCCTGGGTTTGGGTGGTGGGTTGTCTAGTGTCGTGTGTTTGTTCCTGGTTTGAGGTGGTGGGTGGTCTAGTGTCGTGGGTTTCATTCCTGGGTTGGGGTGGTGGCTGGTCTAATGTCGTGGGGTTGATTCCTGGTTTGAGGTGGTGGGTGGTCTAGTGTCGTGGGTTTGATTCCTGGGTTGGTGTGGTGGGTGGTCTAGTGCCGTGGGTTTGATTCCTGGTTTGATGTGGTGCATGGTCTAGTGTCGTGGGTTTGATACCTGGTTTGGGGTGGTCGGTGGTCTAGTGTCGTGGGTTTGATTATGGGTTGGGGTGGTGGTTGGTCTAGTTTCGTGGGATTGATTCTTGGGTTGGGGTGGTGGGTGGTCTAGTGTCGTGGGGTTGATTCCTGGTTTGAGGTGGTGGGTGGTCTAGTATCGTTGGTTTGATTATGGGTTGGGGTGGTGGGTGGTCTAGTGTTGTGGGTTTGATTCCTGGTTTGAGGTGGTGGGTGGTCTAGTGTCTTGGGTTTGATTCCTGGGTTGAGGTTGTGGGTGGTCTAGTGTCGTGGGTTTGATTATGGGTTAGGGTGGTGTGTGGTTTAGTGTCGTGGGTTTGATTCCTGGTTTGAAGTGACGGGTGGTCTAGTGTCGTGGGTTGTTCCTGGTTTGAGGTGGTGGGTGGTCTAGTGTCGTGGGTTTGTTCCTGGTTTGAGGTGGTGGGTGGTCTAGTGTCGTGGGTTTGTTCCTGGTTTGAGCTGGTGGATGGTCTAGTGTCGTGGGTTTGTTCCTGGTTTGAGGTGGTGGGTGGTCTAGTGTTGTAGGTTTGTTCCTGGTTTGAGGTGGTGGGTGGTCTAGTGTCGTGGATTTGTTCATGGTTTGAGGTGGTGGCTGGTCTAGTGTCGTGGGTTTGTTCCTGGTTTGAGGTGGTGGGTGGTCTAGTGTCGTGGGTTTGATTCCTGGGTTGGGGTGGTGGCTGGTCTAATGTCGTGGGGTTGATTCCTGGTTTGAGGTGGTGGATGGTCTAGTGTCGTGGGTTTGATTCCTGGTTTGAGGTGGTGGATGGTCAAGTGTCGTGGGTTTGTTCCTGGTTTGAGGTGGTGGATGGTCTAGTGTCGTGGGTTTGTTCCTGGTTTGAGGTGGTGGATGGTCTAGTGTCGTGGGTTTGTTCCTGGTTTGAGGTGGTGGATGGTCTAGTGTCGTGGGTTTGTTCCTGGTTTGAGGTGGTGGGTGGTCTAGTGTCGTGGGTTTGTTCTTGGTTTGAGGTGGTGGATAGTCTAGTGTCGTGGGTTTGTTCCTGGTTTGAGGTGGTGGATGGTCTAGTGTCGTGGGTTTGTTCCAGGGTTTGAGGTGGTGGGTGGTCTAGTGTCGTGGGTTTGTTCCTGGTTTGAGGTGGTGGGTGGTCAAGTGTCGTGGGTTTGTTCCTGGTTTGAGCTGCTGGATGGTCTAGTGTCGTGGGTTTGTTCCTGGTTTGAGGTGGTGGATGGTCTAGTGTCGTGGGTTTGTTCCTGGTTTGAGGTGGTGGATGGTCTAGTGTCGTGGGTTTGTTCCTGGTTTGAGGTGGTGGATCGTCTAGTGTCGTGGGTTTGTTCCTGGTTTGAGGTGGTGGGTGGTCTAGTGTCGTGGGTTTTTTCCTAGTTTGAGGTGGTGGGTGGTCTAGTGTAGTGGGTTTGATTCATGGTTTGAGGTGGTGGGTGGTCTAGTGTCGTGGGTTTGATTCCTGGGTTGGGGTGGTGGGTGGTCTAGTGTCGTGGGTTTGTTCCTGTTTTGAGGTGGTGGATAGTCTAGTGTCGTGGGTTTGTTCCTGGTTTGAGGTGGTGGATGGTCTAGTGTCGTGGGTTTGTTCCTGGGTTTGAGGTGGTGGGTGGTCTAGTGTCGTGGGTTTGTTCCTGGTTTGAGGTGGTGGGTGGTCTAGTGTCGTGGGTTTTTTCCTGGTTTGAGGTGGTGGGTGGTCTAGTGTCGTGGGTTTGTTCCTGGTTTGAGGTGGTGGGTGGTCTAGTGTCGTGGGTTTGATTCCTGTTTTGAGGTGGTGGATGGTCTAGTGTCGTGGGTTTGATTCCTGGGTTGGGGTGCTGGGTGGTCTAGTGTCGTGGGTTTGATTCCTGGGTTGGTGTGGTGGGTGGTCTATTGCCGTGGGTTTGATTCCTGGTTTGATGTGGTGCATGGTCTAGTGTCGTGGGTTTGATACCTGGGTTGGGGTGGTGGGTGGTCTAGTGTCGTGGGTTTGATTATGGGTTGGGGTGGTGGTTGGTCTAGTTTCGTGGGATTGATTCTTGGGTTGGGGTGGTGGGTGGTCTAGTGTCGTGGGGTAGATTCCTGGTTTGAGGTGGTGGGTGGTCTAGTATCTTTGGTTTGATTATGGGTTGGGGTGGTGGGTGGTCTAGTGTTGTGGGTTTGATTCCTGGTTTGAGGTTGTGGGTGGTCTAGTGTCGTGGGTTTGATTATGGGTTAGGGTGGTGTGTGGTCTAGTGTCGTGGGTTTGATTCCTGGTTTGAAGTGACGGGTGGTCTGGTGTCGTGGGTTTGTTCCTGGTTTGAGGTGGTGGGTGGTCTAGTGTCGTGGGTTTGTTCCTGGTTTGAGGTGGTGGGTGGTCTAGTGTCGTGGGTTTGTTCCTGGTTTGAGCTGGTGGATGGTCTAGTGTCGTGGGTTTGTTCCTGGTTTGAGGTGGTGGATGGTCTAGTGTCGTGGGTTTGTTCCTGGTTTGAGGTGGTGGATGGTCTAGTGTCGTGGGTTTGTTCCTGGTTTGAGGTGGTGGATGGTCTAGTGTCGTGGGTTTGTTCCTGGTTTGAGGTGGTGGGTGGTCTAGTGTCGTGGGTTTTTTCCTGGTTTGAGGTGGTGGGTGGTCTAGTGTCGTGGGTTTGATTCCTGGTTTGAGCTGGTGGATGGTCTAGTGTCGTGGGTTTGATTCCTGGGTTGCGGTGGTGGGTGGTCTACTGTCGTGGGTTTGATTCCTGGGTTGGGGTGGTGGATAGTCTAGTGTCGTGGGTTTGTTCCTGGTTTGAGGTGGTGGATGGTCTAGTGTCGTGGGTTTGTTCCTGGGTTTGAGGTGGTGGGTGGTCTAGTGTCGTGGGTTTGTTCCTGGTTTGAGGTGGTGGGTGGTCTAGTGTCGTGGGTTTTTTCCTGGTTTGAGGTGGTGGGTGGTCTAGTGTCGTGGGTTTGATTCCTGTTTTGAGGTGGTGGATGGTCTAGTGTCGTGGGTTTGATTCCTGGGTTGGGGTGCTGGGTGGTCTAGTGTCGTGGGTTTGATTCCTGGGTTGGGGTGGTGGGTTGTCTAGTGTCGTGGGTTTGTTCCTGGTTTGAGGTGGTGGGTGGTCTAGTGTCGTGGGTTTGATTCCTGGGTTGGGGTGGTTGCTGGTCTAATGTCGTGGGGTTGATTCCTGGTTTGAGGTGGTGGGTGGTCTAGTGTCGTGGGTTTGATTCCTGGGTTGGTGTGGTGGGTGGTCTAGTGTCGTGGGTTTGATTCCTGGTTTGATGTGGTGGATGGTCTAGTGTCGTGGGTTTGATACCTGGGTTGGGGTGGTGGGTGGTCTAGTGTCGTGGGTTTGATTCCTGGGTTGGGGTGGTGGTTGGTCTAGTTTCGTGGGATTGATTCTTGGGTTGGGGTGGTGGGTGGTCTAGTGTCGTGGGGTTGATTCCTGGTTTGAGGTGGTGGGTGGTCTAGTATCGTTGGTTTGATTATGGGTTGGGGTGGTGGGTTGTCTAGTGTCGTGGGTTTGATTCCTGGTTTGAGTTGGTGGGTGGTCTAGTGTCTTGGGTTTGATTCCTGGGTTGAGGTTGTGGGTGGTCTAGTGTCGTGGGTTTGAATATGGGTTAGGGTGGTGGGTGGTCTAGTGTCGTGGGTTTGATTCCTGGTTTGAAGTGACGGGTGGTCTAGTGTCGTGGGTTTGTTCCTGGTTTGAGCTGGTGGATGGTCTAGTGTCGTGGGTTTGTTCCTGATTTGAGGTGGTGGATGGTCTAGTGTCGTGGGTTTGTTCCTGGTTTGAGGTGGTGGATGGTCTAGTGTCGTGGGTTTGTTCCTGGTTTGAGGTGGTGGATGGTCTAGTGTAGTGGGTTTGTTCCTGGTTTGAGGTGGTGGGTGGTCTAGTGTCGTGGGTTTTTTCCTGGTTTGAGGTGGTGGGTGGTCTAGTGTCGTGGGTTTGATTCCTGGTTTGAGGTGGTGGATGGTCTAGTGTCGTGGGTTTGATTCCTGGGTTGGTGTGGTGGGTGGTCTAGTGTCGTGGGTTTGATTCCTGGGTTGGGGTGGTGGGTGGTCTAGTGTCGTGGGTTTGTTCCTGGTTTGAGGTGGTGGATAGTCTAGTGTCGTGTGTTTGTTCCTGGTTTGAGGTGGTGGATGGTCTAGTGTCGTGGGTTTGTTCCTGGGTTTGAGGTGGTGGGTGGTCTAGTGTCGTGGGTTTGTTCCTGGTTTGAGGTGGTGGGTGGTCTAGTGTCGTGGGTTTTTTCCTGGTTTGAGGTGGTGGGTGGTCTAGTGTCGTGGGTTTGTTCCTAGTTTGAGGTGGTGGGTGGTCTAGTGTCGTGGGTTTGATTCCTGTTTTGAGGTGGTGGATGGTCTAGTCTCGTGGGTTTGATTCCTGGGTTGGGGTGCTGGGTGGTCTAGTGTCGTGGGTTTGATTCCTGGGTTGGGGTGGTGGGTTGTCTAGTGTCGTGGGTTTGTTCCTGGTTTGGGGTGGTGGGTGGTCTAGTGTCGTGGGTTGGATTCCTGGGTTGGGGTGGTGGCTGGTCTAATGTCGTGGGGTTGATTCCTGGTTTGAGGTGGTGGGTGGTCTAGTGTCGTGGGTTTGATTCCTGGGTTGGTGTGGTGGGTGGTCTAGTGTCGTGGGTTTGATTCCTGGTTTGATGTGGTGGATGGTCTAGTGTCGTGGGTTTGATACCTGGGTTGGGGTGGTCGGTGGTCTAGTGTCGTGGGTTTGATTATGGGTTGGGGTGGTGGTTGGTCTAGTTTCGTGGCATTGATTCTTGGGTTGGGGTGGTGGGTGGTCTAGTGTCGTGGGGTTGATTCCTGGTTTGAGGTGGTGGGTGGACTAGTATCGTTGGTTTGATTATGGGTTGGGGTGGTGGGTGGTCTAGTGTCGTGTGTTTGATTCCTGGTTTGAGGTGGTGGGTGGTCTAGTGTCTTGGGTTTGATTCCTGGGTTGAGGTTGTGGGTGGTCTAGTGTCGTGGGTTTGATTATGGGTTAGGGTGGTGGGTGGTCTAGTGTCGTGGGTTTGATTCCTGGTTTGAAGTGACGGGTGGTCTAGTGTCGTGGGTATGTTCCTGGTTTGAGGTGGTGGGTGGTCTAGTGTCGTGGGGTTGATTCCTAGGTTGGGGTGGTGGGTAGTCTAGTGCCGTGGGTTTGATTCCTGGTTTGAGGTGTTGGGTTGTCTAGTGTGGTGGGTTTGATTCCTGGTTTGAGGTGGTGGGTGATCTAGTGTCGTGGGGTTGATTCCTGGTTTGAGGTGGTGGGTGGTCTAGTGTCGTGGGGTTGATTCCTGGTTTGAGGTGGTGGGTGGTCTAGTGTCCTGGGTTTGATTCCTGGTTTGAGGTGGTGGGTTGTCTAGTGTCGTGGGTTTGATTCCTGGTTTGGGGCGGTGGGTGGTCTAGTGTCGTGGGTTTGATTCCTGGCTTGGGGCGGTGGGTGGTCTAGTGTCGTGGGTTTGATTCCTGGGTTGGGGTGGTGGGTGGTCTAGTGTCGTGGGGTTGATTCCTGGTTTGAGGTGGTGGGTGGTCTAGTGTCGTGGGGTTGATTCATGGGTTGGGGTGGTGGGTGGTCTAGTGTCGTGGGTTTGATTCCTTGTTTGAGGTGGTGGGTGGTCTAGTGTCGTGGGTGGTCTAGTGTCATAGTGTTGATTCCTGGGTTGGGGTGGTGGGTGGTCTAGTGTCATGGGGTTGATTCATGGGTTGGGGTTGTGGGTGGTCTAGTGTCGTGGAGTTGATTCCTGGTTTGAGGTGGTGGGTGGTCTAGTGTCGTGGGTTTGATTCCTTGTTTGAGGTGGTGGGTGGTCTAGTGTCGTGGGTGGTCTAGTGTCATAGTGTTGATTCCTGGGTTGGGGTGGTAGGTGGTCTAGTGTCATGGGGTTGATTCATGGGTTGGGGTTGTGGGTGGTCTAGTGTCGTGGAGTTGATTCCTGGTTTGAGGTGGTGGGTGGTCTAGTGTCGTGGGTTTGATTCCTGGTTTGAGGTGGTGGGTGGTCTCGTGTCGTGGGGTTGATTCCTGGTTTGAGGTGGTGGGTGGTCTAGTGTCCTGGGTTTGATTCCTGGTTTGAGGTGGTGGGTGGTCTAGTGTCGTTGGGTTGATTCCTGGATTGGGGTGGTGGGTGGTCTAGTGTCGTGGGGTTGATTCCTGGTTTGAGGTGGTGGGTGGTCTAGTGTCGTGGGGTTGATTCCTGGTTTGAGGTGGTGGGTGGTCTAGTGTCCTGGGTTTGATTCCTGGTTTGAGGTGGTGGGTTGTCTAGTGTCGTGGGTTTGATTCCTGGTTTGGGGCGGTGGGTGGTCTAGTGTCGTGGGTTTGATTCCTGGCTTGGGGCGGTGGGTGGTCTAGTGTCGTGGGTTTGATTCCTGGTTTGAGGTGGTGGGTGGTCTCGTGTCGTGGGGTTGATTCCTGGTTTGAGGTGGTGGGTGGTCTAGTGTCGTGGGTTTGATTCCTGGTTTGAGGTGGTGGGTGGTCTAGTGTCCTGGGTTTGATTCCTGGTTTGAGGTGGTGGGTGGTCTAGTGTCGTGGGTTTGATTCCTGGTTTGAGGTGGTGGGTGGTCTAGTGTCCTGGGTTTGATTCCTGGTTTGAGGTGGTGGGTGGTCTAGTGTTGTGGGTTTCATTCCCGGTTTGGGGTGGTGGGTGGTCTAGTGTCGTGGGTTTGATTCCTGGGTTGGGGTGGTGGGTGGTCTAGTGTCGTTGGTTTGATTCCTAGTTTGAGGTGGTGGGTGGTCTAGTGTCGTGGGTTTGATTCCTGGGTTGGGGTGGTGGGTGGTCTAGTGTCGTGGGTTTGTTCCAGGGTTTGAGGTGGTGGGTGGTCTAGTGTCGTGGGTTTGTTCCTGGTTTGAGGTGGTGGGTGGTCAAGTGTCGTGGGTTTGTTCCTGGTTTGAGCTGGTGGATGGTCTAGTGTCGTGGGTTTGTTCCTGGTTTGAGGTGGTGGATGGTCTAGTGTCTTGGGTTTGTTCCTGGTTTGAGGTGGTGGATGGTCTAGTGTCGTGGGTTTGTTCCTGGTTTGAGGTGGTGGATGGTCTAGTGTCGTGGGTTTGTTCCTGGGTTGAGGTGGTGGGCGGTCTAGTGTCGTGGGTTTTTTCCTAGTTTGAGGTGGTGGGCGGTCTAGTGTCGTGGGTTTGATTCATGGTTTGAGGTGGTGGATGGTCTAGTGTCGTGGGTTTGATTCTTGGGTTGGGGTGGTGGGTGGTCTAGTGTCGTGGGTTTGATTCCTGGGTTGGGGTGGTGGGTGGTCTAGTGTCATGGGTTTGTTCCTGGTTTGAGGTGGTGGATAGTCTAGTGTCGTGGGTTTGTTCCTGGTTTGAGGTGGTGGATGGTCTAGTGTCGTGGGTTTGTTCCTGGGTTTGAGGTGGTGGGTGGTCTAGTGTCGTGGGTTTGTTCCTGGTTTGAGGTGGTGGGTGGTCTAGTGTCGTGGGTTTTTTCCTGGTTTGAGGTGGTGGGTGGTCTAGTGTCGTGGGTTTGTTCCTGGTTTGAGGTGGTGGGTGGTCTAGTGTCGTGGGTTTGATTCCTGTTTTGAGGTGGTGGATGGTCTAGTGTCGTGGGTTTGATTCCTGGGTTGGGGTGCTGGGTGGTCTAGTGTCGTGGGTTTGATTCCTGGGTTTGGGTGGTGGGTTGTCTAGTGTCGTGTGTTTGTTCCTGGTTTGAGGTGGTGGGTGGTCTAGTGTCGTGGGTTTCATTCCTGGGTTGGGGTGGTGGCTGGTCTAATGTCGTGGGGTTGATTCCTGGTTTGAGGTGGTGGGTGGTCTAGTGTCGTGGGTTTGATTCCTGGGTTGGTGTGGTGGGTGGTCTAGTGCCGTGGGTTTGATTCCTGGTTTGATGTGGTGCATGGTCTAGTGTCGTGGGTTTGATACCTGGGTTGGGGTGGTGGGTGGTCTAGTGTCGTGGGTTTGATTATGGGTTGGGGTGGTGGTTGGTCTAGTTTCGTGGGATTGATTCTTGGGTTGGGGTGGTGGGTGGTCTAGTGTCGTGGGGTTGATTCCTGGTTTGGGGTGGTGGGTGGTCTAGTATCGTTGGTTTGATTATGGGTTGGGGTGGTGGGTGGTCTAGTGTTGTGGGTTTGATTCCTGGTTTGAGGTGGTGGGTGGTCTAGTGTCTTGGGTTTGATTCCTGGGTTGAGGTTGTGGGTGGTCTAGTGTCGTGGGTTTGATTATGGGTTAGGGTGGTGTGTGGTTTAGTGTCGTGGGTTTGATTCCTGGTTTGAAGTGACGGGTGGTCTAGTGTCGTGGGTTGTTCCTGGTTTGAGGTGGTGGGTGGTCTAGTGTCGTGGGTTTGTTCCTGGTTTGAGCTGGTGGATGGTCTAGTGTCGTGGGTTTGTTCCTGGTTTGAAGTGGTGGGTGGTCTAGTGTTGTAGGTTTGTTCCTGGTTTGAGGTGGTGGGTGGTCTAGTGTCGTGGATTTGTTCCTGGTTTGAGGTGGTGGCTGGTCTAGTGTCGTGGGTTTGTTCCTGGTTTGAGGTGGTGGGTGGTCTAGTGTCGTGGGTTTGATTCCTGGGTTGGGGTGGTGGCTGGTCTAATGTCGTGGGGTTGATTCCTGGTTTGAGGTGGTGGATGGTCTAGTGTCGTGGGTTTGATTCCTGGTTTGAGGTGGTGGATGGTCAAGTGTCGTGGGTTTGTTCCTGGTTTGAGGTGGTGGATGGTCTAGTGTCGTGGGTTTGTTCCTGGTTTGAGGTGGTGGATGGTCTAGTGTCGTGGGTTTGTTCCTGGTTTGAGGTGGTGGATGGTCTAGTGTCGTGGGTTTGTTCCTGGTTTGAGGTGGTGGGTGGTCTAGTGTCGTGGGTTTGTTCTTGGTTTGAGGTGGTGGATAGTCTAGTGTCGTGGGTTTGTTCCTGGTTTGAGGTGGTGGATGGTCTAGTGTCGTGGGTTTGTTCCAGGGTTTGAGGTGGTGGGTGGTCTAGTGTCGTGGGTTTGTTCCTGGTTTGAGGTGGTGGGTGGTCAAGTGTCGTGGGTTTGTTCCTGGTTTGAGCTGCTGGATGGTCTAGTGTCGTGGGTTTGTTCCTGGTTTGAGGTGGTGGATGGTCTAGTGTCGTGGGTTTGTTCCTGGTTTGAGGTGGTGGATGGTCTAGTGTCGTGGGTTTGTTCCTGGTTTGAGGTGGTGGATCGTCTAGTGTCGTGGGTTTGTTCCTGGTTTGAGGTGGTGGGTGGTCTAGTGTCGTGGGTTTTTTCCTAGTTTGAGGTGGTGGGTGGTCTAGTGTCGTGGGTTTGATTCATGGTTTGAGGTGGTGGGTGGTCTAGTGTCGTGGGTTTGATTCCTGGGTTGGGGTGGTGGGTGGTCTAGTGTCGTGGGTTTGTTCCTGTTTTGAGGTGGTGGATAGTCTAGTGTCGTGGGTTTGTTCCTGGTTTGAGGTGGTGGATGGTCTAGTGTCTTGGGTTTGATTCCTGGGTTGAGGTTGTGGGTGGTCTAGTGTCGTGGGTTTGAATATGGGTTAGGGTGGTGGGTGGTCTAGTGTCGTGGGTTTGATTCCTGGTTTGAAGTGACGGGTGATCTAGTGTCGTGGGTTTGTTCCTGGTTTGAGCTGGTGGATGGTCTAGTGTCGTGGGTTTGTTCCTGGTTTGAGGTGGTGGATGGTCTAGTGTCGTGGGTTTGTTCCTGGTTTGAGGTGGTGGATGGTCTAGTGTCGTGGGTTTGTTCCTGGTTTGAGGTGGTGGATGGTCTAGTGTAGTGGGTTTGTTCCTGGTTTGAGGTGGTGGGTGGTCTAGTGTCGTGGGTTTTTTCCTGGTTTGAGGTGGTGGGTGGTCTAGTGTCGTGGGTTTGATTCCTGGTTTGAGGTGGTGGATGGTCTAGTGTCGTGGGTTTGATTCCTGGGTTGGTGTGGTGGGTGGTCTAGTGTCGTGGGTTTGATTCCTGGGTTGGGGTGGTGGGTGGTCTAGTGTCGTGGGTTTGTTCCTGGTTTGAGGTGGTGGATAGTCTAGTGTCGTGTGTTTGTTCCTGGTTTGAGGTGGTGGATGGTCTAGTGTCGTGGGTTTGTTCCTGGGTTTGAGGTGGTGGGTGGTCTAGTGTCATGGGTTTGTTCCTGGTTTGAGGTGGTGGGTGGTCTAGTGTCGTGGGTTTTTTCCTGGTTTGAGGTGGTGGGTGGTCTAGTGTCGTGGGTTTGTTCCTAGTTTGAGGTGGTGGGTGGTCTAGTGTCGTGGGTTTGATTCCTGTTTTGAGGTGGTGGATGGTCTAGTCTCGTGGGTTTGATTCCTGGGTTGGGGTGCTGGGTGGTCTAGTGTCGTGGGTTTGATTCCTGGGTTGGGGTGGTGGGTTGTCTAGTGTCGTGGGTTTGTTCCTGGTTTGGGGTGGTGGGTGGTCTAGTGTCGTGGGTTGGATTCCTGGGTTGGGGTGGTGGCTGGTCTAATGTCGTGGGGTTGATTCCTGGTTGAGGTGGTGGGTGGTCTAGTGTCGTGGGTTTGATTCCTGGGTTGGTGTGGTGGGTGGTCTAGTGTCGTGGGTTTGATTCCTGGTTTGATGTGGTGGATGGTCTAGTGTCGTGGGTTTGATACCTGGGTTGGGGTGGTCGGTGGTCTAGTGTCGTGGGTTTGATTATGGGTTGGGGTGGTGGTTGGTCTAGTTTCGTGGGATTGATTCTTGGGTTGGGGTGGTGGGTGGTCTAGTGTCGTGGGGTTGATTCCTGGTTTGAGGTGGTGGGTGGACTAGTATCGTTGGTTTGATTATGGGTTGGGGTGGTGGGTGGTCTAGTGTCGTGGGTTTGATTCCTGGTTTGAGGTGGTGGGTGGTCTAGTGTCTTGGGTTTGATTCCTGGGTTGAGGTTGTGGGTGGTCTAGTGTCGTGGGTTTGATTATGGGTTAGGGTGGTGGGTGGTCTAGTGTCGTGGGTTTGATTCCTGGTTTGAAGTGACGGGTGGTCTAGTGTCGTGGGTATGTTCCTGGTTTGAGGTGGTGGGTGGTCTAGTGTCGTGGGGTTGATTCCTGGATTGGGGTGGTGGGTGGTCTAGTGTCGTGGGGTTGATTCCTGGTTTGAGGTGGTGGGTGGTCTAGTGTCCTGGGTTTGATTCCTGGTTTGAGGTGGTGGGTTGTCTAGTGTCGTGGGTTTGATTCCTGGTTTGGGGCGGTGGGTGGTCTAGTGTCGTGGGTTTGATTCCTGGCTTGGGGCGGTGGGTGGTCTAGTGTCGTGGGTTTGATTCCTGGGTTGGGGTGGTGGGTGGTCTAGTGTCGTGGGGTTGATTCCTGGTTTGAGGTGGTGGGTGGTCTAGTGTCGTGGGGTTGATTCATGGGTTGGGGTGGTGGGTGGTCTAGTGTCGTGGGTTTGATTCCTTGTTTGAGGTGGTGGGTGGTCTAGTGTCGTGGGTGGTCTAGTGTCATAGTGTTGATTCCTGGGTTGGGGTGGTGGGTGGTCTAGTGTCATGGGGTTGATTCATGGGTTGGGGTTGTGGGTGGTCTAGTGTCGTGGAGTTGATTCCTGGTTTGAGGTGGTGGGTGGTCTAGTGTCGTGGGTTTGATTCCTTGTTTGAGGTGGTGGGTGGTCTAGTGTCGTGGGTTTGATTCCTGGTTTGAGGTGGTGGGTGGTCTAGTGTCGTGGGTGGTCTAGTGTCATAGTGTTGATTCCTGGGTTGGGGTGGTGGGTGGTCTAGTGTCATTGGGTTGATTCATGGGTTGGGGTTGTGGGTGGTCTAGTGTCGTGGAGTTGATTCCTGGTTTGAGGTGGTGGGTGGTCTAGTGTCCTGGGTTTGATTCCTGGTTTGAGGTGGTGGGTGGTCTCGTGTCGTGGGGTTGATTCCTGGTTTGAGGTGGTGGGTGGTCTAGTGTTGTGGGTTTCATTCCCGGTTTGGGGTGGTGGGTGGTCTAGTGTCGTGGGTTTGATTCCTGGGTTGGGGTGGTGGGTGGTCTAGTGTCGTTGGTTTGTTTCCTAGTTTGAGGTGGTGGGTGGTCTAGTGTCGTGGGTTTGATTCCTGGGTTGGGGTGGTGGGTGGTCTAGTGTCGTGGGTTTGATTCCTGGGTTGGGGTGGTGGGTGGTCTAGTGTCGTGGGGTTGATTCCTGGGTTGGGGTGGTGGGTGGTCTAGTGTCGTGGGGTTGATTCCTGGTTTGAGGTGGTGGGTGGTCTAGTGTCGTGGGGTTGATTCCTGGTTTGAGGTGGTGGGTGATCTAGTGTCGTGGGTTTGATTCCTGGCTTGGGGTGGTGGGTGGTCTAGTGTCGTGGGTTTCATTCCTGGGTTGAGGTGGTGGGTGGTCTAGTGTCGTGGGTTTGATTCCTGGTTTGAGGTGGTGGGTGGTCTAGTGTCGTGGGGTTGATTCCTGGTTTGAGGTGGTGGGTGGTCTAGTGTCGTGGGGTTGATTCCTGGGTTGGGGTGGTGGGTAGTCTAGTGTGGTGGGTTTGATTCCTGGTTTGAGGTGGTGGGTGGTCTAGTGTGGTGGGTTTTATTCCTGCTTTGAGGTGGTGGGTGCTCTAGGGTCGTGGGTTTGATTCCTGGGTTGAGGTGGTTGGTGGTCTAGTGTCGTGGGTTTGATTCCTGGCTTGGGGTGGTGGGTGGTCTAGTGTCGTGGGGTTGATTCCTGGGTTGGGGTGGTGGGTGGTCTAGTGTCGTGGAGTTGATTCCTGGTTTGAGGTGGTGGGTGCTCTAGGGTCGTGGGTTTGATTCCTGGGTTGAGGTGGTGGGTGGTCTAGTGTCGTGGGTTTGATTCCTGGTTTGAAGTGGTGGGTGGTCTAGTGTCGTGGGGTTGATTCCTGGGTTGGGGTGGTGGGTAGTCTAGTGTGGTGGGTTTGATTCCTGGTTTGAGGTGGTGGGTGGTCTAGTGTGGTGGGTTTGATTCCTGCTTTGAGGTGGTGGGTGGTCTAGTGTCGTGGGTTTGATTCCTGGGTTGGGGTGGTGGGTGGTCTAGTGTCGTGGGGTTGATTTCTCGTTTGAGGTGGTGGGTGGTCTAGTGTCGTGGGTTTGATTCCTGGTTTGAGGTGGTGGGTGGTCTAGTGTCGTGGGGTTGATTCCTGGGTTGAGGTGGTGGGTGGTCTAGTGTCGTGGGTTTGATTCCTGGTTTGAGGTGGTGGGTGGTCTAGTGTCGTGGGGTTGATTCCTGGGTTGGGGTGGTGGGTAGTCTAGTGTGGTGGGTTTGATTCCTGGTTTGAGGTGGTGGGTGGTCTAGTGTGGTGGGTTTGATTCCTGCTTTGAGGTGGTGGGTGGTCTAGTGTCGTGGGTTTGATTCCTGGGTTGGGGTGGTGGGTGGTCTAGTGTCGTGGGGTTGATTCCTGGTTTGAGGTGGTGGGTGGTCTAGTGTCGTGGGTTTGATTCCTGGTTTGAGGTGGTGGGTGGTCTAGTGTCGTGGGGTTGATTCCTGGGTTGAGGTGGTGGGTGGTCTAGTGTCGTGGGTTTGATTCCTGGTTTGAGGTGGTGGGTGGTCTAGTGTCGTGGGGTTGATTCCTGGGTTGGGGTGGTGGGTAGTCTAGTGTGGTGGGTTTGATTCCTGGTTTGAGGTGGTGGGTGGTCTAGTGTGGTGGGTTTGATTCCTGGTTTGAGGTGGTGGGTGGTCTAGTGTCGTGGGTTTGATTCCTGGGTTGGGGTGGTGGGTGGTCTAGTGTCGTGGGGTTGATTCCTGGTTTGAGGTGGTGGGTGGTCTAGTGTCGTGGGTTTGATTCCTGGGTTGGGGTGGTGGGTGATCTAGTGTCGTGGGGTTGATTCCTGGTTTGAGGTGGTGGTTGGTCTAGTGTCGTGGGTTTGATTCCTGGGTTGGGGTGGTGGGTGGTCTAGTGTCGTGGGGTTGATTCCTGGTTTGAGGTGGTGGGTGATCTAGTGTTGTGGGTTTGATTCCTGGTTTGAGGTGGTGGGTGGTCTAGTGTCGTGGGTGGTCTAGTGTCGTAGTGTTGATTCCTGGGTTGGGGTGGTGGGTGGTCTAGTGTCGTGGGGTTGCTTCATGGGTTGGGGTTGTGGGTGGTCTAGTGTCGTGGGGTTGATTCCCGGGTTGAGGTGGTGGGTGACCTAGTGTCGTGGGTTTGATTCCTGGGTTGAGGTGGTGGGTGGTCTAGTGTCGTGGATTTGATTCCTGGTTGGTTTGAGGTGGTGGGTGGTCTCGTGTCGTGGGGTTGATTCCTGGTTTGAGGTGGTGGGTGGTCTAGTGTCCTGGGTTTGATTCCTGGTTTGAGGTGGTGGGTGGTCTAGTGTCGTGGGTTTGATTCCTGGTTTGAGGTGGTGGGTGGTTTAGTGTAGTGGGGTTGATTCCTAGGTTGGGTTGGTGGCTTGTCTAGTGTCTTGGGTTTGATTCCTGGTTTGAGGTGGTGGGTGGCCTAGTGTCGTGGGTTTGATTCCTGGGTAGGGGTGGTGGGTGGTCTAGTGTCGTGGGTTTGTTTCCTGGGTTGGGGTGGTGGGTGGTCTAGTGGCGTGGAGTTGATTCCTGGTTTGAGGTGGTGGGTGGTCTAGTGTTGTGGGTTTCATTCCCGGTTTGGGGTGGTGGGTGGTCTAGTGTCGTGGGTTTGATTCCTGGTTTGGGGTGGTGGGTGGTCTAGTGTCGTTGGTTTGTTTCCTAGTTTGAGGTGGTGGGTGGTCTAGTGTCGTGGGTTTGATTCCTGGGTTGGGGTGGTGGGTGGTCTAGTGTCGTGGGTTTGATTCCTGGGTTGGGGTGGTGGGTGGTCTAGTGTCGTGGGGTTGATTCCTGGGTTGGGGTGGTGGGTGGTCTAGTGTCGTGGGGTTGATTCCTGGTTTGAGGTGGTGGGTGGTCTAGTGTCGTGGGGTTGATTCCTGGTTTGAGGTGGTGGGTGATCTAGTGTCGTGGGTTTGATTCCTGGCTTGGGGTGGTGGGTGGTCTAGTGTCGTGGGTTTCATTCCTGGGTTGAGGTGGTGGGTGGTCTAGTGTCGTGGGTTTGATTCCTGGTTTGAGGTGGTGGGTGGTCTAGTGTCGTGGGGTTGATTCCTGGTTTGAGGTGGTGGGTGGTCTAGTGTCGTGGGGTTGATTCCTGGGTTGGGGTGGTGGGTAGTCTAGTGTGGTGGGTTTGATTCCTGGTTTGAGGTGGTGGGTGGTCTAGTGTGGTGGGTTTGATTCCTGCTTTGAGGTGGTGGGTGCTCTAGGGTCGTGGGTTTGATTCCTGGGTTGAGGTGGTTGGTGGTCTAGTGTCGTGGGTTTGATTCCTGGGTTGGGGTGGTGGGTGGTCTAGTGTCGTGGGGTTGATTCCTGGGTTGGGGTGGTGGGTGGTCTAGTGTCGTGGAGTTGATTCCTGGTTTGAGGTGGTGGGTGCTCTAGGGTCGTGGGTTTGATTCCTGGGTTGAGGTGGTGGGTGGTCTAGTGTCGTGGGTTTGATTCCTGGTTTGAAGTGGTGGGTGGTCTAGTGTCGTGGGGTTGATTCCTGGGTTGGGGTGGTGGGTAGTCTAGTGTGGTGGGTTTGATTCCTGGTTTGAGGTGGTGGGTGGTCTAGTGTGGTGGGTTTGATTCCTGCTTTGAGGTGGTGGGTGGTCTAGTGTCGTGGGTTTGATTCCTGGGTTGGGGTGGTGGGTGGTCTAGTGTCGTGGGGTTGATTCCTGGTTTGAGGTGGTGGGTGGTCTAGTGTCGTGGGTTTGATTCCTGGTTTGAGGTGGTGGGTGGTCTAGTGTCGTGGGGTTGATTCCTGGGTTGAGGTGGTGGGTGGTCTAGTGTCGTGGGTTTGATTCCTGGTTTGAGGTGGTGGGTGGTCTAGTGTCGTGGGCTTGATTCCTGGGTTGGGGTGGTGGGTAGTCTAGTGTGGTGGGTTTGATTCCTGGTTTGAGGTGGTGGGTGGTCTAGTGTGGTGGGTTTGATTCCTGCTTTGAGGTGGTGGGTGGTCTAGTGTCGTGGGTTTGATTCCTGGGTTGGGGTGGTGGGTGGTCTAGTGTCGTGGGGTTGATTCCTGGTTTGAGGTGGTGGGTGGTCTAGTGTCGTGGGTTTGATTCCTGGTTTGAGGTGGTGGGTGGTCTAGTGTCGTAGGGTTGATTCCTGGGTTGAGGTGGTGGGTGGTCTAGTGTCGTGGGTTTGATTCCTGGTTTGAGGTGGTGGGTGGTCTAGTGTCGTGGGGTTGATTCCTGGGTTGGGGTGGTGGGTAGTCTAGTGTGGTGGGTTTGATTCCTGGTTTGAGGTGGTGGGTGGTCTAGTGTGGTGGGTTTGATTCCTGGTTTGAGGTGGTGGGTGGTCTAGTGTCGTGGGTTTGATTCCTGGGTTGGGGTGGTGGGTGGTCTAGTGTCGTGGGGTTGATTCCTGGTTTGAGGTGGTGGGTGGTCTAGTGTCGTGGGTTTGATTCCTGGGTTGGGGTGGTGGGTGATCTAGTGTCGTGGGGTTGATTCCTGGTTTGAGGTGGTGGTTGGTCTAGTGTCGTGGGTTTGATTCCTGGGTTGGGGTGGTGGGTGGTCTAGTGTCGTGGGGTTGATTCCTGGTTTGAGGTGGTGGGTGATCTAGTGTTGTGGGTTTGATTCCTGGTTTGAGGTGGTGGGTGGTCTAGTGTCGTGGGTGGTCTAGTGTCGTAGTGTTGATTCCTGGGTTGGGGTGGTGGGTGGTCTAGTGTCGTGGGGTTGCTTCATGGGTTGGGGTTGTGGGTGGTATAGTGTCGTGGGGTTGATTCCCGGGTTGAGGTGGTGGGTGACCTAGTGTCGTGGGTTTGATTCCTGGGTTGAGGTGGTGGGTGGTCTAGTGTCGTGGATTTGATTCCTGGTTGGTTTGAGGTGGTGGGTGGTCTCGTGTCGTGGGCTTGATTCCTGGTTTGAGGTGGTGGGTGGTCTAGTGTCCTGGGTTTGATTCCTGGTTTGAGGTGGTGGGTGGTCTAGTGTCGTGGGTTTGATTCCTGGTTTGAGGTGGTGGGTGGTTTAGTGTAGTGGGGTTGATTCCTAGGTTGGGTTGGTGGCTTGTCTAGTGTCTTGGGTTTGATTCCTGGTTTGAGGTGGTGGGTGGCCTAGTGTCGTGGGTTTGATTCCTGGGTAGGGGTGGTGGGTGGTCTAGTGTCGTGGGTTTGTTTCCTGGGTTGGGGTGGTGGGTGGTCTAGTGTCGTGGGGTTGATTCCTGGGTTGGGGTGGTGGGTGGTCTAGTGGCGTGGAGTTGATTTCTGGTTTGAGGTGGTGGGTGCTCTAGGGTCGTGGGTTTGATTCCTGGGTTGAGGTGGTGGGTGGTCTAGTGTCGTGGGTTTGATTCCTGGTTTGAGGTGGTGGGTGGTCTAGTGTCGTGGGGTTGATTCCTGGGTTGAGGTGGTGGGTGGTCTAGTGTCGTGGGTTTGATTCCTAGTTTGAGCTGGTGGGTGGTCTAGTGTCGTGGGGTTGATTCCTGGGTCGGGGTGGTGGGTAGTCTAGTGTCGTGGGTTTGATTCCTGGTTTGAGGTGGTGGGTGGTCTAGTGTGGTGGGTTTGATTCCCGATTTGAGGTGGTGGGTGGTCTGGTGTCGTGGGGTTGATTCCTGGTTTGAGGTGGTGGGTGGTCTGGTGTCGTGGGGTTGATTCCTGGTTTGAGGTGGTGGGTGGTCTGGTGTCGTGGGGTTGATTCCTGGTTTGAGGTGGTGGGTGGTCTGGTGTCGTAGGGTTGATTCCTGGTTTGAGGTGGTGGGTGATCTAGTGTCGTGGGTTTGATTCCTGGCTTGGGGTGGTGGGTGGTCTAGTGTCGTGGGTTTGATTCCTTGTTTGAGGTGGTGGGTGGTCTAGTGTCGTGGGTGGTCTAGTGTCGTAGTGTTGATTCATGGGTTGGGGTGGTGGGTGGTCTAGTGTCGTGGGGTTGATTCATGGGTTGGGGTTGTGGGTGGTCTAGTGTCGTGGGGTTGATTCCCGGGTTGAGGTGGTGGGTGATCTAGTGTTGTGGGTTTGATTCCTGGGTTGAGGTGGTGGGTGGTCTAGTGTAGTGGGGTTGATCCTAGGTTGGGGTGGTGGGTAGTCTAGTGTCTTGGGTTTGATTCCTGGTTTGAGGTGGTGGGTGGTCTAGTGTCGTGGAGTTGATTCCTGGGTTGGGGTGGTGGGTGGTCTAGTGTCCTGGGTTTGATTCCTGGTTTGAGGTGGTGGGTGGTCTAGTGTCGTGGGTTTGATTCCTGGTTTGAGGTGGTGGGTGGTCTAGTGTAGTGGGGTTGATCCTAGGTTGGGGTGGTGGGTAGTCTAGTGTCTTGGGTTTGATTCCTGGTTTGAGGTGGTGGGTGGTCTAGTGTCGTGGGTTTGATTCTTGGTTTGAGGTGGTGGGTGGTCTAGTGTCGTGGGTTTGATTCCTGGGTTGGTGTGGTGGGTGGTCTAGTGTCGTGGGTTTGATTCCTGGTTTAAGGTGGTGGGTGGTCTAGTGTCGTGGGTTTGATTCCTGGGTTGGGGTGGTGGGTGGTCTAGTGTCGTGGGGTTGATTCCTGAGTTGGGGTGGTGGGTGGTCTAGTGTCGTGGAGTTGATTCCTGGTTTGAGGTGGTGGGTGCTCTAGGGTCGTGGGTTTGATTCCTGGGTTGAGCTGGTTGGTGCTCTAGTGTCGTGGGTTTGATTCCTGGGTTGGGGTGGTGGGTGGTCTAGTGTCGTGGGGTTGATTCCTGGGTTGGGGTGGTGGGTGGTCTAGTGTCGTGGAGTTGATTCCTGGTTTGAGGTGGTGGGTGCTCTAGGGTCGTGGGTTTGATTCCTGGGTTGAGGTGGTGGGTGGTCTAGTGTCGTGGGTTTGATTCCTGGTTTGAAGTGGTGGGTGGTCTAGTGTCGTGGGGTTGATTCCTGGGTTGAGGTGGTGGGTGGTCTAGTGTCGTGGGTTTGATTCCTGGTTTGAGGTGGTGGGTAGTCTAGTGTCGTGGGTTTGATTCCTGGTTTGAGGTGGTGGGTGGTCTAGTGTCGTGGGGTTGATTCATGCTTTGAGGTGGTGGGTGATCTAGTGTCGTGGGGTTGATTCCTGGTTTGAGGTGGTGGGTGGTCTAGTGTCGTTGGGTTGATTCCTGGGTTGGGGTGGTGGGTGGTCTAGTGTCGTGGGTTTGATTCCTGGGTTGGGGTGGTGGGTGGTCTAGTGTCGTTGGGTTGATTCCTGGGTTGGGGTGGTTGGAGGTCTAGTGTCGTGGGGTTGATTCTTGGTTTGAGGTGGTGGGTGGTCTGGTGTCGTGGGGTTGATTCCTGGTTTGAGGTGGTGGGTGATCTAGTGTCGTGGGTTTGATTCCTGGCTTGGGGTGGTGGGCGGTCTAGTGTCGTGGGTTTGATTCCTTGTTTGAGGTGGTGGGTGGTCTAGTGTCGTGGGTGGTCTAGTGTCGTAGTGTTGATTCCTGGGTTGGGGTGGTGGGTGGTCAAGTGTCGTGGGGTTGATTCATGGGTTGAGGTGGTGGGTGGTCTAGTGTCGTGGATTTGATTCCTGGTTGGTTTGAGGTGGTGGGTGGTCTCGTGTCGTGGGGTTGATTCCTGGTTTGAGGTGGTGGGTGGTCTAGTGTCCTGGGTTTGATTCCTGGTTTGAGGTGGTGGGTGGTCTAGTGTCGTGGGTTTGATTCCTGGTTTGAGGTGGTGGGTGGTCTAGTGTCGTGGGGTTGATTCCTAGGTTGGGGTGGTGGGTTGTCTAGTGTCGTGGGGTTGATTCCTGGGTTGGGGTGGTGGGTGGTCTAGTGTCGTGGGGTTGATTCCTGGGTTGAGGTGGTGGGTGGTCTAGTGTCGTGGGTTTGATTCCTGGTTTGAAGTGGTGAGTCGTCTAGTGTCGTGGGTTTGATTCCTGGTTTGAGGTGGTGGGTGGCCTAGTGTCGTGGGTTTGATTCCTGGGTAGGGGTGGTGGGTGGTCTAGTGTCGTGGGTTTGATTCCTGGGTTGGGGTGGTGGGTGGTCTAGTGTCGTGGGGTTGATTCCTGGGTTGGGGTGGTGGGTGGTCTAGTGTCGTGGAGTTGATTCCTGGTTTGAGGTGGTGGGTGCTCTAGGGTCGTGGGTTTGATTCCTGGGTTGAGGTGGTGGGTGGTCTTGTGTCGTGGGTTTGATTCCTGGTTTGAGGTGGTGGGTGGTCTAGTGTCGTGGGTTTGATTCCTGGGTTGGGGTGGTGGGTGGTCTAGTGTCGTGGGGTTGATTCCTGGGTTGAGGTGGTGGGTGGTCTAGTGTCGTGGGTTTGATTCCTGGTTTGAGGTGGTGGGTGGTCTAGTATCGTGGGGTTGATTCCTGGGTTGGGGTGGTGGGTAGTCTAGTGTCGTGGGTTTGATTCCTAGTTTGAGGTGGTGGGTGGTCTAGTGTGGTGGGTTTGATTCCTGATTTGAGGTGGTGGGTGATCTAGTGTCGTGGGGTTGATTCCTGGTTTGAGGTGGTGGGTGGTCTGGTGTCGTGGGGTTGATTCCTGGTTTGAGGTGGTGGGTGATCTAGTGTCGTGGGTTTGATTCCTGGCTTGGGGTGGTGGGTGGTCTAGTGTCGTGGGTTTGATTCCTTGTTTGAGGTGGTGGGTGGTCTAGTGTCGTGGGTGGTCTAGTGTCGTAGTGTTGATTCATGGGTTGGGGTGGTGGGTGGTCTAGTGTCGTGGGGTTGATTCATGGGTTGGGGTTGTGGGTGGTCTAGTGTCGTGGGGTTGATTCCCGGGTTGAGGTGGTGGGTGATCTAGTGTTGTGGGTTTGATTCCTGGGTTGATGTGGTGGGTGGTCTAGTGTCGTGGGTTTGATTCCTAGTTTGAGGTGGTGGGTGGTCTAGTGTCGTGGGTTTGATTCCTGGGTTGGTGTGGTGGGTGGTCTAGTGTCGTGGGTTTGATTCCTGGTTTAAGGTGGTGGGTGGTCTAGTGTCGTGGGTTTGATTCCTGGGTTGGGGTGGTGGGTAGTCTAGTGTCTTGGGTTTGATTCCTGGTTTGAGGTGGTGGGTGATCTAGTGTCGTGGGTTTGATTCCTAGTTTGAGGTGGTGGGTGGTCTAGTGTCGTGGGTTTGATTCCTAGTTTGAGGTGGTGGGTGGTCTAGTGTCGTGGGTTTGATTCCTGGGTTGGGGTGGTGGGTAGTCTAGTGTCGTGGGTTTGATTCCTGGGTTGGGGTGGTGGGTGGTCTAGTTTCGTGGGTTTGATTCCTGGGTTGGGGTGGTGGCTGGTCTAGTGTGGAGGGGTTGATTCCTGGGTTGAGGTGGTGGGTGGTCTAGTGTGGTGGGTTTGATTCCTGCTTTGAGGTGGTGGGTGATCTAGTGTTGTGGGGTTGATTCCTGGTTTGAGGTGGTGGGTGATCTAGTGTTGTGGGGTTGATTCCTGGGTTGAGGTGGTGGGTGGTCTAGTGTCGTGGGTTTGATTCCTGGGTTGAGGTGGTGGGTGGTCTAGTGTGGTGGGTTTGATTCCTGCTTTGAGGTGGTGGGTGATCTAGTGTTGTGGGGTTGATTCCTGGTTTGAGGTGGTGGGTGGTCTAGTGTCGTGGGGTTGATTCCTGGGTTGAGGTGGTGGGTGGTCTAGTGTCGTGGGTTTGATTCCTGGTTTGAGGTGGTGGGTGGTCTAGTGTGGTGGGTTTGATTCCTGCTTTGAGGTGGTGGGTGATCTAGTGTTGTGGGGTTGATTCCTGGTTTGAGGTGGTGGGTGGTCTAGTGTCGTGGGTTTGATTCCTGGTTTGAGGTGGTGGGTGGTCTAGTATCGTGGGTTTGATTCCTGGTTTGAGGTGGTGGGTGGTCTAGTGTGGTGGGTTTGATTCCTGCTTTGAGGTGGTGGGTGATCTAGTGTTGTGGGGTTGATTCCTGGTTTGAGGTGGTGGGTGGTCTAGTGTCGTGTGTTTGATTCCTGGGTTGGGTTGGTGGGTGGTCTAGTGTCGTTGGGTTGATTCCTGGGTTGGGGTGGTTGGTGGTCTAGTGTCGTGGGGTTGATTCCTGGTATGAGGTGGTGGGTGGTCTGGTGTCGTGAGGTTGATTCCTGGGTTGAGGTGGTGGGTGGTCTAGTGTCGTGGGTGGTCTAGTGTCGTGGGTTTGATTCCTGGGTTGGGGTGGTGGGTGGTCTAGTGTGTGGGTTTGATTCCTGGTTTGAGGTGGTGGGTGGTCTAGTGTCGTGGGTTTGATTCCTGGGTTGGGGTGGTGGGTGGTCTAGTGTGTGGGTTTGATTCCTGGTTTGAGGTGGTGGGTGGTCTAGTGTCGTGGGTTTGATTCCTGGGTTGGGGTGGTGGGTGGTCTAGTGTCGTTGGGTTGATTCCTGGGTTGGGGTGGTGGGTGGTCTAGTGTCGTGGGGTTGATTCATGGGTTGGGGTGGTGAGTGGTCTAGTGTCGTGGGGTTGATTCCCAGGTTGGGGTAGTGGGTGATCTAGTGTCGTTGGTTTGATTCCTGGGTTGAGGTGGTGGGTGGTCTAGTGTCGTGGGTTTGATTCCTGGTTTGAGGTGGTGGGTGGTCTAGTGTCGTGGGGTTGATTCCTGGTTTGAGCTGGTGGGTGGTCTAGTGTCGTGGGGTTGATTCCTTGTTTCAGGTGGTGGGTGATCTAGTGTCGTGGGTTTGATTCCTGGCTTGGGGTGGTGGGTGGTCTAGTGTCGTGGGTTTCATTCCTGGGTTCGGGTGGTGGGTGGTCTAGTGTCGTGGGGTTGATTCCTGGTTTGAGGTGGTGGGTGGTCTAGTGTCGTGGGGTTGATTCCTGGTTTGAGGTGGTGGGTGGTCTAGTGTCGTTGGGTTGATTCCTGGGATGGGGTGGTGGGTAGTCTAGTGTCGTGTGTTTGGTTCCTGGTTTGAGGTGGTGGGTGGTCTAGTGTCGTGGGGTTGATTCCTGGTTTGAGGTGGTGGGTGGTCTAGTGTCGTGGGGTTGATTCCTATCTTGGGGTGGTGGGTGGTCTAGTGTCGTGGGTTTGATTCCTGGGTTGGGGTGGTGGGTGGTCTAGTGTCGTGGGGTTGATTCCTGGGTTGGGGTGGTGGGTTGTCTAGTGTCGTGGGTTTGATTCCTGGTTTGAGGTGGTGGGTGGTCTATTGTCGTGTGTTTGATTCCTGGTTTGAGGTGGTGGATGGTCTAGTGTCGTGGGTTTGTTCCTGGTTTGAGGTGGTGGATGGTCTAGTGTCGTGGGTTTGTTCCTGGTTTGAGGTGGTGGATGGTCTAGTGTCGTGGGTTTGTTCCTCGTTTGAGGTGGTGGGTGGTCTAGTGTCGTGGGTTTGTTCCTGGTTTGAGGTGGTGGATGGTCTAGTGTCGTGGGTTTGTTCCCGGTTTGAGGTGGTGGATGGTCTAGTGTCGTGGGTTTGTTCCTGGTTTGAGGTGGTGGATGGTCTAGTGTCGTGGGTTTGTTCCTGGTTTGAGGTGGTGGGTTGTCTAGTGTCGTGGGTTTGTTCCTGGTTTGAGGTGGTGGGTGGTCTAGTGTCGTGGGTTTGTTCCTGGTTTGAGCTGGTGGGTGGTCTAGTGTCGTGGGTTTGATTCCTGGTATGAGGTGGTGGATGGTCTAGTGTCGTGGGTTTGATACCTGGGTTGGGATGGTGGGTGGTCTAGTGTCGTGGGTTTGATTCCTGGGTTGGGGTGGTGGGTGGTCTAGTGTCGTGGTTTTGTTCCTGGTTTGAGGTGGTGGATGGTCTAGTGTCGTGGGTTTGTTCCTGGTTTGAAGTGGTGGATGGTCTAGTGTCGTGGGTTTGTTCCTGGGTTTGAGGTGGTGGGTGGTCTAGTGTCGTGGGTTTGTTCCTGGTTTGAGATGGTGGGTGGTCTAGTGTCGTGGGTTTGTTCCTGGTTTGAGGTGGTGGGTTGTCTAGTGTCGTGGGTTTGATTCCTGATTTGAGGTGGTGGATGGTCTAGTGTCGTGGGTTTGATTCCTGGGTTGGGGTGGTGGGTGGTCTAGTGTCGTGGGTTTGATTCCTGGGTCGGGATGGTGGGTGGTCTAGTTTCGTGGGTTTGTTCCTGGTTTGAGGTGGTGGGTGGTCTAGTGTCGTGGGTTTGATTCCTGGGTTGGGGTGGTGGGTGGTCTAATGTCGTGGGGTTGATTCCTGGTTTGAGGTGGTGGGTGGTCTAGTGTCGTGGGTTTGATTCCTGGGTTGGGGTGGTGGGTGGTCTAGTGTTGTGGGTTTGATTCTTGTTTTGATGTGGTGGGTGGTCTAATGTCGTGGGTTTGATTCCTGGGTTGGGGTGGTGGGTGGTCTAGTGTCGTGGGTTTGAATCCTGGTTTGATGTGGTGGATGGTCTAGTGTCGTGTGTTTGATTCCGGGGATGGGGTGGTGGGTGGTCTAGTGTCGTGGGTTTGATTATGGGTTGGGGTGGTGGTTGGTCTAGTGTAGTGGGGTTGATTCCTGGTTTGAGGTGGTGGGTGGTCTAGTGTCGTGGGTTTGATTCCTGGTTTGAGGTGGTGGGTGGTCTAGTGTCGTGGGTTTGATTCCTGGTTTGGGGTGGTGGGTGGTCTAGTGTCGTGGGGTTGATTCCTGGGTTGGGTTGGTGGGTAGTCTAGTGTCGTGGGTTTGATTCCTGGTTTGAGGTGGTGGGTGGTCTAGTGCCGTGGGGTTGATTCCTGGTTTGAGGTGGTGGGTGATCTAGTGTCGTGGGTTTGATTCCTATCTTGGGGTGGTGGGTGGTCTAGTGTCGTGTGTTTGATTCCTGGGTTGGGGTGGTGGGTGGTCTAGTGTCGTGGGTTTGATTCCTGGGTTGGTGTGGTGGGTGGTCTAGTGTCGTGGGTTTGATTCCTGGGTTGGGGTGGTGGGTGGTCTAGTGTCGTGGGGTTTATACCTGGTTTGAGGTGGTGGGTGGTCTAGTATCGTTGGTTTCATTATGGGTTGGGGTGGTGGGTGGTCTAGTGTCGTGGGTTTGATTCCTGGTTTGAGATGGTGGGTGGTCTAGTGTCGTGGGTTTGATTCCTGGGTTGGGGTGGTGGGTGGTCTAGTGTCGTGGGGTTGATTCCTGGTTTGAGGTGGTGGGTGGTCTAGTATCGTTGGTTTGATTATGGGTTGGGGTGATGGGTGGTCTAGTGTCTTGGGTTTGATTCCTGGGTTGAGGTTGTGGGTGGTCTAGTGTCGTGGGTTTGATTCCTGGGTTGGGGTGGTGGGTGGTCTAGTGTCGTGGGGTTGATTCCTGGTTTGAGGTGGTGGGTGGTCTAGTGTCGTGTGTTTGATTCCTGGTTTGAGGTGGTGGGTGGTCTAGTATCGTTGGTTTGATTATGGGTTGGGGTGGTGGGTGGCCTAGTGTCGTGGGGTTGATTCATGGGTTGGGGTTGTGGGTGGTCTAGTGTCGTGGGGTTGATTCCCGGGTTGGGGTGGTGGTTGATCTAGTGTCGTGGCTTTGATTCCTGGGTTGAGGTGGTGGGTGGTCTAGTGTCGTGGGTTTGATTCCTGGTTTGAGGTGGTGGGTGGTCTAGTGTCGTGGGTTTGATTCCTGGGTTGGGGTGGTGGGTGGTCTAGTGTCGTGGGGTTGATTCCTGGTTTGAGGTGGTGGGTGGTCTAGTGTCCTGGGTTTGATTCCTGGTTTGAGGTGGTGGGTGGTCTAGTGTCGTGGGTTTGATTCCTGGTTTGAGGTGGTGGGTGGTTTAGTGTAGTGGGGTTGATTCCTAGGTTGGGGTGGTGGGTAGTCTAGTGTCGTGGGTTTGATTCCTGGGTTGGGGTGGTGGGTAGACTAGTGTCGTGGGTTTGATTCCTGGGTTGGGGTGGTGGGTGGTCTAGTTTCGTGGGTTTGATTCCTGGGTTGGGGTGGTGGGTGGTCTAGTGTGGTGGGTTTGATTCCTGGTTTGAGGTGGTGGGTGGGCTAGTGTCGTGGGTTTGATTCCTGGGTTGGGGTGGTGGGTGGTCTAGTGTCGTGGGTTTGATTCCTGGGTTGGGATGGTGGGTGGTCTAGTGTCGTGGGGTTGATTCCTGGTTTGAGGTGGTGGGTGGTCTAGTGTCGTGGGGTTGATTCCTGGGTTGAGGTGGTGGGTGGTCTAGTGTCGTGGGTTTGATTCCTGGTTTGAGGTGGTGGGTGATCTAGTGTCGTGGGTTTGATTCCTGGCTTGGGGTGGTGGGTGGTCTAGTGTCGTGGGTTTGATTCCTGGGTTGGGGTGGTGGGTGATCTAGTGTCGTGGGTTTGATTCCTGGTTTGACTTGGTGGGTGGTCTAGTGTCGTGGGGTTGATTCCTTGTTTCAGGTGGTGGGTGATCTAGTCTCGTTGGTTTGATTCCTGGCTCGGGGTGGTGGGTGGTCTAGTGTCGTGGGTTTGATTCCTGGGTTGGGGTGGTGGGTGGTCTAGTGTCGTGGGGTTGATTCCTGGTTTGAGGTGGTGGGTGGTCTAGTGTCGTGGGGTTGATTCCTGGGATGGGGTGGTGGGTAGTCTAGTGTCGTGGGTTTGATTACTGGTTTGGTGTGGTGGGTGGTCTAGTGTCGTGGGGTTGATTCCTGGTTTGAGGTGGTGGGTGGTCTAGTGTCGTGGGGTTGATTCCTGGGATGGGGTGGTGGGTAGTCTAGTGTCGTGCGTTTGATTCCTGGTTTGGTGTGGTGTGTGGTCTAGTGTCGTGGGGTTGATTCCTGGGATGGGGTGGTGGGTGGTCTAGTGTCGTGGGGTTGATTCCTGGTTTGGTGTGGTGGGTGGTCTAGTGTCGTGGGGTTGATTCCTGGTTTGAGGTGGTGGGTGATCTAGTGTCGTGGGTTTGATTCCTGGGTTGGGGTGGTGGGTGGTCTAGTGTCGTGGGTTTGATTCCTGGGTTGGGGTGGTGGGTGGTCTAGTGTCGTGGGTTTGATTCCTGGGTTGGGGTGGTGGGTGGTCTAGTCTCGTGGGTTTGATTCCTGGGTTGGGGTGGTGGGTGGTCTAGTGTCGTGGGTTTGATTCCTGGGTTGGGGTGGTGGGTGGTCTAGTGTCGTGGGGTTGATTCCTGGGTTGGGGTGGTGGGTGGTCTAGTGTCGTAGGTTTGATTCCTGGTTTGAGGTGGTGGGTGGTTTATTGTCGTGGGTTTGATTCCTGGTTTGAGGTGGTGGATGGTCTAGTGTCGTGGGTTTGTTCCTGGTTTGAGGTGGTGGATGGTCTAGTGTCGTGGGTTTGTTCCTGGTTTGAGGTGGTGGATGGTCTAGTGTCGTGGGTTTGTTCCTGGTTTGAGGTGGTGGATGGTCTAGTGTCGTGGGTTTGTTCCTGGTTTGAGGTGGTGGATGGTCTAGTGTCGTGGGTTTGTTCCTGGTTTGAGGTGGTGGCTGGACTAGTGTCGTGGGTTTGTTCCTGGTTTGAGGTGGTGGATGGTCTAGTGTCGTGGGTTTGTTCCTGGTTTGAGGTGGTGGATGGTCAAGTGTCGTGGGTTTGTTCCTAGTTTGAGGTGGTGGATGGTCTAGTGTCGTGGGTTTGTTCCTGGTTTGAGGTGGTGGATGGTCTAGTGTCGTGGGTTTGTTCCTGGTTTGAGGTGGTGGGTGGTCTAGTGTTGTAGGTTTGTTCCTGGTTTGAGGTGGTGGGTGGTCTAGTGTCGTGGATTTGTTCCTGGTTTGAGGTGGTGGGTGGTCTAGTGTCGTGGGTTTGTTCCTGGTTTGAGGTGGTGGGTGGTCTAGTGTCGTGGGTTTGATTCCTGGGTTGGGGTGGTGGGTGGTCTAGTGTCGTGGGTTTGATTCCTGGGTTGGGGTGGTGGGTGGTCTAGTGTCGTGGGTTTGTTCCTGGTTTGAGGTGGTGGATGATCTAGTGTCGTGGGTTTGTTCCTGGTTTGAGGTGGTGGATGGTCTAGTGTCGTGGGATTGTTCCTAGGTTTGAGGTGGTGGGTGGTCTAGTGTCGTGGGTTTGTTCCTGGTTTGAGATGGTGGGTGGTCTAGTGTCGTGGGTTTGTTCCTGGTTTGAGGTGGTGGGTGGTCTAGTGTCGTGGGTTTGTTCCTGGTTTGAGGTGGTGGGTGGCCTAGTGTCGTGGGTTTGATTCCTGTTTTGAGGTGGTGGATGGTCTAGTGTCGTGGGTTTGATTCCTGGGTTGGGGTGGTGGGTGGTCTAGTGTCGTGGGTTTGATTCCTGGGTTGGGGTGGTGGATGGTCTAGTGTCGTGGGTTTGATTCCTGGGTTGGGGTGGTGGGTGGTCTAGTGTCGTGGGTTTGATTCCTGGGTTGGGGTGGTGGATGGTCTAGTGTCGTGGGTTTGATTCCTGGGTTGGGGTGGTGGGTGGTCTAGTGTCGTGGGGTTGATTCCTGGTTTGAGGTGGTGGGTGGTCTAGTGTCGTGGGGTTGATTCCTGGTTTGAGGTGGTGGGTGGTCTAGTGTCGTGGGTTTGATTCCTATCTTGGGGTGGTGGGTGGTCTAGTGTCGTGGGTTTGATTCCTGGGTTGGGGTGGTGGGTGGTCTAGTGTCGTGGGTTTGATTCCTGGGTTGGGGTGGTGGGTGGTCTAGTGTCGTGGGTTTGATTCCTGGTTTGAGGTGGTGGGTGATCTAGTGTCGTTGGGTTGATTCCTGGGTTGGGGTGATAGGTGGTCTAGTGTCGTGGGGTTGATTCCTGGGTTGGGGTGGTGGGTGGTCTAGTGTCGTGGATGGTCTAGTGCCGTGGGGTTGATTCATCGGTTGGGGTGGTGGGTGGGCTAGTGTCGTGGGGTTGATTCATGGGTTGGGGTTGTGGGTGGTCTAGTGTCGTGGGGTTTATTCCCGGGTTGGGGTGGTGGGTGATCTAGTGTCGTGGGTTTGATTCCTGGGTTGAGGTGGTGGGTGGTCTAGTGTCGTGGGTTTGATTCCTGGTTTGAGGTGGTGGGTGGTCTAGTGTCCTGGGTTTGATTCCTGGTTAGAGGTGGTGGGTGGTCGAGTGTCGTGGGTTTGATTCCTGGTTTGAGGTGGTGGGTGGTCTAGTGTAGTGGGGTTGATTCCTAGGTTGGGGTGGTGGGTAGTCTAGTGTCGTGGGTTTGATTCCTGGTTTGAGGTGGTGGGTGGTCTAGTGTCGTGGGTTTGATTCCTGGTTTGAGGTGGTGGGTGGTCTAGTGTCCTGGGTTTGATTCCTGGTTTGAGGTGGTGGGTGGTCTAGTGTAGTGGGGTTGATTCCTAAGTTGGGGTGGTGGGTAGTCTAGTGTCGTGGGTTTGATTCCTGGTTTGAGGTGGTGGGTGGTCTAGTGTCGTGGGTTTGATTCCTGGTTTGAGGTGGTGGGTGGTCTAGTGTCGTGGGTTTGATTCCTGGGTTGGGGTGGTGGGTGGTCTAGTGTGGTGTGTGTGATTACTGGGTTGGGGTGGTGGGTGGTCTAGTGTCGTGGAGTTGATTCCTGGTTTGAGGTGGTGGGTGCTCTAGTGTCGTGGGTTTGATTCCTGGGTTGAGGTGGTCGGTGGTCTAGTGTCGTGGGTTTGATTCCTGGTTTGAGGTGGTGGGTGGGCTAGTCTCGTGGGGTTGATTCCTGGTTTGAGGTGGTGGGTGGTCTAGTGTCGTGGGTTTGATTCCTGGTTTGAGGTGGTGGGTGGTCTAGTGTGGTGTGTTTGATTCCTGGTTTGAGGTGGTGGGTGATCTAGTGTCGTGGGTTTGATTCCTGGGTTTGTGTGGTGGGTGGTCTAGTGTCTTGGGTTTGATTCCTGGCTTGGGCTGGTGGGTGGTCTAGTGTCGTTGGGTTGATTCCTGGGTTGGGGTGGTGGGTGGTCTAGTGTCGTGGTGTTGATTCCTGGTTTGAGGTGGTGGGTGGTCTAGTGTCTTGGGGTTGATTCCTGGTTTGAGGTGGTGGGTGATCTAGTGTCGTGGGTTTGATTCCTGGCTTGGGGTGGTGGGTGGTCTAGTGTCGTGGGTTTCATTCCTGGGTTGAGGTGGTGGGTGGTCTAGTGTCGTGGGTGGTCTAGTGTCGTGGGTTTGACTCCTGGGTTGGGGTGGTGGGTAGTCTAGTGTCGTGGGTTTGATTCCTGGTTTTTGTTGGTGGGTGGTCTAGTGTCGTGGGTTTCATTCCTGGGTTGGGGTGGTGGGTGGTCTAGTGTCGTGGGTTTGATTCCTGGGTTGGGATGATGGGTAGTCTAGTGTCGTGGGTTTGATTCCTGGTTTTTGTTGGTGGGTGGTCTAGTGTCGTGGGGTTGATTCCTGGTTTGAGGTGGTGGGTGGTCTAGTGTGGTGGGTTTCATTCCTGGGTTGGGGTGGTGGGTGTTCTAGTGTGGTGGGTTTGATTCCTGGTTTGAGGTGGTGGGTGGTCTAGTGTCGTGGGTTTGATTCCTGGGTTGGGGTGGTGGGTGGTCTAGTGTCGTGGGTTTGATTCCTGGGTTGGGGTGGTGGGTGGTCTAGTGTGGTGGGTTTGATTCCTGGTTTGAGGTGGTGGGTGGTCTAGTGTCGTGGGTTTGATTCCTGGGTTGGGGTGGTGGGTGGTCTAGTGTCGTGGGTTTGATTCCTGGGTTGGGGTGGTGGGTAGTCTAGTGTCGTGGGTTTGATTCCTGGGTTGATGTGGTCGGTGGTCTAGTGTCGTTGGTTTGATTCCTGGTTTGAGGTGGTGGGTGGTCTAGTGTCGTGGGTTTGATTCCTGGGTTGGGGTGGTGGGTAGTCTAGTGTCGTGGGTTTGATTCCTGGGTTGGGGTGGTGGGTGGTCTAGTGTCGTGGGTTTGATTCCTGGGTTGACGTGGTGGGTGCTCTAGTGTCGTGGGTTTGATTCCTGGGTTGATGTTGTCGGTGGTCTAGTGTCGTGGGTTTGATTCCTGGTTTGAGGTGGTGGGTGGTCTAGTGTCGTGTGGTTGATTCCTGGTTTGAGGTGGTGGGTGGTCTAGTGTCGTGGGTTTGATTCCTGGTTTGAGGTGGTGGGTGGTCTAGTGTCGTGGGTTTGATTCCTGGTTTGAGGTGGTGGGTGATCTAGTATCGTGGGTTTGATTCCTGGGTTGGGGTGGTGGGTGGTCTAGTTTGTGGGTTTGATTCCTGGTTTGAGGTGGTGGGTGGTCTAGTGTCGTGGGTTTGATTCGTGGGTTGGGGTGGTGGGTGGTCTAGTGTCGTTGGGTTGATTCCTGGGTTGGGGTGGTGGGTGGTCTAGTGTCGTGGGGTTGATTCCTGGTTTGAGGTGGTGGGTGGTCTAGTGTCGTGGGGTTGATTCCTGGTTTGAGGTGGTGGGTGATCTAGTGTCGTGGGTTTGATTCCTGGTTTGAGGTGGTGGGTGGTCTAGTGTCGTGGGTTTGATTCCTAGCTTGGGGTGGTGGGTGGTCTAGTGTCGTGGGTTTGATTCCTGGGTTGGGGTGGTGGGTGGTCTAGTGTCGTGGGTTTGATTCCTGGGTTAGGGTGGTGGGTTGTCTAGTGTCGTGGGGTTGATTCCTGGGTTGGGGTGGTGGTTGGTCTAGTGTCGTGGGTTTGATTCCTGGTTTGAGGTGGTGGGTGGTCTATATTCGTGGGTTTGATTCCTGGTTTGAGGTGGTGGATGGTCTAGTGTCGTGGGTTTGTTCCTGGTTTGAGGTGGTGGATGATCTAGTGTCGTGGGTTTGTTCCTGGTTTGAGGTGGTGGTTGGTCTAGTGTCGTGGGTTTGTTCCTGGTTTGAGGTGGTGGATGGTCTAGTGTCGTGGGTTTGTTCCTGGTTTGAGGTGGTGGGTGGTCTAGTGTCGTGGGTTTGTTCCTGGTTTGAGGTGGTGTGTGGTCTAGTGTCGTGGGTTTGTTCCTGGTTTGAGGTGGTGGGTGGTCTAGTGTCGTGGGTTTGTTCCTGGTTTGAGGTGGTGGGTGGTCTAGTGTCGTGGGTTTGATTCATGGTTTGAGGTGGTGGATGGTCTAGTGTCGTGGGTTTGATTCTTGGGTTGGGGTGGTGGGTGGTCTAGTGACGTGGGTTTGATTCCTGGGTTGGGGTGGTGGATGGTCTAGTGTCGTGGGTTTCATTCATGGTTTGAGGTGGTGGATTGTCTAGTGTCGTGGGTTTGATTCTTGGGTTGGGGTGGTGGGTGGTCTAGTGTCGTGGGTTTGATTCCTGGGTTGGGGTGGTGGATGGTCTAGTGTTGCGGGTTTGATTCCTGGTTTGAGGTGGTAGGTGGTCTAGTGTCGTGGGTTTGTTCCTGGTTTGAGGTGGTGGGTGGTCTAGTGTCGTGGGTTTGATTCCTGGTTTGAGGTGGTGGATGGTCTAGTGTCGTGGGTTTGATTCCTGGGTTGGGGTGGTGGGTGGTCTAGTGTCGTGGGGTTGATTCCTGGTTTGAGGTGTTGGGTGGTCTAGTGTCGTGGGGTTGATTCCTGATTTCAGGTGGTGGGTGATCTAGTGTCGTGGGTTTGATTCCTGGTTTGAGGTGGTGGGTGATCTAGTGTCGTGGGTTTGATTCCTATCTTGGGGTGGTGGGTGGTCTAGTGTCGTGGGTTTGTTCCTGGTTTGAGGTGGTGGGTGGCCTAGTGTCGTGGGTTTGATTCCTGTTTTGAGGTGGTGGATGGTCTAGTGTCGTGGGTTTGATTCCTGGGTTGGGGTGGTGGGTGGTCTAGTGTCGTGGGTTTGATTCCTGGGTTGGGGTGGTGGGTGGTCTAGTGTCGTGGTTTGATTCCTGGGTTGGGGTGGTGGGTGGTCTAGTGTCGTGGGGTTGATTCCTGGGTTGGGGTGGTGGGTGGTCTAGTGTCGTGGGTTTGATTCCTGGGTTGGGGTGGTGGGTGGTCTAGTGTCGTGGGTTTGATTCCTGGGTTGGGGTGGTGGGTGGTCTAGTGTCGTGGGTTTGATTCCTGGGTTGGGGTGGTGGGTGGTCTAGTGTCGTGGGTTTGATTCCTGGGTTGGGGTGGTGGATGGTCTAGTGTCGTGGGTTTGATTCCTGGGTTGGGGTGGTGGGTGGTCTAGTGTCGTGGGTTTGATTCATGGGTTGGGGTGGTGGGTGGTCTAGTGTCGTGGGTTTGATTCCTGGGTTGGGGTGGTGGGTGGTCTAGTGTCGTGGGTTTGATCCTGGGTTGGGGTGGTGGGTGGTATAGTGTGGTGGGTTTGATTCCTGGTTTGAGGTGGTGGGTGGTCTAGTGTCGTGGGTTTGATTCCTGGGTTGGGGTGGTGGGTGGTCTAGTGCCGTTGGGTTGATTCCTGGGTTGGGGTGATAGGTGGTCTAGTGTCGTGGGGTTGATTCCTGGGTTGGGGTGGTGGGTGGTCTAGTGTCGTGGATGGTCTAGTGTCGTGGGGTTGATTCATCGGTTGGGGTGGTGGGTGGTCTAGTGTCGTGGGGTTGATTCATGGGTTGGGGTTGTGGGTGGTCTAGTGTCGTGGGGTTGATTCCCGGGTTGGGGTGGTGGGTGATCTAGTGTCGTGGGTTTGATTCCTGGGTTGAGGTGGTGGGTGGTCTAGTGTCGTGGGTTTGATTCCTGGTTTGAGGTGGTGGGTGGTCTAGTGTCCTGGGTTTGATTCCTGGGTTGGTGTGGTGGGTGGTCTAGTGTCGTGGGTTTGATTCCTGGTTTGAGGTGGTGGGTGGTCTAGTGTCCTGGGTTTGATTCCTGGTTTGAGGTGGTGGGTGGTCTAGTGTCGTGGGTTTGATTCCTGGTTTGAGGTGGTGGGTGGTCTAGTGTAGTGGGGTTGATTCCTAGGTTGGGGTGGTGGGTAGTCTAGTGTCGTGGGTTTGATTCCTGGTTTGAGGTGGTGGGTGGTCTACTGTCGTGGGTTTGATTCCTGGTTTGAGGTGGTGGGTGGTCTAGTGTTGTGGGTGGTCTAGTGTCGTAGAGTTGATTCCTGGGTTGGGGTGGTGGGTGGTCTAGTGTCGTGGGGTTGATTCCTGGTTTGAGGTGGTGGGTGGTCTAGTGTCCTGGGTTTGATTCCTGGTTTGAGGTGGTGGGTGGTCTAGTGTCGTGGGTTTGTTCCTGGTTTGAGGTGGTGGATGGTCTAGTGTCGTGGGTTTGTTCCTGGTTTGAGGTGGTGGGTGGTCTAGTGTCGTGGGTTTGTTCCTGGTTTGAGGTGGTGTGTGGTCTAGTGTCGTGGGTTTGTTCCTGGTTTGAGGTGGTGGGTGGTCTAGTGTCGTGGGTTTGTTCCTGGTTTGAGGTGGTGGGTGGTCTAGTGTCGTGGGTTTGATTCATGGTTTGAGGTGGTGGATGGTCTAGTGTCGTGGGTTTGATTCTTGGGTTGGGGTGGTGGGTGGTCTAGTGACGTGGGTTTGATTCCTGGGTTGGGGTGGTGGATGGTCTAGTGTCGTGGGTTTCATTCATGGTTTGAGGTGGTGGATTGTCTAGTGTCGTGGGTTTGATTCTTGGGTTGGGGTGGTGGGTGGTCTAGTGTCGTGGGTTTGATTCCTGGGTTGGGGTGGTGGATGGTCTAGTGTTGCGGGTTTGATTCCTGGTTTGAGGTGGTAGGAGGTCTAGTGTCGTGGGTTTGTTCCTGGTTTGAGGTGGTGGGTGGTCTAGTGTCGTGGGTTTGATTCCTGGTTTGAGGTGGTGGATGGTCTAGTGTCGTGGGTTTGATTCCTGGGTTGGGGTGGTGGGTGGTCTAGTGTCGTGGGGTTGATTCCTGGTTTGAGGTGTTGGGTGGTCTAGTGTCGTGGGGTTGATTCCTGATTTCAGGTGGTGGGTGATCTAGTGTCGTGGGTTTGATTCCTGGTTTGAGGTGGTGGGTGATCTAGTGTCGTGGGTTTGATTCCTATCTTGGGGTGGTGGGTGGTCTAGTGTCGTGGGTTTGTTCCTGGTTTGAGGTGGTGGGTGGCCTAGTGTCGTGGGTTTGATTCCTGTTTTGAGGTGGTGGATGGTCTAGTGTCGTGGGTTTGATTCCTGGGTTGGGGTGGTGGGTGGTCTAGTGTCGTGGGTTTGATTCCTGGGTTGGGGTGGTGGGTGGTCTAGTGTCGTGGTTTGATTCCTGGGTTGGGGTGGTGGGTGGTCTAGTGTCGTGGGGTTGATTCCTGGGTTGGGGTGGTGGGTGGTCTAGTGTCGTGGGTTTGATTCCTGGGTTGGGGTGGTGGGTGGTCTAGTGTCGTGGGTTTGATTCCTGGGTTGGGGTGGTGGGTGGTCTAGTGTCGTGGGTTTGATTCCTGGGTTGGGGTGGTGGGTGGTCTAGTGTCGTGGGTTTGATTCCTGGGTTGGGGTGGTGGATGGTCTAGTGTCGTGGGTTTGATTCCTGGGTTGGGGTGGTGGGTGGTCTAGTGTCGTGGGGTTGATTCCTGGTTTGAGGTGGTGGGTGGTCTAGTGTCGTGGGGTTGATTCCTGGTTTGATGTGGTGGGTGATCTAGTGTCGTGGGTTTGATTCCTATCTTGGGGTGGTGGGTGGTCTAGTGTCGTGGGTTTGATTCATGGGTTGGGGTGGTGGGTGGTCTAGTGTCGTGGGTTTGATCCTGGGTTGGGGTGGTGGGTGGTATAGTGTGGTGGGTTTGATTCCTGGTTTGAGGTGGTGGGTGGTCTAGTGTCGTGGGTTTGATTCCTGGGTTGGGGTGGTGGGTGGTCTAGTGCCGTTGGGTTGATTCCTGGGTTGGGGTGATAGGTGGTCTAGTGTCGTGGGGTTGATTCCTGGGTTGGGGTGGTGGGTGTTCTAGTGTCGTGGATGGTCTAGTGTCGTGGGGTTGATTCATCGGTTGGGGTGGTGGGTGGTCTAGTGTCGTGGGGTTGATTCATGGGTTGGGGTTGTGGGTGGTCTAGTGTCGTGGGGTTGATTCCCGGGTTGGGGTGGTGGGTGATCTAGTGTCGTGGGTTTGATTCCTGGGTTGAGGTGGTGGGTGGTCTAGTGTCGTGGGTTTGATTCCTGGTTTGAGGTGGTGGGTGGTCTAGTGTCCTGGGTTTGATTCCTGGGTTGGTGTGGTGGGTGGTCTAGTGTCGTGGGTTTGATTCCTGGTTTGAGGTGGTGGGTGGTCTAGTGTCCTGGGTTTGATTCCTGGTTTGAGGTGGTGGGTGGTCTAGTGTCGTGGGTTTGATTCCTGGTTTGAGGTGGTGGGTGGTCTAGTGTAGTGGGGTTGATTCCTAGGTTGGGGTGGTGGGTAGTCTAGTGTCGTGGGTTTGATTCCTGGTTTGAGGTGGTGGGTGGTCTAGTGTCGTGGGTTTGATTCCTGGTTTGAGGTGGTGGGTGGTCTAGTGTTGTGGGTGGTCTAGTGTCGTAGAGTTGATTCCTGGGTTGGGGTGGTGGGTGGTCTAGTGTCGTGGGGTTGATTCCTGGTTTGAGGTGGTGGGTGGTCTAGTGTCCTGGGTTTGATTCCTGGTTTGAGGTGGTGGGTGGTCTAGTGTCCTGGGTTTGATTCCTGGTTTGAGGTGGTGGGTGGTCTAGTGTCGTGGGTTTGATTCCTGGGTTGGGGTGGTGGGTGGTCTAGTGTCCTGGGTTTGATTCCTGGTTTGAGGTGGTGGGTGGTCTAGTGTCCTGGGTTTGATTCCTGGTTTGAGGTGGTGGGTGGTCTAGTGTCCTGGGTTTGATTCCTGGTTTGAGGTGGTGGATGGTCTAGTGTCGTGGGTTTGATTCCTGGGTTGGGGTGGTGGGTGGTCTAGTGTCCTGGGTTTGATTCCTGGTTTGAGGTGGTGGGTGGCTAGTGTAGTGGGGTTGATTCCTGGTTTGAGGTGGTGGGTGGTCTAGTGTCCTGGGTTTGATTCCTGGTTTGAGGTGGTGGGTGGTCTAGTGTAGTGGGGTTGATTCCTGGTTTGAGGTGGTGGGTGGTCTAGTGTCCTGGGTTTGATTCCTGGTTTGAGGTGGTGGGTGGTCTAGTGTAGTGGAGTTGATTCCTGGTTTGAGGTGGTGGGTGGTCTAGTGTCCTGGGTTTGATTCCTGGTTTGAGGTGGTGGGTGGTCTAGTGTCCTGGGTTTGATTCCTGGTTTGAGGTGGTGGGTGGTCTAGTGTAGTGGGGTTGATTCCTGGTTTGAGGTGGTGGGTGGTCTAGTGTCCTGGGTTTGATTCCTGGTTTGAGGTGGTGGGTGGTCTAGTGTCGTGGGTTTGATTCCTGGGTTGGGGTGGTGGGTGGTCTAGTGTCCTGGGTTTGATTCCTGGTTTGAGGTGGTGGGTGGTCTAGTGTATTGGGGTTGATTCCTGGTTTGAGGTGGTGGGTGGTCTAGTGTCCTGGGTTTGATTCCTGGTTTGAGGTGGTGGGTGGTCTAGTGTAGTGGGGTTGATTCCTGGTTTGAGGTGGTGGGTGGTCTAGTGTCCTGGGTTTGATTCCTGGTTTGAGGTGGTGGGTGGTCTAGTGTCCTGGGTTTGATTCCTGGTTTGAGGTGGTGGGTGGTCTAGTGTAGTGGGGTTGATTCCTGGTTTGAGGTGGTGGGTGGTCTAGTGTCCTGGGTTTGATTCCTGGTTTGAGGTGGTGGGTGGTCTAGTGTAGTGGGGTTGATTCCTGGTTTGAGGTGGTGGGTGGTCTAGTGTAGTGGGGTTGATTCCTGGTTTGAGGTGGTGGGTGGTCTAGTGTCCTGGGTTTGATTCCTGGTTTGAGGTGTTGGGTGGTCTAGTGTAGTGGGGTTGATTCCTGGTTTGAGGTGGTGGGTGGTCTAGTGTCCTGGGTTTGATTCCTGGTTTGAGGTGGTGGGTGGTCTAGTGTCCTGGGTTTGATTCCTGGTTTGAGGTGGTGGGTGGTCTAGTGTAGTGGGGTTGATTCCTAGTTTGAGGTGGTGGGTGGTCTAGTGTCCTGGGTTTGATTCCTGGTTTGAGGTGGTGGATGGTCTAGTGTCGTGGGGTTGATTCCTGGGTTGAGGTGGTGGGTGGTCTAGTGTCGTGGGTTTGATTCCTGGTTTGAGGTGGTGGGTGGTCTAGTGTCGTGGGTTTGATTCCTGGGTTGGTGTGGTGGGTGGTCTAGTGTTGTGGGTTTCATTACCGGTTTGGGGTGGTGGGTGGCCTAGTGTCGTGGGTTTGATTCCTGGGTTGGTGTGGTGGGTGGTCTAGTGTTGTGGGTTTCATTACCGGTTTGGGGTGGTGGGTGGTCTAGTGTCGTGGGTTTGATTCCTGGTTTGATGTGCTGGGTGGTCTAGTGTCGTGGGTTTGATTCCTGGGTTGGGGTGGTGGGTAGTCTAGTGTCGTGGGTTTGATTCCTGGGTTGGGGTGGTGGGTAGTCTAGTGTCGTGGGTTTGATTACTGGGTTGGGGTGGTGGGTGGTCTAGTGTCTTGGTTTTGATTCCTGGTTTGAGGTGGTGGGTGGTCTAGTGTCGTGGGTCGTCTAGTGTCGTGGGTTTGATTCCTGGGTTGGGGTGGTGGGTGGTCTAGTGACGTGGGTTTGATATTTGGGTTGGGGTGGTGGGTGGTCTAGTGTCGTGGGTTTGATTCCTGGGTTGAGGTGGTGGGTGGTCTAGTGTCGTGGGTCGTCTAGTGTCGTGGGTTTGATTCCTGGGTTGGGGTGGTGGGTGGTCTAGTGACGTGGGTTTGATATTTGGGTTGGGGTGGTGGGTGGTCTAGTGTCGTGAGTTTGATTCCTGGGTTGGGGTGGTGGGTGGTCTAGTGTCGTTGGTTTAATTCCTGGTTTGAGGTGGTGGGTGGTCTAGTGTCGTGGGTTTGATTCCTGGGTTGGGGTGGTGGGTGGTCTAGTGTCGTGGGTTTGATTCCTGGGTTGGGGTGGCGGGTGGTCTAGTGTCGTGTGTGTGATTACTGGGTTGGGGTGGTGGGTGGTCTAGTGTCGTTGGTTTGATTCCTGGTTTGAGGTGGTGAGTGGTCTAGTGTGGTGGGTTTGATTCCTGGGTTGGGGTGGTGGGTGGTCTAGTGTCGTGGGTTTGATTCCTGGGTTGGGGTGGTGGGTGGTCTAGTGTCGTGGAGTTGATTCCTGGTTTGAGGTGGTGGGTGCTCTAGTGTCGTGGGTTTGATTCCTGGGTTGAGGTGGTCGGTGGTCTAGTGTCGTGGGTTTGATTCCTGGTTTGAGGTGGTGGGTGGGCTAGTCTCGTGTGGTTGATTCCTGGTTTGAGGTGGAGGGTGGTCTAGTGTCGTGGGTTTGATTCCTGGTTTGAGGTGGTGGGTGGTCTAGTGTGGTGTGTTTGATTCCTGGTTTGAGGTGGTGGGTGGTCTTGTGTCGTGGGTTTGATTCCTGGGTTTGTGTGGTGGGTGGTCTAGTGTCGTGGGTTTGATTCCTGGCTTGGGGTGGTGGGTGGTCTAGTGTCGTTGGGTTGATTCCTGGGTTGGGGTGGTGGGTGGTCTAGTGTCGTGGGGTTGATTCCTGGTTTGAGGTGGTGGGTGGTCTAGTGTCGTGGGGTTGATTCCTGGTTTGAGGTGGTGGGTGATCTAGTGTCGTGGGTTTGATTCCTGGCTTGGGGTGGTGGGTGGTCTAGTGTCGTGGGTTTCATTCCTGGGTTGAGGTGGTGGGTGGTCTAGTGTCGTGGGTGGTCTAGTGTCGTGGGTTTGACTCCTGGGTTGGGGTGGTGGGTAGTCTAGTGTCGTGGGTTTGATTCCTGGGTTGGGATGATGGGTAGTCTAGTGTCGTGGGTTTGATTCCTGGTTTGTGTTGGTGGGTGGTCTAGTGTCGTGGGGTTGATTCCTGGGTTGGGGTGGTGGGTGGTCTAGTGTGGTGGGTTTGATTCCTGGGTTGGGGTGGTGGGTGGTCTAGTTTCGTGGGTTTGATTCCTGGGTTGGGGTGGTGGGTGGTCTAGTGTGGTGGGTTTGATTCCTGGTTTGAGGTGGTGGGTGGTCTAGTGTCGTGGGTTTGATTCCTGGGTTGGGGTGGTGGGTGGTCTAGTGTCGTGGGTTTGATTCCTGGGTTGAGGTGGTGGGTGGTCTAGTGTCGTTGGTTTGATTCCTGGTTTGAGGTGGTGGGTGGTCTAGTGTCGTGGGTTTGATTCCTGGGTTGGGGTGGTGGGTAGTCTAGTGTCGTGGGTTTGATTCCTGGGTTGGGGTGGTGGGTGGTCTAGTGTCGTAGAGTTGATTCCTGGTTTGAGGTGGTGGGTGCTCTAGTGTCGTGGGTTTGATTCCTGGGTTGATGTGGTCGGTGGTCTAGTGTCGTGGGTTTGATTCCTGGTTTGATGTGGTGGGTGGTCTAGTGTCGTGTGGTTGATTCCTGGTTTGAGGTGGTGGGTGGTCTAGTGTCGTGGGTTTGATTCCTGGTTTGAGGTGGTGGGTGGTCTAGTGTCGTGGGGTTGATTCCTAGGTTGGGTGGTGGGTAGTCTAGTGTCGTGGGTTTGATTCCTGGTTTGAGGTGGTGGGTGGTCTAGTGTGGTGGGTTTGATTCCTGGTTTGAGGTGGTGGGTGATCTAGTATCGTGGGTTTGATTCCTGGGTTGGGGTGGTGGGTGGTCTAGTGTGTGGGTTTGATTCCTGGTTTGAGGTGGTGGGTGGTCTAGTGTCGTGGGTTTGATTCCTGGGTTGGGGTGGTGGGTGGTCTAGTGTCGTTGGGTTGATTCCTGGGTTGGGGTGGTGGGTGGTCTAGTGTCGTGGGGTTGATTCCTGGTTTGAGGTCGTCGGTGGTCTAGTGTCGTGGGGTTGATTCCTGGTTTGAGGTGGTGGGTGATCTAGTGTCGTGGGTTTGATTCCTGGTTTGAGGTGGTGGGTGGTCTAGTGTCGTGGGTTTGATTCCTGGCTTGGGGTGGTGGGTGGTCTAGTGTCGTGGGTTTGATTCCTGGGTTGGGGTGGTGGGTGGTCTAGTGTCGTGGGTTTGATTCCTGGGTTAGGGTGGTGGGTTGTCTAGTGTCGTGGGGTTGATTCCTGGGTTGGGGTGGTGGTTGGTCTAGTGTCGTGGGTTTGATTCCTGGTTTGAGGTGGTGGGTGGTCTATATTCGTGGGTTTGATTCCTGGTTTGAGGTGGTGGATGGTCTAGTGTCGTGGGTTTGTTCCTGGTTTGAGGTGGCGGATGATCTAGTGTCGTGGGTTTGTTCCTGGTTTGAGGTGGTGGTTGGTCTAGTGTCGTGGGTTTGTTCCTGGTTTGAGGTGGTGGATGGTCTAGTGTCGTGGGTTTGTTCCTCGTTTGAGGTGGTGGGTGGTCTAGTGTCGTGGGTTTGTTCCTGGTTTGAGGTGGTGTGTGGTCTAGTGTCGTGGGTTTGTTCCTGGTTTGAGGTGGTGGGTGGTCTAGTGTCGTGGGTTTGTTCCTGGTTTGAGGTGGTGGGTGGTCTAGTGTCGTGGGTTTGATTCATGGTTTGAGGTGGTGGATGGTCTAGTGTCGTGGGTTTGATTCTTGGGTTGGGGTGGTTGGTGGTCTAGTGTCGTGGGTTTGATTCCTGGGTTGGGGTGGTGGATGGTCTAGTGTCGTGGGTTTCATTCATGGTTTGAGGTGGTGGATGGTCTAGTGTCGTGGGTTTGATTCTTGGGTTGGGGTGGTGGGTGGTCTAGTGTCGTGGGTTTGATTCCTGGGTTGGGGTGGTGGGTGGTCTAGTGTCGTGGGGTTGATTCCTGGTTTGGGGTGGTGGGTGGTCTAGTGTCGTGGGTTTGTTCCTGGTTTGAGGTGGTGGGTGGTCTAGTGTCGTGGGTTTGATTCCTGGTTTGAGGTGGTGGATGGTCTAGTGTCGTGGGTTTGATTCCTGGGTTGGGGTGGTGGGTGGTCTAGTGTCGTGTGGTTGATTCCTGGTTTGAGGTGGTGGGTGGTCTAGTGTCGTGGGGTTGATTCCTGATTTCAGGTGGTGGGTGATCTAGTGTCGTGGGTTTGATTCCTGGTTTGAGGTGGTGGGTGATCTAGTGTCGTGGGTTTGATTCCTATCTTGGGGTGGTGGGTGGTCTAGTGTCGTGTGTTTGATTCCTGGGTTGGGGTGGTGGGTGGTCTAGTGTCGTGGGTTTGATTCCTGGGTTGGGGTGGTGGGTGGTCTAGTGTGGTGGGTTTGATTCCTGGGTTGGGGTGGTGGGTGGTCTAGTGTCGTGGGGTTGATTCCTGGTTTGGGGTGGTGGGTGGTCTAGTGTCGTGGGTTTGATTCCTGGTTTGTGGTGGTGGGTGGTCTATTGTCGTTGGTTTCATTCCTGGTTTGAGGTGGTGGATGGTCTAGTGTCGTGGGTTTGTTCCTGGTTTGAGGTGGTGGATGGTCTAGTGTCGTGGGTTTGTTCCTGGTTTGAGGTGGTGGATGGTCTAGTGTCGTGGGTTTGTTCCTGGTTTGAGGTGGTGGATGGTCTAGTGTCTGGTGTTTGTTCCTGGTTTCAGGTGGTGGATGGTCTAGTGTCGTGGGTTTGTTCCTGGTTTGAGATGGTGGATGGTCTAGTGTCGTGGGTTTGTTCCTGGTTTGAGGTGGTGGATGGTCTAGTGTCGTAGGTTTGTTCCTGGTTTGAGGTGGTGGATGGTCCAGTGTCGTGGGTTTGTTCCTGGTTTGAGGTGGTGGGTGGTCTAGTGTCGTGGGTTTGTTCCTGGTTTGAGGTGGTGGGTGGTCAAGTGTCGTGGGTTTGTTCCTGGTTTGAGGTGGTGGGTGGTCTAGTGTCGTGGGTTTGTTCCTGGTTTGAGGTGGTGGGTGGTCTAGTGTCGTGGGTTTGATTCCTGGTTTGAGGTGGTGGATGGTCTAGTGTCGTGGGTTTGATTCCTGGGTTGGGGTGGTGGGTGGTCTAGTGTCGTAGGTTTGATTCCTGGGTTGGGGTGGTGGGTGGTCTAGTGTCGTGGGTTTGTTCCTGGTTTGAGGTGGTGGATGGTCTAGTGTCGTGGGTTTGTTCCTGGTTCGAGGTGGTGGATGGTCTAGTTACGTGGGTTTGTTCCTGGGTTTGAGGTGGTGGGTGGTCTAGTGTCGTGGGTTTGTTCCTGGTTTGAGGTGGTGGGTGGTCTAGTGTCGTGGGTTTGTTCCTGGTTTGAGGTGGGGGGTGGTCTAGTGTCGTGGGTTTGTTCCTGGTTTGAGAAGGTGGGTGGTCTAGTGTCGTGGGTTTGATTCCTGTTTTGAGGTGGTGGATGGTCTAGTGTCGTGGGTTTGATTCCTGGGTTGGGGTGGTGGGTGGTCTAGTGTTGTGGGTTTGATTCCTGGTTTGAGGTGGTGGGTGGTCTAGTATCGTGGGTTTGATTCCTGGGTTGGGGTGGTGGGTGGTCTAATGTCGTGGGATTGATTCCTGGTTTGATGTGGTGGGTGGTCTAGTGTCGTGGGTTTGATTCCTGGGTTGAGGTTGTGGGTGGTCTAGTGTCGTGGGTTTGATTATGGGTTGGGGTGGTGGATGGTCTAGTTTCGTGGGGTTGATTCCTGGTTTGAGGTGGTGTATGGTCTAGTATCGTTGGTTTGATTATGGGTTGGGGTGGTGGGTGGTCTAATGTCGTGGGTTTGATTCCTGGTTTGAGGTGGTGGGTGGTCTAGTGTCTTGGGTTTGATTCCTGGGTTGAGGTTGTGGGTGGTCTAGTGTCGTGGGTTTGATTATGGGTTGGGGTGGTGGATGGTCTAGTGTCGTGGGTTTGATTCCTGGTTTGAAGTGATGGGTGGTCTAGTGTCGTGGGTATGTTCCTGGTTTGAGGTGGTGGGTGGTCTAGTGTCGTGGGGTTGATTCCTAGGTTGGGGTGGTGGGTAGTCTAGTGTCGTGGGTTTGATTCCTGGTTTGAGGTGGTGGGTGGTCTAGTGTCGTGGGGTTGATTCATGGATTGAGGTGGTGGGTGGTCTAGTGTCCTGGGTTTGATTCCTGGTTTGAGGTGGTGGGTGGTCTAGTGTCGTGGGTTTGATTCCTCGCTTGGGGTGGTGGGTGGTCTAGTGTCGTGGGTTTCATTCCTGGTTTGAGGTGGTGGGTGGTCTAGTGTAGTGGGTTGATTCCTAGGTTGGGGTGGTGGGTAGTCTAGTGTCGTGGGTTTGATTCCTGGTTTGAGGTGGTGGGTGGTCTAGTGTCGTGGGTTTGATTCCTGGTTTGAGGTGGTGGGTGGTCTAGTGTCGTGGGTTTGATTCCTGGGTTGGTGTGGTGGGTGGTCTAGTGTCGTGGGTTTGATTCCTGGTTTGAGGTGGTGGGTGGTCTAGTGTCGTGGGTTTGATTCCTGGGTTGGAGTGGTGGGTAGTCTAGTTTCGTGGGTTTGATTCCTGGGTTGGGGTGGTGGGTAGTCTAGTGTCCTGGGTTTGATTCCTGGGTTGGGGTGGTGGGTGGTCTAGTTTCGTGGGTTTGATTCCTGGGTTGGGGTGGTGGGTGGTCTAGTGTGGTGGGTTTGATTCCTGGTTTGAGGTGGTGGGTGGTCTAGTGTTGTGGGTTTGATTACTGGGTTGGGGTGGTGGGTGGTCTAGTGTCGTGGGTTTGATTACTGGGTTGGGGTGGTGGGTGGTCTAGTGTCGTTGGTTTGATTCCTGGTTTGAGGTGGTGGTTGGTCTAGTGTCGTGGGTTTGATTCCTGGGTTGGGGTGGTGGGTGGTCTAGTGTCGTGGGTTTGATTCCTGGGTTGGTGTGGTGGGTCGTCTAGTGTCGTGGGTTTTGATTCCTGGTTTGAGGTGGTGGGTGGTCTAGTGTCGTGGGTTTGATTCCTGGGTTGGGGTGGTGGGTAGTCTAGTGTCGTGGGTTTGATTCCTGGGTTGGGGTGGTGGGTAGTCTAGTGTCGTGGGTTTGATTCCTGGGTTGGGGTGGTGGGTGGTCTAGTGTCATGGGGTTGATTCCTGGGTTGGGGTGGTGGGTGGTCTAGTGTCGTGGAGTTGATTCCTGGTTTGAGGTGGTGGGTGGTCTAGTGTTTTGTGTTTGATTACTGGGTTGGGGTGGTCGGTGGTATAGTGTCGTGGGTTTGATTCCTGGGTTGGGGTGGTGGGTGGTCTAGTGTGGTGGGTTTGATTCCTGGTTTGAGGTGGTGGGTGGTCTAGTGTCGTGGGTTTGATTCCTGGGTTGGGGTGGTGGGTAGTCTAGTGTCGTGGGATTGATTCCTGGGTTGGGGTGGTGGGTGGTCTAGTTTCGTGGGTTTGATTCCTGGGTTGGGGTGGTGGGTGGTCTAGTGTGGTGGGTTTGATTCCTGGTTTGAGGTGGTGGGTGATCTAGTGTTTTGTGTTTGATTACTGGGTTGGGGTGGTGGGTGGTCTAATGTCGTGGGTTTGATTCCTGGGTTGGGGTGGTGGGTGGTCTAGTGTCGTTGGTTTGATTCCTGGTTTGAGGTGGTGGTTGGTCTAGTGTCGTGGGATTGATTCCTGGGTTGGGGTGGTGGGTGGTCTAGTGTCGTGGGTTTGATTCCTGGGTTGGGGTGGTGGGTGGTCTATTGTCGTGGGTTTGATTCCTGGGTTGGGGTGGTGGGTGGTCTAGTGTCGTGGGTGTGATTCCTGGGTTGGGGTGGTGGGTGGTCTAGTGTCGTTGGTTTGATTACTGGTTTGGGGTGGTGGGTGGTCTAGTGTCGTGGGTTTGATTCCTGGGTTGGGGTGGTGGGTGGTCTAGTGTCGTGGGGTTGATTCCTGGGTTGAGGTGGTGGGTGGTCTAGTGTCGTGGAGTTGATTCCTGGTTTGAGGTGGTGGGTGGTCTAGTGTCGTGGGGTTGATTCCTAGGTTGGGGTGGTGGGTAGTCTAGTGTCGTGGGTTTGATTCCTGGTTTGAGGTGGTGGGTGGTCTAGTGTGGTGGGTTAGATTCCTGGTTTGAGGTGGTGGGTGATCTAGTGTCGTGTGTTTGATTCCTGGGTGTGGGTGGTGGGTGGTCTAGTGTGTGGGTATGATTCCTGGTTTGAGGTGGTGGGTGGTCTAGTGTCGTGGGTTTGATTCCTGGGTTGGGGTGGTGGGTGGTCTAGTGTCGTGGGGTTGATTCCTGGTTTGAGGTGGTGGGTTGTCTAGTGTCGTGGGTTTGATTCCTCGTTTGGGGTGGTGGGTGGTCTAGTGTCGTGGGTTTCATTCCTGGGTTGGGGTGGTGGGTGGTCTAGTGTCGTGGGGTTGATTCCTGGTTTGAGTTGGTGGGTGATCTAGTGTCGTGGGTTTGATTCCTCGTTTGGGGTGGTGGGTGGTCTAGTGTCGTGGGTTTCATTCCTGGGTTGAGGTGGTGGGTGGTCTAGTGTCGTGGGTGGTCTAGTGTCGTGGGCGGTCTAGTGTCGTGGGTTTGATTACTGGGTTGGGGTGGTGGGTGATCTAGTGTCGTGTGTTTGATTCCTGGGTGTGGGTGGTGGGTGGTCTAGTGTGTGGGTATGATTCCTGGTTTGAGGTGGTGGGTGGTCTAGTGTCGTGGGTTTGATTCCTGGGTTGGGGTGGTGGGTGGTCTAGTGTCGTGGGGTTGATTCCTGGTTTGAGGTGGTGGGTTGTCTAGTGTCGTGGGTTTGATTCCTCGTTTGGGGTGGTGGGTGGTCTAGTGTCGTGGGTTTCATTCCTGGGTTGGGGTGGTGGGTGGTCTAGTGTCGTGGGGTTGATTCCTGGTTTGAGTTGGTGGGTGATCTAGTGTCGTGGGTTTGATTCCTCGTTTGGGGTGGTGGGTGGTCTAGTGTCGTGGGTTTCATTCCTGGGTTGAGGTGGTGGGTGGTCTAGTGTCGTGGGTTTGTTCCTGGTTTGAGGTGGGGGGTGGTCTAGTGTCGTGGGTTTGTTCCTGGTTTGAGAAGGTGGGTGGTCTAGTGTCGTGGGTTTGATTCCTGTTTTGAGGTGGTGGATGGTCTAGTGTCGTGGGTTTGATTCCTGGGTTGGGGTGGTGGGTGGTCTAGTGTCGTGGGTTTGATTCCTGGGTTGGGGTGGTGGGTGGTCTTGTGTCGTGGGTTTGTTCCTGGTTTGAGGCGGTGGGTGGTCTAGTGTCATGGGTTTGATTCCTGTGTTGGGGTGGTGGGTGGTCTAATGTCGTGGGGTTGATTCCTGGTTTGAGGTGGTGGGTGGTCTAGTGTCGTGGGTTTGATTCCTGGGTTGGGGTGGTGGGTGGTCTAGTGTTGTGGGTTTGATTCCTGGTTTGAGGTGGTGGGTGGTCTAGTATCGTGGGTTTGATTCCTGGGTTGGGGTGGTGGGTGGTCTAATGTCGTGGGATTGATTCCTGGTTTGATGTGGTGGGTGGTCTAGTGTCGTGGGTTTGATTCCTGGGTTGAGGTTGTGGGTGGTCTAGTGTCGTGGGTTTGATTATGGGTTGGGGTGGTGGATGGTCTAGTTTCGTGGGGTTGATTCCTGGTTTGAGGTGGTGGATGGTCTAGTATCGTTGGTTTGATTATGGGTTGGGGTGGTGGGTGGTCTAATGTCGTGGGTTTGATTCCTGGTTTGAGGTGGTGGGTGGTCTAGTGTCTTGGGTTTGATTCCTGGGTTGAGGTTGTGGGTGGTCTAGTGTCGTGGGTTTGATTATGGGTTGGGGTGGTGGATGGTCTAGTGTCGTGGGTTTGATTCCTGGTTTGAAGTGATGGGTGGTCTAGTGTCGTGGGTATGTTCCTGGTTTGAGGTGGTGGGTGGTCTAGTGTCGTGGGGTTGATTCCTAGGTTGGGGTGGTGGGTAGTCTAGTGTCGTGGGTTTGATTCCTGGTTTGAGGTGGTGGGTGGTCTAGTGTCGTGGGGTTGATTCATGGATTGAGGTGGTGGGTGGTCTAGTGTCCTGGGTTTGATTCCTGGTTTGAGGTGGTGGGTGGTATAGTGTCGTGGGTTTGATTCCTCGCTTGGGGTGGTGGGTGGTCTAGTGTCGTGGGTTTCATTCCTGGTTTGAGGTGGTGGGTGGTCTAGTGTAGTGGGTTGATTCCTAGGTTGGGGTGGTGGGTAGTCTAGTGTCGTGGGTTTGATTCCTGGTTTGAGGTGGTGGGTGGTCTAGTGTCGTGGGTTTGATTCCTGGTTTGAGGTGGTGGGTGGTCTAGTGTCGTGGGTTTGATTCCTGGGTTGGTGTGGTGGGTGGTCTAGTTTCGTGGGTTTGATTCCTGGTTTGAGGTGGTGGGTGGTCTAGTGTCGTGGGTTTGATTCCTGGGTTGGAGTGGTGGGTAGTCTAGTTTCGTGGGTTTGATTCCTGGGTTGGGGTGGTGGGTAGTCTAGTGTCCTGGGTTTGATTCCTGGGTTGGGGTGGTGGGTGGTCTAGTTTCGTGGGTTTGATTCCTGGGTTGGGGTGGTGGGTGGTCTAGTGTGGTGGGTTTGATTCCTGGTTTGAGGTGGTGGGTGGTCTAGTGTTGTGGGTTTGATTCCTGGGTTGGGGTGGTGGGTGGTCTAGTGTCGTGGGTTTGATTACTGGGTTGGGGTGGTGGGTGGTCTAGTGTCGTTGGTTTGATTCCTGGTTTGAGGTGGTGGTTGGTCTAGTGTCGTGGGTTTGATTCCTGGGTTGGGGTGGTGGGTGGTCTAGTGTCGTGGGTTTGATTCCTAGGTTGGTGTGGTGGGTCGTCTAGTGTCGTGGGTTTGATTCCTGGTTTGAGGTGGTGGGTGGTCTAGTGTCGTGGGTTTGATTCCTGGGTTGGGGTGGTGGGTAGTCTAGTGTCGTGGGTTTGATTCCTGGGTTGGGGTGGTGGGTAGTCTAGTGTCGTGGGTTTGATTCCTGGGTTGGGGTGGTGGGTGGTCTAGTGTCATGGGGTTGATTCCTGGGTTGGGGTGGTGGGTGGTCTAGTGTCGTGGAGTTGATTCCTGGTTTGAGGTGGTGGGTGGTCTAGTGTTTTGTGTTTGATTACTGGGTTGGGGTGGTGGGTGGTATAGTGTCGTGGGTTTGATTCCTGGGTTGGGGTGGTGGGTGGTCTAGTGTGGTGGGTTTGATTCCTGGTTTGAGGTGGTGGGTGGTCTAGTGTCGTGGGTTTGATTCCTGGGTTGGGGTGGTGGGTAGTCTAGTGTCGTGGGATTGATTCCTGGGTTGGGGTGGTGGGTGGTCTAGTTTCGTGGGTTTGATTCCTGGGTTGGGGTGGTGAGTGGTCTAGTGTGGTTGGTTTGATTCATGGTTTGAGGTGGTGGGTGATCTAGTGGTTTGTGTTTGATTACTGGGTTGGGGTGGTGGGTTTGATTCCTGGGTTGGGGTGGTGGGTGGTCTAGTGTCGTTGGTTTGATTCCTGGTTTGAGGTGGTGGTTGGTCTAGTGTCGTGGGATTGATTCCTGGGTTGGGGTGGTGGGTGGTCTAGTGTCGTGGGTTTGATTCCTGGGTTGGGGTGGTGGGTGGTCTATTGTCGTGGGTTTGATTCCTGGGTTGGGGTGGTGGGTGGTCTAGTGTCGTGGGTGTGATTCCTGGGTTGGGGTGGTGGGTGGTCTAGTGTCGTTGGTTTGATTACTGGTTTGGGGTGGTGGGTGGTCTAGTGTCGTGGGTTTGATTCCTGGGTTGGGGTGGTGGGTGGTCTAGTGTCGTGGGGTTGATTCCTGGGTTGGGGTGGTGGGTGGTCTAGTGTCGTGGAGTTGATTCCTGGTTTGAGGTGGTGGGTGGTCTAGTGTCGTGGGGTTGATTCCTAGGTTGGGGTGGTGGGTAGTCTAGTGTCGTGGGTTTGATTCCTGGTTTGAGGTGGTGGGTGGTCTAGTGTGGTGGGTTAGATTCCTGGTTTGAGGTGGTGGGTGATCTAGTGTCGTGTGTTTGATTCCTGGGTGTGGGTGGTGGGTGGTCTAGTGTGTGGGTATGATTCCTGGTTTGAGGTGGTGGGTGGTCTAGTGTCGTGGGTTTGATTCCTGGGTTGGGGTGGTGGGTGGTCTAGTGTCGTGGGGTTGATTCCTGGTTTGAGGTGGTGGGTTGTCTAGTGTCGTGGGTTTGATTCCTCGTTTGGGGTGGTGGGTGGTCTAGTGTCGTGGGTTTCATTCCTGGGTTGGGGTGGTGGGTGGTCTAGTGTCGTGGGGTTGATTCCTGGTTTGAGTTGGTGGGTGATCTAGTGTCGTGGGTTTGATTCCTCGTTTGGGGTGGTGGGTGGTCTAGTGTCGTGGGTTTCATTCCTGGGTTGAGGTGGTGGGTGGTCTAGTGTCGTGGGTGGTCTAGTGTCGTGGGCGGTCTAGTGTCGTGGGTTTGATTACTGGGTTGGGGTGGTGGGTGATCTAGTGTCGTGTGTTTGATTCCTGGGTGTGGGTGGTGGGTGGTCTAGTGTGTGGGTATGATTCCTGGTTTGAGGTGGTGGGTGGTCTAGTGTCGTGGGTTTGATTCCTGGGTTGGGGTGGTGGGTGGTCTAGTGTCGTGGGGATGATTCCTGGTTTGAGGTGGTGGGTTGTCTAGTGTCGTGGGTTTGATTCCTCGTTTGGGGTGGTGGGTGGTCTAGTGTCGTGGGTTTCATTCCTGGGTTGGGGTGGTGGGTGGTCTAGTGTCGTGGGGTTGATTCCTGGTTTGAGTTGGTGGGTGATCTAGTGTCGTGGGTTTGATTCCTCGTTTGGGGTGGTGGGTGGTCTAGTGTCGTGGGTTTCATTCCTGGGTTGAGGTGGTGGGTGGTCTAGTGTCGTGGGTGGTCTAGTGTCGTGGGCGGTCTAGTGTCGTGGGTTTGATTACTGGGTTGGGGTGGTGGGTGGTCTAGTGTCGTTGGTTTGATTCCTGGTTTGAGGTGGTGGTTGGTCTAGTGTCGTGGGTTTGATTCCTGGGTTGGGGTGGTGGGTGGTCTAGTGTCGTGGGTTTGATTCCTGGGTTGGTGTGGTGGGTCGTCTAGTGTCGTGGGTTTGATTCCTGGTTTGAGGTGGTGGGTGGTCTAGTGTCGTGGGTTTGATTCCTGGGTTGGGGTGGTGGGTAGTCTAGTGTCGTGGGTTTGATTCCTGGGTTGGGGTGGTGGGTAGTCTAGTGTCGTGGGTTTGATTCCTGGGTTGGGGTGGTGGGTGGTCTAGTGTCATGGGGTTGATTCCTGGGTTGGGGTGGTGGGTGGTCTAGTGTCGTGGAGTTGATTCCTGGTTTGAGGTGGTGGGTGGTCTAGTGTTTTGTGTTTGATTACTGGGTTGGGGTGGTGGGTGGTATAGTGTCGTGGGTTTGATTCCTGGGTTGGGGTGGTGGGTGGTCTAGTGTGGTGGGTTTGATTCCTGGTTTGAGGTGGTGGGTGGTCTAGTGTCGTGGGTTTGATTCCTGGGTTGGGGTGGTGGGTAGTCTAGTGTCGTGGGATTGATTCCTGGGTTGGGGTGGTGGGTGGTCTAGTTTCGTGGGTTTGATTCCTGGGTTGGGGTGGTGGGTGGTCTAGTGTGGTGGGTTTGATTCCTGGTTTGAGGTGGTGGGTGATCTAGTGTTTTGTGTTTGATTACTGGGTTGGGGTGGTGGGTGGTCTAATGTCGTGGGTTTGATTCCTGGGTTGGGGTGGTGGGTGGTCTAGTGTCGTTGGTTTGATTCCTGGTTTGAGGTGGTGGTTGGTCTAGTGTCGTGGGATTGATTCCTGGGTTGGGGTGGTGGGTGGTCTAGTGTCGTGGGTTTGATTCCTGGGTTGGGGTGGTGGGTGGTCTATTGTCGTGGGTTTGATTCCTGGGTTGGGGTGTTGGGTGGTCTAGTGTCGTGGGTGTGATTCCTGGGTTGGGGTGGTGGGTGGTCTAGTGTCGTTGGTTTGATTACTGGTTTGGGGTGGTGGGTGGTCTAGTGTCGTGGGTTTGATTCCTGGGTTGGGGTGGTGGGTGGTCTAGTGTCGTGGGGTTGATTCCTGGGTTGGGGTGGTGGGTGGTCTAGTGTCGTGGAGTTGATTCCTGGTTTGAGGTGGTGGGTGGTCTAGTGTCGTGGGGTTGATTCCTAGGTTGGGGTGGTGGGTAGTCTAGTGTCGTGGGTTTGATTCCTGGTTTGAGGTGGTGGGTGGTCTAGTGTGGTGGGTTAGATTCCTGGTTTGAGGTGGTGGGTGATCTAGTGTCGTGTGTTTGATTCCTGGGTGTGGGTGGTGGGTGGTCTAGTGTGTGGGTATGATTCCTGGTTTGAGGTGGTGGGTGGTCTAGTGTCGTGGGTTTGATTCCTGGGTTGGGGTGGTGGGTGGTCTAGTGTCGTGGGGTTGATTCCTGGTTTGAGGTGGTGGGTTGTCTAGTGTCGTGGGTTTGATTCCTCGTTTGGGGTGGTGGGTGGTCTAGTGTCGTGGGTTTCATTCCTGGGTTGGGGTGGTGGGTGGTCTAGTGTCGTGGGGTTGATTCCTGGTTTGAGTTGGTGGGTGATCTAGTGTCGTGGGTTTGATTCCTCGTTTGGGGTGGTGGGTGGTCTAGTGTCGTGGGTTTCATTCCTGGGTTGAGGTGGTGGGTGGTCTAGTGTCGTGGGTGGTCTAGTGTCGTGGGCGGTCTAGTGTCGTGGGTTTGATTCCTGGGTTGGGGTGGTGGGTAGTCTAGTGTCGTGGGTTTGATTCCTGGGTTGGGGTGGTGGGTGGTCTAGTTTCGTGGGTTTGATTCCTGGGTTGGGTTGGTGGGTGGTCTAGTGTGGTGGGTTTGATTCCTGGTTTGAGGTGGTGGGTGGTCTAGTGTCGTGGGTTTGATTCCTGGGTTGGGGTGGTGGGTGGTCTAGTGTGGTGCGTTTGATTCCTGGGTTGGGGTGGTGAGTGGTCTAGTGTCGTTGGTTTGATTCCTGGTTTGAGGTGGTGGGTGGTCTAGTGTCGTGTGTTTGATTCCTGGGTTGGGGTGGTGGGTGGTCTAGTGTCGTGCGTTTGATTCCTGGGTTGGGGTGGTGAGTGGTCTAGTGTCGTTGGTTTGATTCCTGGTTTGAGGTGGTGGGTGGTCTAGTGTCGTGTGTTTGATTCCTGGGTTGGGGTGGTGGGTGGTCTAGTGTCGTGGGTTTGATTCCTGGGTTGGGGTGGTGGGTGGTCTAGTGTCGTGGGTTTGATTCCTGGGTTGGGGTGGTGGGTGGTCTAGTGTCGTGCGTTTGATTCCTGGGTTGGGGTGGTGGGTGGTCTAGTGTCGTGGGTTTGATTCCTGGGTTGGGGTGGTGGGTGGTCTAGTGTCGTGGGTTTGATTCCTGGGTTGGGGTGGTGGGTGGTCTAGTGTCGTGGGTTTGATTCCTGGGTTGGGGTGGTGGGTGGTCTAGTGTCGTGCGTTTGATTCCTGGGTTGGGGTGGTGAGTGGTCTAGTGTCGTTGGTTTGATTCCTGGTTTGAGGTGGTGGGTGGTCTAGTGTCGTGTGTTTGATTCCTGGGTTGGGGTGGTGGGTGGTCTAGTGTCGTGGGTTTGATTCCTGGGTTGGGGTGGTGGGTGGTCTAGTGTCGTGGGTTTGATTCCTAGGTTGGGGTGGTGGGTAGTCTAGTGTCGTGGGTTTGATTCCTGGTTTGAGGTGTTGGGTTGTCTAGTGTCGTGGGGTTGATTCCTGGGTTGGGGTGGTGGGTGGTCCAGTGTCGTGGTGTTGATTCCTGGGTTGAGGTGGTGGGTGGTCTAGTGTCGTGGGTTTGATTCCTGGTTTGAGGTGGTGGGTGGTCTAGTGTCGTGGGGTTGATTCATGGTTTGAGGTGGTGGGTGGTCTAGTGTCCTGGGTTTGATTCCTGGTTTGAGGTGGTGGGTGGTCTAGTGTCGTGGGTTTGATTCCTCGCTTGGGGTGGTGGGTGGTCTAGTGTCGTGGGTTTCATTCCTGGTTTGAGGTGGTGGGTGGTCTAGTGTAGTGGGTTGATTCCTAGGTTGGGGTGTTGGGTAGTCTAGTGTCGTGGGTTTGATTCCTGGGTTGGTGTGGTGGGTGGTCTAATGTCGTGGGTTTGATTCCTGGGTTGGGGTGGTGGGTGGTCTAGTGTTGTGGGTTTGATTCCTGGGTTGGGGTGGTGGGTAGTCTAGTGTCCTGGGTTTGATTCCTGGGTTGGGGTGGTGGGTGGTCTAGTGTCGTGGGTTTGTTCCGGGTTTGAGGTGGTGGGTGGTCTAGTGTTGTGGGTTTGATTCCTGGGTTGGGGTGGTGGGTAGTCTAGTGTCCTGGGTTTGATTCCTGGGTTGGGGTGGTGGGTGGTCTAGTTTCGTGGGTTTGATTCCTGGGTTGGGGTGGTGGGTGGTCTAGTTTGGTGGGTTTGATTCCTGGTTTGAGGTGGTGGGTGGTCTAGTGTCGTGGGTTTGATTCCTGGGTTGGGGTGGTGGGTGGTCTAGTTTTGTGGGTTTGATTACTGGGTTGAGGTGGTGGGTAGTCTAGTGTCCTGGGTTTGATTCCTGGGTTGGGGTGGTGGGTGGTCTAGTTTCGTGGGTTTGATTCCTGGGTTGGGGTGGTGGGTGGTCTAGTGTGGTGGGTTTGATTCCTGGTTTGAGGTGGTGGGTGGTCTAGTGTTGTGGGTTTGATTACTGGGTTGGGGTGGTGGGTGGTCTAGTGTCGTGGGTTTGATTACTGGGTTGGGGTGGTGGGTGGTCTAGTGTCGTGGGTTTGATTCCTAGGTTGGGGTGGTGGGTGGTCTAGTGTCGTGGGTTTGATTCCTGGGTTGGTGTGGTGGGTGGTCTAGTGTCGTGGGTTTGATTCGTGGTTTGAGGTGGTGGGTGGTCTAGTGTCGTGTGTTTGATTCCTGGGTTGGGGTGGTGGGTGGTCTAGTGTCGTGGGTTTGATTCCTGGGTTGGGGTGGTGGGTGTTCTAGTGTCGTGGGGTTGATTCCTGGTTTGAGGTGGTGGGTGGTCTAGTGTCGTGGGGTTGATTCCTGGATTGAGGTGGCGGGTGAACTAGTGTCGTGGGTTTGATTCCTGGCTTGGGGTGGTGGGTGGTCTAGTGTCGTGGGTTTGATTTCTGGGTTGGGGTGGTGGGTGGTCCAGTGTCGTGGTGTTGATTACTGGTTTGAGGTGGTGGGTGGTCTAGTGTCGTGGGGTTGATTCCTGGGTTGGGGTGGTGGGTGGTCTAGTGTCGTGGATGGTCTAGTGTCGTGGGGTTGATTCATGGGTTGGGGTGGTGGGTGGTCTAGTGTCGTGGGTTTGATTCCTTGTTTTAGGTGGTGGGTGGTCTAGTGTCGTGTGTGGTCTAGTGTCGTAGTATTGATTCCTGGGTTGGGGTGGTGGGTGGTCTAGTGTCGTGGGGTTGATTCATGGGTTGGGGTTGTGGGTAGTCTATTGTCGTGGGTTTGATTCCCGGGTTGGGGTGGTGGGTGGTCTAGTGTCGTGGGTTTGATTCCTGGGTTGCGGTGGTGGGTGGTCTAGTGTCGTGGGATTGATTCCTGGGTTGTGGTGGTGGGTGGTATAGTGTCGTGGTATTGATTCCTGGGTTGGGGGTGGGTTTTCTAGTGTCGTGGGTTTGATTCCTGGGTTGGGGTGGTGGGTGGTCTAGTGTCGTGGGTTTGATTCCTGGGTTGAGGTGGTGGGTGGTCTATTGTCGTGGGTATGATTCCTGGGTTGGGGTGGTGGGTAGTCTAGTGTCGTGGTTTCATTCCCGGGTTGGGGTGGTGGGTGGTCTAGTTTCGTGGGATTGATTCCTGGTTTAAGGTGGTGGGTGGTCTAGTGTCGTGGGTTTGATTCCTGGGTTAGGGGGTGGGTGTTCTAGTGTCGTGGGTTTGAATCCTGGTCTGAGGTGGTGGGTTGTCGAGTGTCGTGGGTTTGATTCCTGAGTTGGGGGCTGGGTGTTCTAGTGTCGTGGGTTTGATTCCTGGTCTGAGGTGGTGGGTTGTCTAGGGTCGTGGGTTTGATTCCTGAGTTGGGTGGTGGTTGTTCTAGTGTCGTGGGTTTGATTCCTGGTCTGAAGTGGTGGGTTGTCTAGTGTCGTGGGTTTGATTCCTGGGTTGGGGTGGTGGGTGGTCTATTGTCGTGGATTTGATTCCTGGGTTGAGGTGGTGGGTGATCTATTGTCGTGGGTTTGATTCCTGGGTTGGGGTGGTGGGTAGTCTAGTGTCGTGGGTTTGATTCCGGGGTTGGGGTGGTGGGTGGTCTAATGTCGTGGGATTGATTCCTGGGTTGCGGTGGTGGGTAGTCTAGTGTCGTGGGTTTGATTCCCGGGTTGGGGTGGTGGCTAGTCTAGTGTCGTGGTTTTGATTCCCGGGTTTGTATGGTGGGTTGTCTAGTGTCGTGGGTTTGACTCCTGGGTTGAGGTGGTGGATGGTCTAGTGTCGTGGGTTTGATTCCTGGGTTGGGGTGGTGGATGGTCTAGTGTCGTGGGTTTGATTCTTGGGTTGGGGTGGTGGGTAGTCTAGTGTCGTGGGTTTGATTCCTGGGTTGGGGTGTTGGGTGGTCTAGTGCCGTGGGTTTGATTCCTGGGTTGGGGTGTTGGGTGGTCTAGTGCCGTGGGTTTGATTCTTGGGTTGAGGTGGTGGATGGTCTAGTGTCGTGGGTTTGATTCCTGGTTTGAGGTGGTGGATGGTCTAGTGTCGTGGGTTTGATTCCTGGTTTGAGGTGGTGGATGGTCTAGTGTCGTGGGTTTGATTCCTGGGTTGGGGTGGTGGGTAGTCTAGTGTCGTGGGTTTGATTCCTGGGTTGGGGTGTTGGGTGGTCTAGTGCCGTGGGTTTGATTCCTGGGTTGAGGTGGTGGATGGTCTAGTGTCGTGGGTTTGATTCCTGGTTTGAGGTGGTGGGTTGTCTAGTGTCGTGGGTTTGACTCCTGGGTTGGGGTGGTGAGTAGTCTAGAGTCGTGGGTGTGATTCCCGGGTTTATGTGGTGGGTGGTCTAGTGTCGTGGGTTTGATTCCCGGGTTTGGTGGTGGGTGGTCTAGAGTCGTGGGTTTGATTCCCGGGTTTATGTAGTGGGTGGTCTGGTGTCGTGGGTTTGATTCCCGGGTTTGGTGGTGGGTGGTCTAGTGTCGTGGGTTTGATTCCTGGATGGAGGTGGTCGGTGGTCTAGTGTCGTGGGTTTAATTTCTGGGGTGGGGTGGTGGGTGGTCTAGTGTCGTGGGTTTGATTCCTGGGTTTAGGTGGTGGGTGGTCTATTGTCGTGGGTTTGATTCCTGGGTAATGGTGGTGGGTAGTCTAGTGTCGTGGGTTTGATTCCCGGGTTGGTGTGGTGGGTGGTCTAGTGTCGTGGGATTGATTCTTAGGATGCGGTGGTGGTTGTTTTAGTGTCGTGGGTTTGATTCCTGGGTTGGGGGTGGGGGGGGGGGTTATCTAGTGCCGTGGGTTTGATTCCTGGGTTGGGGTGCTGGGTGGTCTAGTGTCGTGGGTTTGATTCCTGGGTTGAAGTGGTGGGTGGTCTATTGTCGTGGGTTTGATTCCTGGGTTGGGGTGGTGGGTGGTCTAGTGTCGTGGGTTTGATTCCTGGGTTGAGGTGGTGGGTGGTCTGTTGTCGTGGGTTTGATTCCTGGGTTGGGGTGGTGGGTAGTCTAGTTTCGTGGGTTTGATTCCCGGGTTGGGGTGGTGGGTGGTCTAGTGTCGTGGGATTTATTCCTGGGTTGCGGTGGTGGGTGGTGGGTGGTCTAGTGTCGTGGGTTTGATTCCTGGGTTGGGGTGGTGGGTAGTCTAGTGTCGTGGGTTTGATTCCCGGGTTGGGGTGGTGGGTGGTCTAATGTCGTGGGATTGATTCCTGGGTTGCGGTGGTGAGTAGTCTAGTGTCGTGGGTTTGATTCCCGGGTTGGGGTGGTGGGTGGTCTAGCGTCGTGGGATTGATTCCTGGTTTGAGGTGGTGGGTGGTCTAGTGTTGTGGGTTTGATTACTGGGTTGGGGTGGTGGGTGGTCTAGTGTCGTGGGTTTGATTACTGGGTTGGGGTGGTGGGTGGTCTAGTGTCGTGGGTTTGATTCCTGGGTTGGGGTGGTGGGTGGTCTAGTGTCGTGGGTTTGATTCCTGGGTTGGTGTGGTGGGTGGTCTAGTGTCGTGGGTTTGATTCGTGGTTTGAGGTGGTGGGTGGTCTAGTGTCGTGTGTTTGATTCCTGGGTTGGGGTGGTGGGTGGTCTAGTGTCGTGGGTTTGATTCCTGGGTTGGGGTGGTGGGTGTTCTAGTGTCGTGAGGTTGATTCCTGGTTTGAGGTGGTGGGTGGTCTAGTGTCGTGGGGTTGATTCCTGGATTGAGGTGGTGGGTGAACTAGTGTCGTGGGTTTGATTCCTGGCTTGGGGTGGTGGGTGGTCTAGTGTCGTGGGTTTGATTTCTGGGTTGGGGTGGTGGGTGGTCCAGTGTCGTGGTGTTGATTACTGGTTTGAGGTGGTGGGTGGTCTAGTGTCGTGGGGTTGATTCCTGGGTTGGGGTGGTGGGTAGTCTAGTGTCGTGGATGGTCTAGTGTCGTGGGGTTGATTCATGGGTTGGGGTGGTGGGTGGTCTAGTGTCGTGGGTTTGATTCCTTGTTTTAGGTGGTGGGTGGTCTAGTGTCGTGGGTGGTCTAGTGTCGTAGTATTGATTCCTGGGTTGGGGTGGTGGGTGGTCTAGTGTCGTGGGGTTGATTCATGGGTTGGGGTTGTGGGTAGTCTATTGTCGTGGGTTTGATTCCCGGGTTGGGGTGGTGGGTGGTCTAGTGTCGTGGGATTGATTCCTGGTTTGAGGTGGTGGGTTGTCTAGTGTCGTGGGTTTGATTCCTGGGTTGCGGTGGTGGGTGGTCTAGTGTCGTGGGATTGATTCCTGGGTTGTGGTGGTGGGTGGTATAGTGTCGTGGGATTGATTCCTGGGTTGGGGGTGGGTTTTCTAGTGTCGTGGGTTTGATTCCTGGGTTGGGGTGGTGGGTGGTCTAGTGTCGTGGGTTTGATTCCTGGGTTGAGGTGGTGGGTGGTCTATTGTCGTGGGTATGATTCCTGGGTTGGGGTGGTGGGTAGTCTAGTGTCGTGGTTTCATTCCCGGGTTGGGGTGGTGGGTGGTCTAGTTTCGTGGGATTGATTCCTGGTTTAAGGTGGTGGGTGGTCTAGTGTCGTGGGTTTGATTCCTGGGTTAGGGGGTGGGTGTTCTAGTGTCGTGGGTTTGAATCCTGGTCTGAGGTGGTGGGTTGTCGAGTGTCGTGGGTTTGATTCCTGAGTTGGGGGCTGGGTGTTCTAGTGTCGTGGGTTTGATTCCTGGTCTGAGGTGGTGGGTTGTCTAGGGTCGTGGGTTTGATTCCTGAGTTGGGTGGTGGTTGTTCTAGTGTCGTGGGTTTGATTCCTGGTCTGAAGTGGTGGGTTGTCTAGTGTCGTGGGTTTGATTCCTGGGTTGGGGTGGTGGGTGGTCTATTGTCGTGGATTTGATTCCTGGGTTGAGGTGGTGGGTGATCTATTGTCGTGGGTTTGATTCCTGGGTTGGGGTGGTGGGTAGTCTAGTGTCGTGGGTTTGATTCCGGGGTTGGGGTGGTGGGTGGTCTAATGTCGTGGGATTGATTCCTGGGTTGCGGTGGTGGGTAGTCTAGTGTCGTGGGTTTGATTCCCGGGTTGGGGTGGTGGCTAGTCTAGTGTCGTGGGTTTGATTCCCGGGTTTGTATGGTGGGTTGTCTAGTGTCGTGGGTTTGACTCCTGGGTTGAGGTGGTGGATGGTCTAGTGTCGTGGGTTTGATTCCTGGGTTGGGGTGGTGGATGGTCTAGTGTCGTGGGTTTGATTCTTGGGTTGGGGTGGTGGGTAGTCTAGTGTCGTGGGTTTGATTCCTGGGTTGGGGTGTTGGGTGGTCTAGTGCCGTGGGTTTGATTCCTGGGTTGGGGTGTTGGGTGGTCTAGTGCCGTGGGTTTGATTCCTGGGTTGAGGTGGTGGATGGTCTAGTGTCGTGGGTTTGATTCCTGGTTTGAGGTGGTGGATGGTCTAGTGTCGTGGGTTTGATTCCTGGTTTGAGGTGGTGGATGGTCTAGTGTCGTGGGTTTGATTCCTGGGTTGGGGTGGTGGGTAGTCTAGTGTCGTGGGTTTGATTCCTGGGTTGGGGTGTTGGGTGGTCTAGTGCCGTGGGTTTGATTCCTGGGTTGAGGTGGTGGATGGTCTAGTGTCGTGGGTTTGATTCCTGGTTTGAGGTGGTGGGTTGTCTAGTGTCGTGGGTTTGACTCCTGGGTTGGGGTGGTGAGTAGTCTAGAGTCGTGGGTGTGATTCCCGGGTTTATGTGGTGGGTGGTCTAGTGTCGTGGGTTTGATTCCCGGGTTTGGTGGTGGGTGGTCTAGAGTCGTGGGTTTGATTCCCGGGTTTATGTAGTGGGTGGTCTGGTGTCGTGGGTTTGATTCCCGGGTTTGGTGGTGGGTGGTCTAGTGTCGTGGGTTTGATTCCTGGATGGAGGTGGTCGGTGGTCTAGTGTCGTGGGTTTAATTTCTGGGGTGGGGTGGTGGGTGGTCTAGTGTCGTGGGTTTGATTCCTGGGTTTAGGTGGTGGGTGGTCTATTGTCGTGGGTTTGATTCCTGGGTAATGGTGGTGGGTAGTCTAGTGTCGTGGGTTTGATTCCCGGGTTGGTGTGGTGGGTGGTCTAGTGTCGTGGGATTGATTCTTAGGATGCGGTGGTGGTTGTTTTAGTGTCGTGGGTTTGATTCCTGGGTTGGGGGTGGGGGGGGGGGGTTATCTAGTGCCGTGGGTTTGATTCCTGGGTTGGGGTGCTGGGTGGTCTAGTGTCGTGGGTTTGATTCCTGGGTTGAAGTGGTGGGTGGTCTATTGTCGTGGGTTTGATTCCTGGGTTGGGGTGGTGGGTGGTCTAGTGTCGTGGGTTTGATTCCTGGGTTGAGGTGGTGGGTGGTCTGTTGTCGTGGGTTTGATTCCTGGGTTGGGGTGGTGGGTAGTCTAGTTTCGTGGGTTTGATTCCCGGGTTGGGGTGGTGGGTGGTCTAGTGTCGTGGGATTTATTCCTGGGTTGCGGTGGTGGGTGGTGGGTGGTCTAGTGTCGTGGGTTTGATTCCTGGGTTGGGGTGGTGGGTAGTCTAGTGTCGTGGGTTTGATTCCCGGGTTGGGGTGCTGGGTGGTCTAATGTCGTGGGATTGATTCCTGGGTTGCGGTGGTGAGTAGTCTAGTGTCGTGGGTTTGATTCCCGGGTTGGGGTGGTGGGTGGTCTAGTGTCGTGGGATTGATTCCTGGTTTGAGGTGGTGGGTGGTCTAGTGTCGTGGGATTGATTCCTGGGTTGGGGATGGGTGATCTAGTGTCGTGGGTTTGATTCCTGGTTTGAGGTGGTGGGTTGTCTAGTGTCGTGGGTTTGATTCCTGGGTTGAAGTGGTGGGTGGTCTATTGTCGTGGGTTTGATTCCTGGGTTGGGGTGGTGGGTGGTCTAGTGTCGTGGGTTTGATTCCTGGGTTGAGGTGGTGGGTGGTCTATTGTCGTGGGTTTGATTCCTGGGTTGGGGTGGTGGGTAGTCTAGTTTCGTGGGTTTGATTCCCGGGTTGGGGTGGTGGGTGGTCTAGTGTCGTGGGATTTATTCCTGGGTTGCGGTGGTGGGTGGTCTAGTGTCGTGGGTTTGATTCCTGGGTTGGGGTGGTGGGTAGTCTAGTGTCGTGGGTTTGATTCCCGGGTTGGGGTGGTGGGTGGTCTAATGTCGTGGGATTGATTCCTGGGTTGCGGTGGTGAGTAGTCTAGTGTCGTGGGTTTGATTCCCGGGTTGGGGTGGTGGGTGGTCTAGTGTCGTGGGATTGATTCCTGGTTTGAGGTGGTGGGTGGTCTAGTGTCGTGGGATTGATTCCTGGGTTGGGGATGGGTGATCTAGTGTCGTGGGTTTGATTCCTGGTTTGAGGTGGTGGGTTGTCTAGTGTCGTGGGTTTGATTTCTGGGTTGGGGTGGTGGGTGGTCTAGTGTCGTGGGTTTGATTCCTGGGTTGAGGTGGTGGGTGGTCTATTGTCGTGGGTCTGATTCCTGGGTTGGGGTGGTGGCTAGTCTAGTGTCGTGGGATTGATTCCTGGTTTGAGGTGGTGGGTTGTCTAGTGTCGTGGGTTTGATTCCTGGGTTGGGGGTGGGTCTTCTACTGTCGTGGGTTTGATTCCTGGTTTGAGGTGGTGGGTTGTCTAGTGTCGTGGGTTTGATTCCTGGGTTGGGGTGGTGGGTGGTCTAGTGTCGTGGGTTTGATTCCTGGGTTGAGGTGGTGGGTGGTCTAGTGTCGTGGGTCTGATTCCTGGGTTGGGGTGGTGGGTAGTCTAGTGTCGTGTTTTTGATTCCTGGGTTGCGGTGGTGGGTTGTCTAGTGTCGTGGGTTTGATTTCCAGGTTGGGGTGGTGGGTGGTCTAGTGTCGTGGGATTGATTCTTGGTTTGAGGTGGTGGGTTGTCTAGTGTCGTGGGTTTGATTCCTGGGTTGAGGTGGTGGATGGTCTATTGTCGTGGGTTTGATTCCTGGGTTGGGGTGGTGAGTAGTCTAGTGTCGTGGGTGTGATTCCCGGGTTTATGTGGTGGGTGGTCTAGTGTCGTGGGTTTGATTCCCGGGTTTGGTGGTGGGTGGTCTAGAGTCGTGGGTTTGATTCCCGGGTTTATGTAGTGGGTGGTCTGGTGTCGTGGGTTTGATTCCCGGGTTTGGTGGTGCGTGGTCTAGTGTCGTGGGTTTGATTCCTGGATGGAGGTGGTGGGTGGTCTAGTGTCGTGGGTTTGATTTCTGGGGTGGGGTGGTGGGTGGTCTAGTGTCGTGGGTTTGATTCCTGGGTTTAGGTGGTGGGTGGTCTATTGTCGTGGGTTTGATTCCTGGGTAATGGTGGTGGGTAGTCTATTGTCGTGGGTTTGATTCCTGGGTTGGGGGGGGGTGATCTAGTGCCGTGGGTTTCATTCCTGGGTTGGGGTGCTGGGTGGTCTAGTGTCGTGGGTTTGATTCCTGGGTTGAAGTGGTGGGTGGTCTATTGTCGTGGGTTTGATTCCTGGGTTGGGGTGTTGGGTGGTCTAGTGTCGTGGGTTTGATTCCTGGGTTGAGGTGGTGGGTGGTCTATTGTCGTGGGTTTGATTCCTGGGTTGGTGTGGTGGGTAGTCTAGTTTCGTGGGTTTGATTCCCGGGTTGGGGTGGTGGGTGGTCTAGTGTCGTGGGATTTATTCCTGGGTTGCGGTGGTGGGTGGTCTAGTGTCGTGGGTTTGATTCATGGGTTGTGGTGGTGGGTGGTCTAGTGTTGTGGGTTTGTTTCCTTGGTTGAGTGGTGGGTGGTCTATTGTCGTGGGTTTGATTCCTGGGTTGGGGTGGTGGGTAGTCTAGTGTCGTGGGTTTGATTCCCGGGTTGAGGTGGTGGGTCGTCTAGTGTCGTGGGATTGATTCCTGGTTTGAGGTGGTGGGTTGTCTAGTGTCGTGGGTTTGATTCCTGGGTTGGGGGGTGGGTGATCTAGTGTCGTCCGTTTGATTCCTGGTTTGAGGTGGTGGGTTGTCTAGTGTCGTGGGTTTGATTCCTTTGTTGGGGTGGTGGGTGGTCTAGTGTCGTGGGTTTGATTCCTGGTTTGAGGTGGTGGGTGGTCTAGTGTCGTGGGTTTGATTCCTTTGTTGGGGTGGTGGGTGGTCTAGTGTCGTGGGTTTGATTTCTGGTTTGAGGTGGTGGGTTGTCTAGTGTCGTGGGTTTGATTCCTTTGTTGGGGTGGTGGGTGGTCTAGTGTCGTGGGTTTGATTCCTGGTTTGAGGTGGTGGGTGGTCTAGTGTCGTGGGTTTGATTCCTGGGTTGAGGTGGTAGGTTGTCTATTGTCGTGGGTTTGATTCCCGGGTTGGGGTGGTGGGTGGTCTAGTGTCGTGGGATTGATTCCTGGGTTGCGGTGGTGGGTGGTCTAGTGTCGTGGGTTTGATTCCTGGGTTGGGGTGGTGGGTGGTCTAGTCTCGTGGGTGGTCTAGTGTCGTGGGTTTGATTCCTGGGTTGGGGTGGTGGGTGGTCTAGTCTCGTGGGTGGTCTAGTGTCGTGGGTTTGATTCCCGGGTTGGGGTGGTGGGTGGTCTAGTGTCGTGGGATTGATTCCTGGTTTGAGGTGGTGGGTTGTCTAGTGTCGTGGGTTTGATTCCTGGGTTGGGGTGGTGGGTGGTCTAGTTTCGTGGGTTTGATTCATGGGTTGAGGTGGTGGGTGGTCTATTGTCGTGGGTATGATTCCTGGGTTGGGGTGGTGGGTGGTCTAGTGTCCTGGGATTGATTCCTGGTTTGAGGTGGTGGGTTTTCTAGTGTCGTGGGTTTGATTCCTGGGTAGGGTGGTGGGTAGTCTAGTGTCGTGGGTTTGATTCCCGGGTTGGGGTGGTGGGTGGTCTAGTGTCGTGGGTTTGATTCCCGGGTTGAGGTGGTGGGTGGTCTAGTGTCGTGGGATTGATTCCTGGTTTGAGGTGGTGGGTGGTCTAGTGTCGTGGGATTGATTCCTGGTTTGAGGTGGTGGGTTTTCTAGTGTCGTGGGTTTGATTCCTGGGTTGGGGTGGTGGGTGGTCTAGTTTCGTGGGTTTGATTCCTGGTTTGAGGTGGTGGGTTGTCTAGTGTCGTGGATTTGATTCCCGGGTTGGGGTGGTGGGTGGTCTAGTGTCGTGGGTTTGATTCCCGGGTTGGGGTGGTGGGTGGTCTAGTGTCGTGGGATTGATTCATGGGTTGAGGTGGTGGGTGGTCTATTGTCGTGGGTATGATTCCTGGTTTGAGGTGGTGGGTGGTCTAGTGTCGTGGGATTGATTCCTGGTTTGAGGTGGTGGGTTTTCTAGTGTCGTGGGTTTGATACCTGGGTTGGGGTGGTGGGTGGTCTAGTTTCGTGGGTTTGATTCCTGGTTTGAGGTGGTGGGTTGTCTAGTGTCGTGGGTTTGATTCCCGGGTTGGGGTGGTGGGTGGTCTAGTTTCGTGGGTTTGATTTCTGGTTTGAGGTGGTGGGTGGTCTAGTGTCGTGGGTTTGATTCCTGGTCTGAGGTGGTGGGTTGTCTAGTGTCGTGGGTTTTATTCCCGGGTTGGGGCGGTGGGTGGTCTAGTGCGTGGGATTGATTCCTGATTTGAGGTGGTGGGTTGTCTAGTGTCGTGGGATTGATTCCTGGGTTGGGGGTGGGTGATCTAGTGTCGTGGGTTTGATTCCTGGTTTGAGGTGGTGGGTTGTCTAGTGTCGTGGGTTTGATTTCTGGGTTGGGGTGGTGGGTGGTCTAGTGTCGTGGGTTTGATTCCTGGGTTGAGCTGGTGGGTGGTCTATTGTCGTGGGTTTGATTCCTGGGTTGGGGTGGTGGCTAGTCTAGTGTCGTGGATTTGATTCCCGGGTTTGTGTGGTGGGTGGTCTAGTGTCGTGGGTTTGATTCCCGGGTTGGGTGGTGGGTGGTCTAGTGTCGTGGGTTTGATTCCTGGGTTGAGGTGGTGGGTGGTCTAGTGTCGTGGGTTTGATTCCTGGGTTGGTGTGGTGGGTGATCTAGTGTCGTGGGTTTGACTCCCGGGTTAGTGTGGTGGGTGGTCTAGTGTCGGGGGATTGATTCCTGGGTTGCGGTGGTGGGTTATCTAGTGTCGTGGGTTTGATTGATGGGTTATGGTGGTGGGTGGTCTAGTGTCGTGGGTTTGTTTGCTGGGTAGGGTTGGTGGGTGATCTAGTGTCGTGGGTTTGATTCCTGGGTTGGGGTGGTGGGTGGTCTAGTGTCGTTCGTTTGATTCCTGGTTTGAGGTGGTGGGTGATCTAATGTCGTGGGTTTGATTCCTGGTTTGGGGTAGTGGGTGGTCTAGTGTCGTGGGTTTGATTCCTGGGTTGAGTGGTGGATGGTCTATTGTCGTGGGTTTGAGTCCTGGGTTGGGGTGGTGGGTAGTCTAGTGTCGTGGGTTTGATTCCCGTGTTGGGGTGGTGGGTGGTCTAGTGTCGTGGGATTGATTCCTGGTTTGAGGTGGTGGGTTGTCTAGTGTCGTGGGTTTGATTACTGGGTTGGGGGTGGGTGATCTAGTGTCGTGGGTTTGATTCCTGGTTTGAGGTGATGGGTTGTCTAGTGTCGTGGGTTTGATTCCTGGGTTGGGGTGGTGGGTGGCCTAGTGTCGTGGGTTTGATTCCTGGGTTGGGGTGGTGGGTACTCTAGTGTCGTGGCTTTGATTCCCGGGTTTATGTGGTGGGTGGTCTAGTGTCGTGGGTTTGATCCCGGCTTTGGTGGTGGGTGGTCTAGTGTCGTGGGTTTGTTCATGGGTTGAGGTGGTGGGTGGTCTGTTATCGTGGGTTTGATTTCTGAGGTGGGGTGGTGGGTGGTCTAGTGTCGTGGGTTTGATTTCTGGGTTAAGGTAGTGGGTGGTCTATTGTCGTGGGTTTGATTCCTGGGTTGTGGTGGTGGGTAGTCTAGTGTCGTGGGTTTGATTCCCGGGTTGGGGTGGTGGGTGGTCTAGTGTCGTGGGATTGATTCCTGGGTTGCGGTGGTGGGTGGTCTATTGTCGTGGGTTTGATTCCTGGGTTGGGGTGGTGGGTAGTCTAGTGTCGTGGGTTTGATTCCCGGGTTGGGGAGGTGTGGTCTAGTGTCGTGGGATTGATTCCCGGTTTGAGGTGGTGGGTTGTCTAGTGTCGTGGGTTTGATTCCTGGGTTGGGGTGGTGGGTGGTCTAGTGTCGTGGGTTTTATTCCTGGATTGAGGTGGTGGGTGGTCTAGTGTCGTGGGTTTGATTCCTGGGTTGGGGTGGTGGGTGGTCTAGTCTCGTGGGTGGTCTAGTGTCGTGGGTTTGATTCCTGGATTGGGGTGGTGGGTGGTCTAGTCTCGTGGGTGGTCTAGTGTCGTGGGTTTGATTCCCGGGTTGGGGTGGTTGGTGGTCTAGTGTCGTGGGATTGATTCCTGGTTTGAGGTGGTGGGTTGTCTAGTGTCGTGGGTTTGATTCCTGGGTTGGGGTGGTGGGTGGTCTAGTGTCGTGGGTTTGATTCATGGGTTGAGGTGGTGGGTGGTCTATTGTCGTGGGTATGATTCCTGGGTTGGGGTGGTGGGTGGTCTAGTGTCGTGGGATTGATTCCTGGTTTGAGGTGGTGGGTGGTCTAGTGTCGTGGGATTGATTCCTGGTTTGAGGTGGTGGGTTTTCTAGTGTCGTGGGTTTGATTCCTGGGTTGGGGTGGTGGGTAGTCTAGTGTCGTGGGTTTGATTCCCGGGTTGGGGTGGTGGGTGGTCTAGTGTCGTGGGTTTTATTCCTGGGTTGGGGTGGTGGGTGGTCTAGTGTCGTGGGATTGATTCCTGGTTTGAGGTGGTGGGTGGTCTAGTGTTGTGGGATTGATTCCTGGTTTGAGGTGGTGGGTTTTCTAGTGTCGTGGGTTTGATTCCTGGGTTGGGGTGGTGGGTGGTCTAGTTTCGTGGGTTTGATTCCTGGTTTGAGGTGGTGGGTTGTCTAGTGTCGTGGGTTTGATTCCCGGGTTGGGGTGGTGGGTGGTCTAGTGTCGTGGGATTGATTCCCGGGTTGGGGTGGTGGGTGGTCTAGTGTCGTGGGATTGATTCCTGGTTTGAGGTGGTGGGTGGTCTAGTGTCGTGGGTTTGATTCCTGGTTTGAGGTGGTGGGTTTTCTAGTGTCGTGGGTTTGATTCCTGGGTTGGGGTGGTGGGTGGTCTAGTTTCGTGGGTTTGATTCCTGGTTTGAGGTGGTGGGTTGTCTAGTGTCGTGGGTTTGATTCCCGGGTTTGGGTGGTGGGTGGTCTAGTTTCGTGGGTTTGATTCCTGGTTTGAGGTGGTGGGTGGTCTAGTGTCGTGGGTTTGATTCCTGGTCTGAGGTGGTGGGTTGTCTAGTGTCGTGGGTTTGATTCCTGGGTTGGGGTGGTGGGTGGTCTAGTGTCGTGGGTTTGATTCCTGGGTTGAGGTGGTGGGTGGTCTATTGTCGTGGGTTTGATTCCTGGGTTGGGGTGGTGGGTAGTCTAGTGTCGTGGGTTTGATTCCTGGGTTGAGTGGTGGGTGGTCTATTGTCGTGGATTTGATTCCTGGGTTGGGAGGTGGGTAGTCTAGTGTCGTGGGTTTTATTCCCGGGTTGGGGCGGTGGGTGGTCTAGTGTCGTGGGATTGATTCCTGATTTGAGGTGGTGGGTTGTCTAGTGTCGTGGGATTGATTCCTGGGTTGGGGGTGGGTGATCTAGTGTCGTGGGTTTGATTCCTGGTTTGAGGTGGTGGGTTGTCTAGTGTCGTGGGTTTGATTTCTGGGTTGGGGTGGTGGGTGGTCTAGTGTCGTGGGTTTGATTCCTGGGTTGAGGTGGTGGGTGGTCTATTGTCGTGGGTTTGATTCCTGGGTTGGGGTGGTGACTAGTCTAGTGTCGTGGGTTTGATTCCCGGGTTGGGGTGGTGTGGTCTAGTGTCGTGGGATTGATTCCCGGTTTGAGGTGGTGGGTTGTCTAGTGTCGTGGGTTTGATTCCTGGGTTGAGGTGGTGGGTGGTCTAGTGTCGTGGGTTTGATTCCTGGGTTGGTGTGGTGGGTGATCTAGTGTCGTGGGTTTGACTCGCGGGTTAGTGTGGTGGGTGGTCTAGTGTCGGGGGATTGATTCCTGGGTTGCGGTGGTGGGTTATCTAGTGTCGTGGGTTTGATTGATGGATTATGGTGGTGGGTGGTCTAGTGTCGTGGGTTTGTTTGCTGGGTAGGGTTGGTGGGTGATCTAGTGTCGTGGGTTTGATTCCTGGGTTGGGGTGGTGGGTGGTCTAGTGTCGTTCGTTTGATTCCTGGTTTGAGGTGGTGGGTGATCTAATGTCGTGGGTTTGATTCCTGGTTTGGGGTAGTGGGTGGTCTAGTGTCGTGGGTTTGATTCCTGGGTTGAGTGGTGGATGGTCTATTGTCGTGGGTTTGAGTCCTGGGTTGGGGTGGTGGGTAGTCTAGTGTCGTGGGTTTGATTCCCGTGTTGGGGTGGTGGGTGGTCTAGTGTCGTGGGATTGATTCCTGGTTTGAGGTGGTGGGTTGTCTAGTGTCGTGGGTTTGATTACTGGGTTGGGGGTGGGTGATCTAGTGTCGTGGGTTTGATTCCTGGTTTGAGGTGATGGGTTGTCTAGTGTCGTGGGTTTGATTCCTGGGTTGGGGTGGTGGGTGGCCTAGTGTCGTGGGTTTGATTCCTGGGTTGGGGTGGTGGGTACTCTAGTGTCGTGGCTTTGATTCCCGGGTTTATGTGGTGGGTGGTCTAGTGTCGTGGGTTTGATCCCGGCTTTGGTGGTGGGTGGTCTAGTGTCGTGCGTTTGTTCATGGGTTGAGGTGGTGGGTGGTCTGTTATCGTGGGTTTGATTTCTGAGGTGGGGGTGGTGGGTGGTCTAGTGTCGTGGGTTTGATTTCTGGGTTAAGGTAGTGGGTGGTCTATTGTCGTGGGTTTGATTCCTGGGTTGTGGTGGTGGGTAGTCTAGTGTCGTGGGTTTGACTCCCGGGTTGGGGTGGTGGGTGGTCTAGTGTCGTGGGATTGATTCCTGGGTTGCGGTGGTGGGTGGTCTATTGTCGTGGGTTTGATTCCTGGGTTGGGGTGGTGGGTAGTCTAGTGTCGTGGGTTTGATTCCTGGGTTGGGGTGGTGTGGTCTAGTGTCGTGGGATTGATTCCCGGTTTGAGGTGGTGGGTTGTCTAGTGTCGTGGGTTTGATTCCTGGGTTGGGGTGGTGGGTGGTCTAGTGTCGTGGGTTTTATTCCTGGATTGAGGTGGTGGGTGGTCTATTGTCGTGGGTTTGATTCCTGGGTTGGGGTGGTGGGTAGTCTAGTGTCGTGGGTTTGATTCCCGGGTTGGGGTGGTGTGGTCTAGTGTCGTGGGATTGATTCCCGGTTTGAGGTGGTGGGTTGTCTAGTGTCGTGGGTTTGATTCCTGGGTTGGGGTGGTGGGTGGTCTAGTGTCGTGGGTTTGATTCCTGGGTTGAGGTGGTGGGTGGTCTATTGTCGTGGGTTTGATTCCTGGGTTGGGGTGGTGGGTAGTCTAGTTTCGTGGGTTTCATTCCCGGGTTGGGGTGGTGGGTGGTCTAGTGTCGTGGGTTTGATTCCTGGGTTGGGGTGGTGGGTGGTCTGGTGTCGTGGGCTTGATTCCTGGGTTGGGGTGGTGGGTGGTCTAGTGTCGTGTGTTTGATTCTTGTTTTGAGGTGGTGGGTGGTCTAGTGTCGTGGGTTTGATTCCTGGGTTGAGGTGGTGGGTGGTCTAGTGTCGTGGGTTTGATTCCTGGGTTGGTGTGGTGGGTGATCTAGTGTCGTGGGTTTGACTCCCGGGTTAGTGTGGTGGGTGGTCTAGTGTCGGGGGATTGATTCCTGGGTTGCGGTGGTGGGTTATCTAGTGTCGTGGGTTTGATTGATGGGTTATGGTGGTGGGTGGTCTAGTGTCGTGGGTTTGTTTGCTGGGTAGGGTTGGTGGGTGATCTAGTGTCGTGGGTTTGATTCCTGGGTTGGGGTGGTGGGTGGTCTAGTGTCGTTCGTTTGATTCCTGGTTTGAGGTGGTGGGTGATCTAATGTCGTGGGTTTGATTCCTGGTTTGGGGTAGTGGGTGGTCTAGTGTCGTGGGTTTGATTCCTGGGTTGAGTGGTGGATGGTCTATTGTCGTGGGTTTGAGTCCTGGGTTGGGGTGGTGGGTAGTCTAGTGTCGTGGGTTTGATTCCCGTGTTGGGGTGGTGGGTGGTCTAGTGTCGTGGGATTGATTCCTGGTTTGAGGTGGTGGGTTGTCTAGTGTCGTGGGTTTGATTACTGGGTTGGGGGTGGGTGATCTAGTGTCGTGGGTTTGATTCCTGGTTTGAGGTGATGGGTTGTCTAGTGTCGTGGGTTTGATTCCTGGGTTGGGGTGGTGGGTGGTCTAGTGTCGTGGGTCTGATTCCTGGGTTGAGGTGTTGGGTGGTCTATTGTCGTGGGTTTGATTCCTGGGTTGGGGTGGTGGGTAGTCTAGTGTCGTGGCTTTGATTCCCGGGTTTATGTGGTGGGTGGTCTAGTGTCGTGGGTTTGATCCCGGCTTTGGTGGTGGGTGGTCTAGTGTCGTGGGTTTGTTCATGGGTTGAGGTGGTGGGTGGTCTGTTATCGTGGGTTTGATTTCTGAGGTGGGGTGGTGGGTGGTCTAGTGTCGTGGGTTTGATTTCTGGGTTAAGGTAGTGGGTGGTCTATTGTCGTGGGTTTGATTCCTGGGTTGTGGTGGTGGGTAGTCTAGTGTCGTGGGTTTGATTCCTGGGTTGGGGTGGTGGGTGGTCTAGTGTCGTGGGATTGATTCCTGGGTTGCGGTGGTGGGTGGTCTATTGTTGTGGGTTTGATTCCTGGGTTGGGGTGGTGGGTAGTCTAGTGTCGTGGGTTTGATTCCCGGGTTGGGGTGGTGTGGTCTAGTGTCGTGGGATTGATTCCCGGTTTGAGGTGGTGGGTTGTCTAGTGTCGTGGGTTTGATTCCTGGGTTGGGGTGGTGGGTGGTCTAGTGTCGTGGGTTTTATTCCTGGATTGAGGTGGTGGGTGGTCTATTGTCGTGGGTTTGATTCCTGGGTTGGGGTGGTGGGTAGTCTAGTGTCGTGGGTTTGATTCCCGGGTTGGGGTGGTGTGGTCTAGTGTCGTGGGATTGATTCCCGGTTTGAGGTGGTGGGTTGTCTAGTGTCGTGGGTTTGATTCCTGGGTTGGGGTGGTGGGTGGTCTAGTGTCGTGGGTTTGATTCCTGGGTTGAGGTGGTGGGTGGTCTATTGTCGTGGGTTTGATTCCTGGGTTGGGGTGGTGGGTAGTCTAGTTTCGTGGGTTTCATTCCCGGGTTGGGGTGGTGGGTGGTCTAGTGTCGTGGGTTTGATTCCTGGGTTGGGGTGGTGGGTGGTCTGGTGTCGTGGGTTTGATTCCTGGGTTGGGGTGGTGGGTGGTCTAGTGTCGTGGGTTTGATTCCTGGGTTGGGGTGGTGGGTGGTCTAGTGTCGTGGGCTTGATTCCTGGGTTGGGGTGGTGGGTGGTCTAGTGTCGTGTGTTTGATTCTTGTTTTGAGGTGGCGGGTGGTCTAGTGTCGTGGATTTGATTCCTGGGTTGGGGTGGTCGGTGGTCTAGTGTCGTGGGTTTGATTCCTGGTTTAGGGTGGTGGGTGGTACTCTAGACACAGTACTAACAATGTCTAACTGTCAGTTAATATCTACACTAGTGTTGTTGGTACTCTAGGCACAGTACTAACAAGGTCCAAAAGTCAGTTAATATCTACACTAGTGTTGTTGGTACTCTAGACACAGTACTAACAAGGTCTAACTGTCAGTTAATATCTTCACTAGTGTTGTTGGTACTCTAGACACAGTACTAACAAGGTCCAACTGTCAGTTAATATCTACACTAGTGTTGCAGATACTCTAGACACAGTACTAACAAGGTCTAACTGTCAGTTAATATCTACACTAGTGTTGTTGGTACTCTAGACACAGTACTAACAAGGTCTAACTGTCAGTTAATATCTACACTAGTGTTGTTGGTACACTAGACACAGTACTAACAAGGTCTAACTGTCAGTTAATATCTACACTAGTGTTGTTGGTACTCTAGACACAGTACTAACAAGGTCTAACTGTCAGTTAATATCTACACTAGTGTTGTAGGTACTCTAGACAGAGTACTAACAAGGTCTAACTGTCAGTTTATATCTACACTAGTGTTGTTGGTACTCTAGGTACTGTACTAACAAGGTCTAACTGTCAGTTAATATCTACACTAGTGTTGTTGGTACTCTAGACACAGTACTAACAAGGTCTAACTGTCAGTTAATATCTACACTAGTGTTGCTGGTACTCTAGACACAGTACTAACAAGGTCTAACTGTCAGTTTATATCTACACTAGTGTTGTTGGTACTCTAGACCAAGTAGTAACAAGGTGCAACTCTCACTTAATATCTACACTAGTGTTGTTTGTACTCTAGACACAGTACTAACAAGGTGCAACTGTCAGTTTATATCTACACTAGTGTTGTAGGTACTCTAGACACAGTACTAACAAGGTCCAACTGTCAGTTAATATCTACACTAGTGGTGTAGGTACTCTAGACAGAGTACTAACAAGGTCTAACTGTCAGTTTATATCTACAGTAGTGTTGTAGGTACTCTAGACAGAGTACTAACAAGGTCTAACTGTCAGTTAATATCTACACTAGTGTTGTAGGTACTCTAGACACAGTACTAACAAGGTTGAACTGTCAGTTTATATCTACACTAGTGTTGTTGGTACTCTAGACACAGTACTAACAAGGTCTAACTGTCAGTTAATATCTACACTAGTGTTGTTGGTACTCTAGACACAGTACTAACAAGGTCTAACTGTCAGTTAATATCTACACTAGTGTTGTTGGTACTCTAGACACAGTACTAACAAGGTCTAACTGTCAGTTAATATCTACACTAGTGTTGTAGGTACTCTAGACACAGTACTAACAATGTCTAACTGTCAGTTAATATCTACACTAGTGTTGCAGATACTCTAGACACAGTACTAACAAGGTCTAACTGTCAGTTAATATCTACACTAGTGTTGTTGGTACTCTAGACACAGTACTAACAAGGTCTAACTGTCAGTTAATATCTACACTAGTGTTGTTGGTACTCTAGACACAGTACTAACAAGGTCTAACTGTCAGTTAATATCTACACTAGTGTTGTAGGTACTCTAGACACAGTACTAACAATGTCTAACTGTCAGTTAATATCTACACTAGTGTTGCAGATACTCTAGACACAGTACTAACAAGGTCTAACTGTCAGTTAATATCTACACTAGTGTTGTTGGTACTCTAGACACAGTACTAACAAGGTCTAACTGTCAGTTTATATCTACACTAGTGTTGTTGGTACTCTAGACACAGTACTAACAAGGTCTAACTGTCAGTTTATATCTACACTAGTGTTGTTGGTACTCTAGACACAGTACTAACATGGTCTAACTGTCAGTTTATATCTACACTAGTGTTGTTGGTACTCTAGACACAGTACTAACAAGGTCTAACTGTCAGTTAATATCTACACTAGTGTTGTTGGTACTCTAGACACAGTACTAACAAGGTCTAACTGTCAGTTTATATCTACACTAGTGTTGTTGGTACTCTAGACACAGTACTAACAAGGTGCAACTGTCAGTTAATATCTACACTAGTGTTGTTGGTACTCTAGACACAGTACTAACAATGTCTAACTGTCAGTTAATATCTACACTAGTGTTGTAGGTACTCTAGACACAGTACTAACAAGGTCTAACTGTCAGTTAATATCTACACTAGTGTTGTTGGTACTCTAACTGTCAGTTAATATCTACACTAGTGTTGTAGATACTCTAGACACAGTACTAACAAAGTCTAACTGTCAGTTAATATCTACACTAGTGTTGTTGGTACTCTAGACACAGTACTAACAAGGTCTAACTGTCAGTTTATATCTACACTAGTGTTGTTGGTACTCTAGACACAGTACTAACAAGGTCCAACTGTCAGTTAATATCTACACTAGTGTTGTTGGTACTCTAGACACAGTACTAACAAGGTCCAACTGTCAGTTAATATCTACACTAGTGTTTTCGGTACTCTAGACACAGTACTAACAAGGTCCAACTGTCAGTTAATATCTACACTAGTGTCAGTTAATACCTACACTTGTCATTTAATCAGCTCCACTTCTGTCATATTTAATATTCTGGCCGTAAACTTTTGTTTCATTTTCCGCCGTCATTTTTATTAACAAGAATCTGTATCATCAAAATATATCGTATTTGATTTAGAAGCAACCGTGAAACCAAACGAACTGTTTCCAGAACCATTATCATTATCTCTCTTTCTCTCTCACACCCTCTCTTTCTCACACACACTCTCTCTCTTTCTCACACACATACACACACTCTCTCTCTTTCTCTCACACACACACACACACACACACACACACACACACACACACACACACTCCATAGTAACAAATATGGTGAGTAGTTTTACAATAAACTAAAATCCACTGCTACAATGTGTGTAACACTTGAAAGAAATATGGAGATAAATAACAGATTTACTGACTACCAATAATTGTTTCTACTTTTGGCACAAGGCCAGCAATTACCCAGTACATTACTGGTACTTTATTTTATCGACCCCATAAGGATGAAAGGCAAAGTTAACCTCGGCGGGATTTGAACTCAGAATGGCAAGGGCCGTAACTCTATTACTGACTACCAATAATGATTTAATATACTTTCCAAGTTGGAGATTTCGCAGAATTTCTACTGAACTTTTATATCCCCCCCCCCTCTGCTTATGTATCTGTCTATCTTTATACCCCCCTCTGCTTATGTATCTGTCTATCTTTATACCCCCCCCCCCTCTGCTAGTGTATCTGACTATCTTTATACCCCCCCCTCTGCTTATGTATCTGTCTATCTTTATACTCCCCTCTGCTTATGTATCTGTCTATATTTATACCCTCCCCTCTGCTAGTGTATCTGTCTATCTTTATACCCCCCCTGCATATGTATCTGTCTATCTTTATACCCCCCTCTCTCTGCTAGTGTATCTGTCTATCTTTATACCCCCCCCCCCCCTCTGCTTATGTATCTGTCCATCTTTATACTCCCCTCTGCTTATGTATCTGTCTATCTTTATACCCTCCCCTCTGCTTATGTATCTGTCTATCTTTATACCCCCCTCTGCTTATGTATCTGTCTATCTTTATACCCCCCCCCTTTGCTTATGTATCTGTTTATCTTTATACCCCCCCCCCCTTGCTTATGTATCTGGCTATCTTTATACCCCCGCCCCCTCTGCTTATGTATCTGTCTATCTACCTTATATATTTATATGCATTATTTTATCACATAAACATCAAACAGCTATTCATATGTCGTAGAAAAAGCGAAGAATGTTTTGTTCTTTGATCGTGCCATACTTGAAGAGAATAATAACGTTGTTGAGAACATATAGTTTTATGGAAACAGGTTAGATTTTAAAAAGATAACGCCAAGCTATAAACATTATATATTTACAAATGTTTCAAGCAAGCTACTAACATCAGAACAAATTCTATAATTGTGTTGCTAATCAACTACTAATTCCAGTAGGGTAATTTTATAGTTGGAAATGGTCCACTGTACTAGAAATGGTCCACTATAATATAGTCAGGCGGGTTGAGAATTTAATGTTTCAGCCCTGTCGTGATTCCCAGACTATTTACTTATGTATCCTGGCTTCCACGTAATAGAAGTTCTATCGAGCAATCCTGCTGATTTTCGAAGCCATATGTTTGTAGTTATGTTTCTGTCACATCTCATTGAGTCTGTAGATATTGTATTGCGACTTAAACATGTTGTATTCTTAAACATTGAAAGAATAGGTAGGGAAAGTCGATTATATCGACCCTAGGATATGACTGATACTTTATTTTATCGACCCAGTAATGATGAAAGGTGGGATTTATACTCGGGACGCAAAGGGCCGTAACTCTATGTCGCTAAGCAGAGTATCCGATGTTCTACCGATCCTACTATTACTCTATCCCCGCCTTTATTTGTCATCAATAATGATAAGAAGAATCATACTGGCGATGTTATATTTATATTCTAATAGAAAGTTTGGCAATGTTAGTTTTTGTTTAGCAGAATAGTTTTCTAGGAGAATGGAAGTTCTGTAATGTTTGTATTTTATGTGAAAGACTTTAGAGATTCTATGTAAAGGGAAATTGTTGTAAGTTGGAATAAAAAACTGATTAAATTCTTTGTCTTGGGGTTATATTGTACAAAGCTGGAACCATCAACACAATAACACCACTTCTTCATATATTTATCTTTCTGGAACTCTTTAACATTTACACTCGCACACACACTCTCACACACACACGTACACACACACACACACACACACACACACTCACACTCACACACACATGCACACTCTCACACACACACGTACACACACACACACACACTCGCTCTCTCACACACACTCTCACATACTCTCTCTTTCTTTCTCTCACACAC
>OZ024745.1:5994071-5996571 GCA_964016885.1 Eledone cirrhosa
GTATATACTTTACACACCGAGCATTATAATAAATGTTCGGTGAATCCATACGTACATATATATATATGTGTGCAAGTATGTATATATATATATACATACTACTGTACGTCTGTATACATATATGTATGTACGTATACATACTTATATTTAAGTAACAGCCGTACTAAGAGTGAGAAATGAAATTTCGTTTCATTTTTTCCGTTTATCGTTTCGGTGCGCCCGGCCGATTAACTCACTCGATATGCAAATTAGGCTGCTCAACCGTTAATATGCATAAGGAAAGTATATACTTTCAGACGTTCAAACATCTGGCAGGAAGGTATACGTTGCTGACGATAGCTAATAAGCTTGAAACTAGTACAGCGTTCCTTTGTCAGTGTTGAACAAATGAGCAAGGATGGTTGCTAGACACTGTACGGCTTAATTCGGGATGTTTGTTTACAAACACACCGATCATTATAATAAATATTCGGTGAATCCATACGTACATATATATATGTGTGCATGTATGTATATATATATATATATACATACTACTGTACGTCTGTATACATATATGTATGTACATATACATACTTATAATGAATAAATAACATTTTCAAAAAATACATAAATGGGAACGAAACAGTGCAATCAAAGTTTTGTTGAAAAATATCTTACCTTCTCCAATAAAAAATATGTATTTTGCGAAATCCAGAGACTTTCAATAATGACCTTTGGTCTTTCACACACACACACACACACACACACACACACACACACACACACACACACACACACACACACTCTATATTTGCTCTACGGTTCTTATATAATTGATATATATTTATCCGTATCGAGCCCTCTTTGGATTTTAGTCTTCAAATTTATTATTATTACTATATATATATATATATATATATATATATATATAATGCCAATTATTGTAAGTTTGAATCGGACACGAAATAAATATATATATATATATGAATAAAGTTAGCCCAAATCATAGTAGATTCAAATATCTAAAGCTTAGTTTTATTCATTCATGCATGCAAACATACATACTGGTTGAAGTCCTTCATTCTCAGTCGAAGAGAGGTAGTCACGGTTCTGGGACAGCATTCCTCACCATATGAGATGTCATCTGGTGTACCTCAGGGATCTGTTCTTGGCCCACTTTTGTTTGTGGCATATATTAATGACATAGATGCCAACTTAAGGAATGCCACAGTACTAAAGTACGCAGACGACATCAAGCTGTACCTTGAGATAAAAAGGACAGATCCTGAACACTATAGATCTTGCTTGCAGTCTGACCTGGACACAATGCAACAGTGGATCTCAGACTGGAAACTCAAGCTAGCTGTGGACAAGTGCACCACCATGTATTTTGGGAGTAAAAACCCAGCGTCCACATACTCCCTCCACAGCACTAATATCAAGAAGTCTTCCTGTGAACGTGACCTGGGCATTACGGTCAGCAGCGATTTGCGTTGGACGAGGCACGTCTCTAAAATTGTGAAGAGGGCCGAGGGTGTCTTAGCATCACTCAGCAAGACCTTTGTCAGCCGCTCTCCAGCTATCTATTTAAGGCTGTATACAGCTATGGTGCGACCACACTTAGAATTTGCATCACCAGTCTGGAACCCATATCTTGCTCAGGACATTGACCGCCTGGAAACTGTTCAGAGACGTGCAACCAAGCGAATACCCTCCATCAGGCATCTACCATACTCTGAGCGCCTTGCTTCCCTGGGCATGGATTCATTGAAGCTCCGACGCCTGGCAACTGACTTGGTAAACACCCACACAATTGTTAACCATGTTGCCAACAACAACCCTGAGTGCCTTTTCGATTTCCATGTGTCTAACACACGTGGACATGCCCACAAAGTAAGAAAACAGCACAGTTCCCATGACTTTCGGAAACATTTTTTCACGCTCAGAGTTGCTGAAGCATGGAACAAACTACCTGCATCAGTTGTTAGCTGTCGAGACACTGCATCCTTTAAGGCCTCCATGCTTCCCGAGATCCGCCAACACTACAGCTAACACATACAAACATGTACTTCCCTGACATTTGTGTATTATTCTATGTACTATATTGACAAGTTGTAGTGCACCTGAGCACTTTACACAATAATTTCATTATTATTATATATAGACACACACACACGCATTTATAGATATATACACATATACACACAGATATATATATATATATATATGCATACACACAAATACACACATACATATATATATAAATATATATATATATATATATACATACACACATACATATACATATATATATATATATATATATATATATATATATATATATATATATATTGTTTGTTTGTTAAGATAATCAAATTAAATCAATTCAACACAGGAATAATAGGTTGTTACCAAAGAGGCAGAAGATTGACAAGTCGACTCTAAATATGACTAATAGCTCATGAACGACACCACATCTTTTTAACTTTGATTTTGAAAGTAGTTTTATAATTATTAA
>OZ024745.1:6001571-6016571 GCA_964016885.1 Eledone cirrhosa
ATTGAGCACTTGCCGCACATCTCGGAGGTTGTTTTTCGTTATTTCGTGGGCCGAAATGCGAATCTCGATAATTTATGTTTGTTTTTATATATATATATATATATATATATATATATATATATATATATATATATATATATATATATATATATATATATATATGTAGGAGGTGAGTTTTATTGTAGTACAATAAAGCAATGCAGATATCGGATAAGAAGCACTCTACAGTTTGTAGGACTGGAGTATACATAATATAAGATCAAAAGATGGTTAAAGGAGTTCCATGTATTTTATTATGCGCATTTCAAAAACAAACATCCTCATGCAATAATATTTGTGTTTTCATCAGATAAAACAGGAGAACATGATATGAAGGCTAAAAAACACTTGTGGATAGTGCAGTTTTAAATCAACATATGAAAAGTGGTTTTAGATTGATGTGTGATATTGGGAAAAATATTTAGAGAGGGGGGTGGGGAGGATGAAAAAGGGGAGGAGATGAGAGGGAGAGATGGGTGATAGAGAGAAAGGGATAGTTTTTATAACTGAGAGAAGATATATTGTTTTACATAGAGAGGTTGAAAACCGTTGGAAGATAATGTATAAATTAAAAGAATTTGAAAATTAGCGAAGGGAAAGATATGTACGAGGAAAAAATATTTTATTTAGGGAGGGGGGTGGAAAGGATGAAAAAAGGGGGAGGAGATGAGAGTGAAGGTGGAGAGGGAGAGATGGGTGATAGAGAGAAAGAGATAGTTTTTATAACTGAGAAAAGATATATTGTTTTACATAGAGAGGTTGAGAACCGTTGGAAGATAATGTATAAATTAAAAGAATTTGAAAATTAGCGAAGGGAAAAATATTTGCGAGGAAAGAGAGGGAGTTTATGTATGAAGATAGAGAGAAAAAAATAATAATTGTGGATGAATATTCTAACGTGAAAAAGGTGTATGTTGATAAGTATTGTGGCAATTTCAAAATTAACGAAGAGAAAAAAAAAAAAAAAAAAAAAAATTATTAAGGTTTGTGTGTAGAAGGATTTGAGAAAAATAATGTGAAGTTAAAGTTTGTATATTGAAGGAATTGATAATATGTGCGAAGAACGAGTTAATATGTATTAAGAATGAGTTCGTTGATGGGGAGAAAAAAATAATAAATTAAGGATGAAATTGAGATTAAAAAGTTTTATGATAGAGAGAAAAAATAATAATAATTTCGGATGAATATTCTAACGTCAAAAAAACAAATGTATATGTTATGAAGGATTTTACAAGGTGAAGATAGAAAGAGGGTAATGAGTAAACAAGTATTATAGAGTGTATAATGCCCTTTAAAGTAAGGTAGGAAGATGGGTATATTTTAAAGAGGTGTATGTATATGTGCCTTTGAGAAAAGATTCTAAATTGATAAAGAATTGAATATTAACTGTATACTTTGTGAAAAGTCCTATAGAATTTATGCAGGCAGATAGAAAACAAATCTGTGCGTCTATTTATTATAGAATCTAGATTAGAGATAATGGTAAATTTTTCATTTAGGCAGAGATTACAGATTTTAGATAGAGAGCTGTTCAAGTATGAGGATGCAGAAGAAACCTTCTTCCAAAAGATGGTATATTTAATGTTTTTGTCTTTCAAGGACCATATGAGTTCTGAGAGAGCCGTGTTGGTTCTTTTAAGTTTGTATTTGAAAGATGAATGGTGATTATAGAGACGAGCTTTAAAAGAGGTGGAAGTGGAGCCAAAATAGGTGAAGGAATTGGTGCTAGTTATAACTTTACATTCATAAATTAAGTTTTTATCAAGACAATGGTTGTTGAGAGGACATTTATTTTTAATGCGGCAGTTGCAATTAGAGAGATTATTAATGAGTGACCTAGTGTTATCTATAGAAGGAATTGGATTGGAGAAGTTGTTTGCGATAGGAATAATAGGAATAATAGTTTCTTGATTTAGAGTTGGATTATGAACATTTAGCGAAGTTGTGTTTGACGTTGTATTTGGGTTTACAGAAGTTAGCCTAGGGTTTACAATGACGTCGGGAGTACTATTACTGTTATTATGAAATTCAATGTTGGAAGGAAGAGATTTAGTATTTAGTATTTTATTGTTGTGTTTAGAGATGATGTTGGAAATATTGGAGGATGTAGAATACGAAAATGTGATGGTGTGTTTGTTAAATATTTTACTATAGATATGTGAGGGAGGGCAGCATTTATTTAAGGCACTAAAAAATAATTTAGGAATATTGTTATTAATAGAGATGGAGAAAGGAGCATTATACCAGATTATGTTTTTGTATCTAGGTCTTTTATTAAAATTATTGGAATGATCATGATTAATTATTCTACTGTAAGTTTTTCTAGAATTTGTTTCTTTACTATATTTGATTTTATCTGGATAGCCAGCTTTAGAAAGTGCGTTATTATAGTAATTGGCGTTAGCATCAAAGATGTTTTTATTAGAAGATATGTTAGATATTCTTTTTCCAATATTACTAACTATAGCATTCTTGATATTGGTAGGATGGTTAGATTTAAAATTAACATAATTTAGGTTCTCATTGTTTTTATGGTAAGGGTAATATAGGCCAGTGTCAAGATTAAGAGATACATCCAAGAAATTAGCTAGTTTGATACTATTATCAAATTCAATTTTTAGGTTATGTTGGTTAAAGAGATTACGTATATTGTTCTTAATAATATTAAGGTTAACTATATTGCAATTTAAGATAGTAAAGAGTCCATCGTCACGATAAATTCCACCGCGAAGTTGAGGAATTTTCCGACTCAAAGAGTTCAAAATAAAGATACCAATTAAATCAGTCAATTGGGATGAATCGGATGCTCCCATTGTGATGTCGAAGTTGTTAGAGGTATCGGCTCTGGTCCAATATTCGTTGTTGAACTCTAGGATGGTTTTACGTGCGGTGAGGATGATGTGAAGTTCATCACTTAAATATTCTGACATCACCACAGATGAACTTCACATCATCCTCACCGCACGTAAAACCATCCTAGAGTTCAACAACGAATATTGGACCAGAGCCGATACCTCTAACAACTTCGACATCACAATGGGAGCATCCGATTCATCCCAATTGACTGATTTAATTGGTATCTTTATTTTGAACTCTTTGAGTCGGAAAATTCCTCAACTTCGCGGTGGAATTTATCGTGACGATGGACTCTTTACTATCTTAAATTGCAATATAGTTAACCTTAATATTATTAAGAACAATATACGTAATCTCTTTAACCAACATAACCTAAAAATTGAATTTGATAATAGTATCAAACTAGCTAATTTCTTGGATGTATCTCTTAATCTTGACACTGGCCTATATTACCCTTACCATAAAAACAATGAGAACCTAAATTATGTTAATTTTAAATCTAACCATCCTACCAATATCAAGAATGCTATAGTTAGTAATATTGGAAAAAGAATATCTAACATATCTTCTAATAAAAACATCTTTGATGCTAACGCCAATTACTATAATAACGCACTTTCTAAAGCTGGCTATCCAGATAAAATCAAATATAGTAAAGAAACAAATTCTAGAAAAACTTACAGTAGAATAATTAATCATGATCATTCCAATAATTTTAATAAAAGACCTAGATACAAAAACATAATCTGGTATAATGCTCCTTTCTCCATCTCTATTAATAACAATATTCCTAAATTATTTTTTAGTGCCTTAAATAAATGCTGCCCTCCCTCACATATCTATAGTAAAATATTTAACAAACACACCATCACATTTTCGTATTCTACATCCTCCAATATTTCCAACATCATCTCTAAACACAACAATAAAATACTAAATACTAAATCTCTTCCTTCCAACATTGAATTTCATAATAACAGTAATAGTACTCCCGACGTCATTGTAAACCCTAGGCTAACTTCTGTAAACCCAAATACAACGTCAAACACAACTTCGCTAAATGTTCATAATCCAACTCTAAATCAAGAAACTATTATTCCTATTATTCCTATCGCAAACAACTTCTCCAATCCAATTCCTTCTATAGATAACACTAGGTCACTCATTAATAATCTCTCTAATTGCAACTGCCGCATTAAAAATAAATGTCCTCTCAACAACCATTGTCTTGATAAAAACTTAATTTATGAATGTAAAGTTATAACTAGCACCAATTCCTTCACCTATTTTGGCTCCACTTCCACCTCTTTTAAAGCTCGTCTCTATAATCACCATTCATCTTTCAAATACAAACTTAAAAGAACCAACACGGCTCTCTCAGAACTCATATGGTCCTTGAAAGACAAAAACATTAAATATACCATCTTTTGGAAGAAGGTTTCTTCTGCATCCTCATACTGGAACAGCTCTCTATCTAAAATCTGTAATCTCTGCCTAAATGAAAAATTTACCATTATCTCTAATCTAGATTCTATAATAAATAGACGCACAGATTTGTTTTCTATCTGCCTGCATAAATTCCATAGGACTTTTCACAAAGTATACAGTTAATATTCAATTCTTTATCAATTTAGAATCTTTTCTCAAAGGCACATATACATACACCTCTTTAAAATATACCCATCTTCCTACCTTACTTTAAAGGGCATTATACACTCTATAATACTTGTTTACTCATTACCCTCTTTCTATCTTCACCTTGTAAAATCCTTCATAACATATACATTTGTTTTTTTGACGTTAGAATATTCATCCGAAATTATTATTATTTTTTCTCTCTATCATAAAACTTTTTAATCTCAATTTCATCCTTAATTTATTATTTTTTTCTCCCCATCAACGAACTCATTCTTAATACATATTAACTCGTTCTTCGCACATATTATCAATTCCTTCAATATACAAACTTTAACTTCACATTATTTTTCTCAAATCCTTCTACACACAAACCTTAATAATTTTTTTTTTTTTTTTTTTTTTTCTCTTCGTTAATTTTGAAATTGCCACAATACTTATCAACATACACCTTTTTCACGTTAGAATATTCATTCACAATTATTATTTTTTTCTCTCTATCTTCATACATAAACTCCCTCTCTTTCCTCGCAAATATTTTTCCCTTCGCTAATTTTCAAATTCTTTTAATTTATACATTATCTTCCAACGGTTCTCAACCTCTCTATGTAAAACAATATATCTTTTCTCAGTTATAAAAACTATCTCTTTCTCTCTATCACCCATCTCTCCCTCTCCACCTTCACTCTCATCTCCTCCCCCTTTTTTCATCCTTTCCACCCCCCTCCCTAAATAAAATATTTTTTCCTCGTACATATCTTTCCCTTCGCTAATTTTCAAATTCTTTTAATTTATACATTATCTTCCAACGGTTCTCAACCTCTCTATGTAAAACAATATATCTTTTCTCAGTTATAAAAACTATCTCTTTCTCTCTATCACCCATCTCTCCCTCTCCACCTTCACTCTCATCTCCTCCCCCTTTTTTCATCCTTTCCACCCCCCTCCCTAAATAAAATATTTTTTCCTCGTACATATCTTTCCCTTCGCTAATTTTCAAATTCTTTTAATTTATACATTATCTTCCAACGGTTTTCAACCTCTCTATGTAAAACAATATATCTTCTCTCAGTTATAAAAACTATCCCTTTCTCTCTATCACCCATCTCTCCCTCTCATCTCCTCCCCTTTTTCATCCTCCCCCCCCCCCCTCTCTAAATATTTTTCCCAATATCACACATCAATCTAAAACCACTTTTCATATGTTGATTTAAAACTGCACTATCCACAAGTGTTTTTTAGCCTTCATATCATGTTCTCCTGTTTTATCTGATGAAAACACAAATATTATTGCATGAGGATGTTTGTTTTTGAAATGCGCATAATAAAATACATGGAACTCCTTTAACCATCTTTTGATCTTATATTATATATATATATATATATATATATATATATATATATATATATATATATATATATATATATATATATATATATATATGCATACATTTACACATATATATATACATAACTTTGATATATATATATATATATATACATAAACATATATATATATATATATATATACATGATGGCTACCCCCCTCGTTATCGAGCATGGTCATTGCACGATATAACATTATTAATAATTATCAATTAATTATATCGTGCAATGCCTGTGCGTGAAGATTTTTTTTTAAAGTGAAGAAAGACTGTGCACTGAGCCAATCCCACTCTCTGAGCAACAGTGGCTATAACCCGAAAAGAAGAAAAGATCAATATCATCGGTAACTACTGAGACGTAGGTTTTGTGTTGGAGTTATCCCAGTTTCCTGAGTTGCCTTCTCCTAGAAGAACGCCTTCATAAAGGCTAGGGGTCCTTCCCTTCCAGTGGTTTAACCGCGCGATCTGGTATCCAGCCTGACTATTTCGATGTCCCCGCGCATATACATACATATGTACATGTGTACAAACATATTTACACATTTTTGGATGGCCGTTGACTCTTATGAGTTCTTCCGCCCTTTGTCAGGTTTTGTTTTTTGTCCACTACGAATATTACCTTCCAGTGTTCTACCACTATATATATATATATATATATATATATATATATATATATATATATATATATATATATATATATCAGCCATACTTACTGAACCAGAAAATTCTCCCCATCCCTTTTTTCTTGACCATTATCTTTCTCTAAATGGCTACCAAAATGTTCCCAAATACGAACTGGCGCGAAATTGAATGTACTTATTCACGTGACAGTCATAACCAATCAAATTACATTTATAAAAAAACAACTTTTTGAGCCGCTTTTTTAAGTGAAAAGAATCCTCAAACACGAACTGGCGCGAAAGTTGATGTGCTTATTTACGTGACTATATCAACCAACCAAATTTCACTCATATATGAAAAAACAATCTGAGCCCCCCACCCCCCCACCCCATTTTTTTAAAGGCAAATATAATAAGAACTTTGAAACGCGAACTGGCGCGAAATTTATTATACTTATTCACGTGACAGTCATCACCAAACCAAATTACTTTTCTAAAAAACCCAGCAATCCGAGCCACTATTTTCCAGATAAAACAGAAGTAACATTCGAACACCAACCAGATGCGAGAAAAACAACAAACCCTCCATCTCAATTCTACTTTTGAAAAGCATAAGAACTGTGAAACCGGTAAAGGAAACAAATAAATATTCTTAAAAAGACTCCAGTTGCATTTTCGATTTCATCTTTTTTCCTTATACTTTCACTCGTGTAGGACATCTGTTTTTTTTCATTTTCTTATACACACACACACACACACACACACACATATATATATATATATATATATATATATATATATATATATATATATATATATATATATATATATATATATATATATATATATATATATATATATATATATATATATATATAATAAATACAATATCGGAGAAAGCTTTTTAGCGATACTCCGGCCAAATTCCAACTCACTCAACAAACATTAGGAAATAAGTGATTATATTCCCAATTATGTGTTCGGGGTGCTAACTAAAAGTATTGCGTGGAAGATTGGGTGTATTATTTCAAATGAGACATATCTAATATATATATATATATATGTATGTAAAAGGTAAACAGAAATAACAACACAATCAGTACAGTATATGGAAGGGATATATTAGGTTAACGCTTGATATAGCAGGAAGAGGGTCTTAACGGTCTTAACATTTCGGACGCTAGTCCTTCATCAGAAGAAAGAATGAGAAATAAAATAGATTGAGGGGACGGGTGGGTTGGAATTGGAAAAAAATGTCTTTAGATAAAAATAACAGGTCCATTCATGTTGACATCTCTTGCAAAACTATTGGTGCTGGCGTTTTGTGTATAATTTGTTTTTTAGAAAAGTGGATGATGGAGCGCGTCTACCTGAAATAAAAAAAAAACGTTTTGTAAAAAGAGCATGAGTTGTGTGTGTGTGTGTGTGTGTGTGTGTGTGTGTGTGTGTGTGTGTGTGTGTGTGTGTGTGTGTTATTATAGGTCCGTACGAAGCTAAGAAGAAATGTGTGTGTATGTGAGTAAAAGAGTGTGTGTGCATGTAAGTACGAAGCTATGAGCAAAAGTATGTTAATATAAGGGTGTGTATCGGCATGCATTAGTAGTAAGAGAAGCTGCTAATGATCAAGAGAAAGCGATAGGAATCTAGGGGTGTAATAATGGACGGGGTATTAGAGAAATTGGGGAGGTGAGTTGAGTCCAAGAAGGGAATAGGACCCAAGACGGTGAATCAGACTTTGTTCAGTCCTGGTGCGCGAGGCCTGTGATCCATGATGTAAATGGACACCCAGGACTGAAACATATAGGGAAGAATGACCAGGAGAACAGAAATGACGAGCGACAGGAGTATCCAAACCGGGTCGTATGTCCCTCAAATGTTCGGCAAAACGGTCTGCCATACGGCGTCCCGTTTGTCCGATATATAAAGACCCGCAAAGGGAACACTGGAGGGCATAGACAACGTGGGTGGATGTGCAGGTGAAGGAATGGCGGATACGGAAAGACCCGTTAGGGCCTGTAAGAGTAGTGGAAATAAAGAGAAAAGTGTTGCAGCGGCAACGGGAACAAGGATGAGAGCCGGGTGGAGTCGTGGGAGAGGACGAAAAAGAACTGTGAACCAGGAGGTCGTGGAGGTTTCGGGTGCACTTAAAAGCAGTAATGGGTCGGTTTTGAAAAAAGCGAGAAGTGACGGGGACAGAAGAGAGGATACGGAAGGAACGGAGGATATGTCGCCGGAGTGGTAGGATGATGGGGTGGTGGTAGGTGAGAGGAAAAGGAACGCGGGTATTGGGAGGGCGGGGGTGAGGTGAGCGGGCTGTGGTGCGGTCTGTTTCACGAGCGCGGGTGAGAGCAGCTTGGATCAGGGTGGGGGGATATCCACGCAGGATGAAGCAGGAAGCCATGCGAAGGGAATGGCTACAGAGTCGACGAAGACGGAGGAATTGGTAATAGGGTATGGAGTGTTTGGTGTGGGTTGGATGGGAGGAGGTGAAGTCGAGGTAAGATTGGGAGTCTGTTGGTTTAATGTAGATGAAAGTAGAGAGGGTGTAGTGAGAGTGATTAATAGATAGAGAGGTATCTAGAAAAGCGACAGAAGAATCGCAGACGGAGGCGGTGAAATTGAGAGCAGGATGGAAAGATTGGACAAAAGAAAGAAAACAGTCGAGCTGTTCTCGTGATAGAGAGATGGCACCGATACAGTCATCGATTTAACGACCGTATAGCTCAGGAGTTGGTCCAGCGTACTGGGAGAAGATCTGGGCTTCGACGTAGCCAACAAACAGGTTGGCATAGTTTGGACCCATTCTGGTTCCCATCGCTACCCCAGAGACCTGCCGGTAAAATTCACCCGAAAAAGAAAATCCATTAAGGGTGAGAATAAGCTCAGCCAGAAGGAGAAGAGTGGTAGTGATGGGTAAGGGGTAGGGCGTAAATCTAAAAAATGCTGGAGAGCGCGGAGGCCGTCATCATGAGGGATGACGGTATAGAGAGAAGTGATGTCCAGGGTAAAGAGGTGGGAGGGGCCAGGAGGGAAAGAAAAAGAGTTGAAAAGTCTAAGGGCATGATTTGTATCGTGGATGTGGGAGGGGAGATTGCCGACCAACGGGGCGAGGATGGTGTCTAAATATTCAGAAATTATCTCGGTGGGGCAGTTGCACGCAGAAACGATAGGACGGTCAGGATTATTTTGTTTGTGTATTTGGGGGAGGAAGTAGATGGTGGGTGTGCGAGGGGTGCGTACAATAAGGTTGGTTATACACACACACACGCACACATATATATACTATATATATATATATATATATATATATATATATATATATATATATATATAGTAATAATTATTTGGAGTGAAATTTTAGTAAGTAAATTTTTATAATTTTCTTATTTTACGTCTTTCATATAATTGTTCTGCATCCCCTTGCATTGAACCACAAAGTTACTAAGACAAAACCTATATATTTGCTAGCATAGGTATGCATCTGTATATATATGTTGGTAGATATACTAATTCTTTATATATATATATATATATATATATATATATATATATATATATATATATATATATATATATATATATATATATATATAATTATGTATATATATATATATTTTAGTCTTCAAATTTATTATTATTACTATATATATATATATATATATATATATATATATATATATATATATATATATATATATATATATATATATATATATATATATATATATATATATATATATATATATATATATATATATATATATATATATATATATATAAAGAATTAGTATATCTACCAACATATATATACAGATGCATACCTATGCTAGCAAATATATAGGTTTTGTCTTAGTAACTTTGTGGTTCAATGCAAGGGGATGCAGAACAATTATATGAAAGACGTAAAATAAGAAAATTATAAAAATTTACTTACTTACTAAAATTTCATTCCAACTAATTAGTTTCTGAAAGGGAATAAACATGGTTTCCGATTGGAACAACATGGAGAAATATCCTTTCGTCATCAGGGAGATCTGTTCTCAGCTAAGTTCCCAGGCAATGCGTGGACACAGGGAACTTATACAAAAATAATTCAGTGGGTGGAAAAAAGCAAGCGAGGACTAAATTCCAGGACATTGAAAAAATCACTGCCTACTTGGTCGGTGGCAAATTCAAAAGAATTAATCACGTGACATCGAGGTCAATCAGTGAGGAGTGGGGGTGCTAATAAGACAGTAGCCTGGCTATTACTATGAAGCATAGCAGTAGTTTTGGCAAATTTTTGCTCAACAAAATAATTTGGAGATAATTATAAAGAATTAGTATATCTACCAACATATATATACAGATATATATGTTGGTAGACATATATATCTGTATATTAGTTTCTGTATTTCAGAAACTAATTAGTTGGAGTGAAATTTTAGTAAGTAAGTAAATTTTTATAATTTTCTTATTTTACGTCTTTCATATATATATATATATATATATATATATATATATATATATATATATATATATATATATATATATATATATATATATATATATATATATATATATATACATACATATATATATATACATACATATATATATATTTTACCTGTTGCAGTCATCCGGCTGAGGACCTGCTGGGGCACCGCCCTTGTTGCTATACATTCTATCTCCAGCCTGTGTTAGCTGGCCATTGGTGTAAGAGAGAGAGAATTGCTGCTTCCCTTAGGTTACCTTCGTAGCGTGCTGTGGGCTCATCCCGGATCCTGGATAGCAGGGTGTGAAGATGTTTCTTGAAAACATCCACGTCCACACCATGTAGATATCTTAAATCCCTTGGCAGCTTGTTGAAGAGTTGAGGGCCTTTGAGCCCCAGGCTATTGCAATATCTGCTCCTTATTCTAGATGTGCAAGACGGGACCCCTGGCACCACACAGTGACGTCCTGTTTGGGGGTTGGTCCAGCTGCTCCCAATGCCAAAGTTTGGTGCTAGTCCCTCCAGGATTTTCCATATGTATATCACTGCGTATCTCTCCCGTCTTCGTTCCAAGTTTCAGTTCTTTTAGCCTCTCCCAGTAGCTTATCTCCTTCATCGTCGCAATCTTCTTGGATTGCCTCACTCAAGCTCTGTGGTTAGTTTGATACTATAAGGTGACCACAGCTGGGAGGAATGGTCCAGGCGGCTTAGGACAAATGTCCTCCATAGTATCAATATGGTCTCTCGGGCTCTTTTCCGGAAAGTTCTCAAGATCCAGCCAGCGAGTCGTCTGCACATTGTCGCCACTTTCATGATGTGTGAAGAAAAAGATGCACCGTCGCTCATGTTTATTCCCAGGTCTCGTATCGATTTCGATACGGGGATTTCGATCCCTCCTAGTCCAGTGTAACTGTGATGTATTGTATTTGTGTTTGCAGGTTGGTATTGTAGGGCTTGACATTTTACAGCTTTAAACTGCAATATCTTCTGCCCATTTGTATATGGCATCTAGATATTGTTGTAAAAGGGCAGCATCAGCCGGGTTTTGATTGCCTGTGCTACCTTAATGTCATCAGCATAGCTAGTGAGGGATTTTGTACTACCAAAAACAGTTGTGGTCCTAAGACTGTACCCTGGGAAACTCCACTTGTTATTGATGTTTCCTTTGAGATGGCCCTATTTGCTGCAACTGTCTGCTTCTGTCTTTTAAGAAATCATGCAGCCACTCACCTACTTTTCTAGTTATGCCGAGTCTGTGTAGTTTGTGACATATCATTCCGTAGTCGACCTTGTCAAAGACCTTCGCAAAGTCAAGATATATCACGTCCACATGTGCGCTGTCCAGCAGTTGTTTCAGTACCCAATCGTAGTGATGTAGCAGCTTTGTAAGGCAGCTTCTTCCTGGGCAAAAGCCATGTTGCATGCTAGTTAGGCGGTCATTTTCCTCGAGGAACGTGATCAATTTCTTTCTGATGATTCGTTCCATGACCTTACTGATATGTGACGTCAGAGATACTGGCCTGTAGATGTTGGTCTCCACTCTGCTTCCTCCTTTATGGATAGGGCATATTGTGCCTTCTTTTAGCTCTCTGAGTAGTTTACCGCTAGCCAAAGAACTTCTGAAGAGGGTCATCAGTGGACTTGCTAAGGCCCGCTTACATGTTTTTAGGAGGACTGCTGGGAATCCATCAGGTCCAGCAGCTGAGTTTGTTCTAATTACATCTATGGCTGATACCACATCTTCCTCCGTTATGTCTATGTGGTTGATGGTCGCCATTTCTTGTGGAGTGTTGTGGCATCAAAGAAATCCTCTGGCTTTGTTATTTGCATGTGCCTCAGTGAACATGTGAACACACTTTTGTACTGTTCGTTCAGTATTTCACTTATCTCTTGAGGATTCTCGGTTAATGAACTGTCTGTATGGAAGAGTAACCCAATCCTGCAGTGTACCGAGGCAGTCTCTTTTGCAAATTTAAAGAAGGCCTTAGGGTTTGTTTTAATATTTTCTATGCCCCTGGCTTCTCTCTCTGCCCTCTCATTTTCATGGGAAAGTTTGAGTGCAGTTTCAATTTCAAGTAGAGCACGTTTCAAAAAGGATTCCTTGTTGTTTTTGTTGTTGTTGTTTTTTGTGCACTCAACTTATTTGAGAGCTTAGTTGTTCGTCTCATAAGGATTTTCCTGTCTCTGGGAATAAGATGTTTGTGTCCGTTGGTCTTTTTCTCTGGGATAAACTTACACATATAGTTTGTATTGTTGTCATGAAGTGTTAAAAATGCGTGTTGGTGTTTTGTGCGGTGATGTTGTCGCTCCATATTTGCTTCCGGATCTCTTTCTTGATCTTTTTCCAGTTAGCCTTGTGAAAGTTAAGGCTGGATAAGTTCCCGGTGCTTCTTAATGGTTGCGTCTCTGTTGACTCTCTCGGACCACATAACATTAGTTCTACTAAGTTATGATCCGAGAAAATCGTTGGTGTCACCTTTACATTGTGGCTGAGCACTTCGTTGTTTGTAAAGCAGAGATCCAGGACATTCTCGCCTCTTGTTGGGAGGAGTACTGCTTGTTCCATGAATTGCCTGTGTGTGAGGGCTAACAGGGACTCCGTCTGTCCCTGTTCGAGTGATGTATACGCATATATATATATATATATATATATATATATATATATATATATATATATATATATATATATACATATATGCATACACACACATGTCTACGTGTATAGATATATGTATACGTGTATGTATGTATGCATGTGTATGTGTGTGTGTATATATATATATATATATATATAAGTAAATATGTTTTGAAATAGTGACCAGATTTGAAATTAGAAAATAGAATAGCTTTCACCGTATTTTTGACTAAAGGAATTTTTAGCCTGATAATGGGGTTTAGAACCCTCAGATAAATGGAAAAAGATGAGTATTGACGTACATGGGAGTCGAACCCAGATCTTTGGTTATCGCGACCACTGTGCTACCATTACACCAACACATCACCCGATGTATATATATAACGAAGGAGATGTGGTAAGGAACCAGATGGACCATAACGCACCAAAGTACTCAATACTTAGGGTAGTAGAGTGGGTAATAGGAACAAGTAGGACCCCAACGGCTGAGCTCAAGCCGTTTTTTCGACGGCTAATTCTGGACTAAATTTAGTCCAGAATTAGCCGTCGAAACGGCTTGAGCTCAGCCGTCGGGGTCCTAATTGTTCCTATATATATATATATATATATATAAGAGAGAGAGAGAGAGGGAGAGAGAGAGAGAGAGAGAGAGAGAGAGAGAGAGAGAGAGAGAGAGAAAGAGAGGTGAGAGAGAGGTGTATATGCGTATATATATATATTCATATAGGAATTGAAATTACATTTACATATTTGACTATGTAATGTACATATGTGTGCCTCCTCTTATAGCCACCGGTTGACCAATGCTTTGTGGTTGTTATCTTGTAAACAGAAACTGAAGAAGCTTGTCATGAGTGTGTGTATGTATACATATATATTTATTTATATGTAAGTGGTAAAATCCAGTTAGACCATTACACACCAGACTACACGACTCCGACGGCAGGAGCTCAGCCGTCGGGGTCCCGAATTTTTCATATACCGTATTTCCCGGGGTCGAAGACGCTACTCTTTTCCTAAATTAAGTCTCAAAAATCTACGCTTCCTGGAGGCCGAAGGTTGTTTATTATTTTTTTTTCAAATTTTTGATTGTCAAAATTAGAGTGTGTCCCTGAGGACGAAAAGCCTTCGGCGCCGGGAAATACTATATATATATATATATATATATATATATATATATATATATATATATATATATATATATACTTGTTTATTTTCCTATCTTTGGTTTGCTTTTATCCTTCTATGTTGTTTACTTGTCCCCCTCGCTTTACGCGATTTACTGGTCCCAATAACTTTTTTTAGTTATTGCTTGCACCAACCTGAGGTATATGATTTTTAATGCGATGAAATACC
>OZ024745.1:6021571-6024071 GCA_964016885.1 Eledone cirrhosa
CTCTCTCTCTCTCTCTATATATATATATATGTATGAAAATGAAAAAGTATGACCCCGACGGCAGAGCTCAAGCCGTTTCGACGGCTATTTCTGGACTAAATTAGAATTTTTAGCTTGGTGAATAAATAGTCGAACTTGTCAAGGGGTACTTCCTTATATGGGAAGATTGTAGTTGTCAAGAGGATTGGTTAAATTACAAATTTTAACCAATCCTCTTGACAACTACAATCTTCCCATATAAGGAAGTACCGCCTTGACAAGTTCGACTATTTATTCACCAGGCTAAAAATTCTAATTTAGTCCAGAAATAGCCGTCGAAACGGCTTGAGCTCTGCCGCCGGGGTCATACTTTTTCCTATTACCCACTCTACTACCCTAAGTATTGAGTACTCTGGTGCGTTATGGTCCATCTGGTTCCTTACCACAATTCCTTTGTTATATATAAATATATATATATATATATATATATATATATATATAAACAAACATAAATTATTGAGATTCGCATTTCGGCCCACGAAATAGCGAAAAACAACCTCCGAGATGTGCGGCAAGTGCTCAATGATTCAGATGAACCAGAGCTATAACAAACGTTAAAGGCCAAACACACTGAGACGATGGTTAAACAATCATTCGCATAGCCAAAAAAAACGATCAAGTAATTCGGGTATTGAAAATTTATCCGGACCCCTGGAAGGTTGGTAAAATCCAGTATATGGGTTTCTGCGGCTCCTAAATCAAGTACCGTCCGCTTACATATATAATGTCAGGCTTCTGGTAAGATGATTGAACAAGGAAGCCACTTTCTCAACAGGTTTTAGTTCAATGTTAATACAAGGACTGACTATTGCTGACCCCACGTGGGGATCGGCAAGGGAGGCAACCCCTATATCTGGCGAATGAATTCAGTTGTGTATATTTTTGCAAGAATGCAAAAACATCACAAATTGAATAGAGTTCTCAACAGAAGGGTTAAAATTAGCATAAGCTATTCATCAGTCAATAGAATCAACTAAAAAATCAAGAAAATTAACTGGTCACTAGCTAGAGTCGGGAGAATAATACAAACATAAATTATCGAGATTCGCATATATATATATATATATATATATATATATATATATATATATATATAGAGAGAGAGAGAGAGAGAGAGAGAGAGAAAATAATTGAAGTTAGATTTGCAGCTTATGTAGAAACTTTATTTGCATATTACAATTGTTTCAATATCGATCAGCCCGATTCTTCCTCGACATTTCCTCGGATCTGTGAGCTTACATGTGTGATGCACATCTAAACATATGTCAGTCGATCGACTTTCGTCAAATCGGACCGAGGAAACAATGTTTCCATTGGTCTTTCCAATAGCTAATATTATCTATCGGTCGCAACTCCAGGTAGAAAGAACAACGTGAAATAAAGTATCTTGCTCAAGGACATAACGCATCACCCAGTCCGGGAATCGAACTCACAACCTCACGATTGCGAATCCAATTCTCTAACTACTCAGTCATAGTTGTATACAGATATGTATAGAAATTTCGTATTTCTAAAGAACCACGGTATTTATATATATATATATATATATATATATATATATATATATATATATATATATATATATATGTGTGTGTGTGTGTGTGTGTATATAAACAATGAGTTATTTAATTTGTTGATTATTCAACAAAGTTAATTTATAACAGATTAGAAGCACTCAAGAGATTTCTTCTGGAGTATAATATCAATAATATTAATAAATGTAAACTATCTTTATAAAACTATATTTATTTTACTATATATATTTCAAGGGTACCAGTATTTTGGTACGCCCTCATCAGATAAAATACAAAAATTGGTTTACAGATACATATGAACATAATGTTATGAGTTCTATGTAAATAGAACTGTAGATATGATTCCAGTTCCACGTAGGAGCTGGACATATCGATGAATGGACAGAGTGGAACACATTTCAACACCATGTTTACCTGTTCTTTCTACATTAATTCGTACTGCCTGAAGAGGTCACAGCCAATAATAGCTGTCACTGAAATATATATAACAGAGAATTTATAATAAACGAAGTCAAATTTAACATGTGTGTGTGTGTGTGTCTGTGTGTGTGTGTGTTTACATTTGTGTCTGCGTTTCTGTTTATATCTATCCCGTATTCGACGAAAATGAGGTCAATAAAAAAGTACCAAACTTAGAATAAAACTAATTAAGGTCGATATGCCGGACTAAATCCACCAAAACTGACCTCCACAGATTTGTCATTATAGAGTAAAGAGGCAGTAGCAGCAGTAGTGGTAGTAGTAGTAGTAGTAGTAGTAGTAGTAGTAGTAGTAGTAGTAGTAGTAGTAGTAGTAGTAGTAGTAGTAGTAGTAACTAGCAGTGAGTGTGTGCACTGATAGAATTACTGTTTGTCCGATGTCCTAATTCTGAAACAATCTAAGTAGAAATGTCATGGCTGGAATGGTAAATTCTACCTTGTTAAGTC
>OZ024745.1:6029071-6031571 GCA_964016885.1 Eledone cirrhosa
ATATATATAAAGAAAAAAAGCTGAAATCGAAAATGCAACTGGAGTCTTATTTTAAAAAAATATATATATTTATTTGGTTCCTTTACCGGTTTCGCAGTTCTTCTGCTTTTCAAAAGTAGAGTTCAGATGGAGGGTTTGTGGTTTTTCTCACATCTCAACTCTACTTTTGAAAAGCAGAAGAACTGCGAAACCGGTAAAGGAACCAAATAAATATATATATATTTTTTTAAAATAAGACTCCAGTTGCATTTTCGATTTCATCTTTTTATATATATATATATAAATCAGGAAACGACATTCTTTAAACTTATAGATAAACACTTCCCTATCTCACATAGATATCACAAAATACTCAATAGATCTACCATAAAACTCTCATACTCGACAGCAGCAAATATAGAATCACACATACGCAGGATCAACCACAGAAATATCTCTAGTAAATCAACCGCACCTATGCATAACGTAGCACCAAATTATAAGCATAAACACATCACAACCGCAAGCGCATACAAACGCGCAGCAACAAAACCCCAATGAGCATATATCACAACCCACTTATAACAGAGTACTAAACAGGAGTGTAGAAGCCGCACAAAATAGCGCCTCTAACTGTAACTGTCACCTACCAGATAGGTGCCCATTGGCGAACAGATGCCTCGATTCGAGCCTGGTGTACATGTGCACGGTCATCTCGGATAACTCCACCTGGAATCACATAGGATCCACCGCGGGTTCTTTTAAAAAAAGATGGTATGTGCACAGGCACTCAATGAAAAACCGTGCACTTATGGGTTCCACAACCCTCGCCAAAAAAATATGGGAACTGAAGGACAGCAGCACTAACTACAGCATTAACTGGTCGAAGTTGTCGGCTGCTAAAACCTATAGTACAGGTATGTCCCACTGCGGGCTATGTGATCTAGAACTAATGTATATCCTCAAAAATGTAAAAAGGCTACTTAACAATAAGTTAGAAAGATCTATCTTCTGCAGACATAGAATTGCCACTAAATTCATAAGATTCAAACCTCCGTGAATCGAACCAACGCAACATAGCTTTAAACTAGGATACCCACTACCCTGCATAAATCACCACAGAAATATACTCATTAAGTACACTCTAGCCTTCACAAGTCTTTACCACACAAATATCTGTAAGTACCTCATCAATCCATAAACTTATTTCTTCTCAGCTGCTGCCATCACTTGATCCTAAATCCAAGAATTTCTCAAATCACTACTACAATGTAACTTTACCTTCCTTTTGCCATAATTACAGTCAGCATGTTTATCTCTTTGCATATATGTATGTATTTGTACGAGTGTATATTGATGTGTATGTATGTATCTATGTACACATGCGTGTGTATATATATGTGTGGTGTATATGTATATATATATATATATATATATATATATATATATATATATATATATATATATATATATATATGTATTGCCTCCTTAACCTCTGTATTAACTCGCCCACTATTTAGCTTTGACAGTGTTGTCCCATACATGTATGTTATTGAAGATGAAAAGAAAGACTGTATTCTCATCTAATGTAGACCACACAAATTCTACTCAATGATAAATACTTCGTCGGTCAGATAAATACTGAACATTACGGCCACCTGACCTATATTGGTGATAAACACCGGCTTATCTTTAAAACTGATACAATACACCCTACGACATGCCAAACTTATACTTCTGCTTCATGTCAGCTAGTTTTACACGCCGAAATCTTAGATACACTATACCCCCCCCCCCCCCCCCCCCACACACACACACCTAATGTAATGTCAGGGTCTCCTCAAATAATTTATTACTAGCATTGTTGTAATTGTTGTTATTGTTCTAACTGAATGCCATTACTACTTCATATAGTAGCCTGTATATTCCATTCATGCCTGTATATTCTCTTCATTCTCGCATGCTCCGAAGAACTGACTGGTTATAATTTTGTATTGGCGATCGAGTAACGTGAAAACAAGCGAATAGCGATCTCTAGACCTACCAGTTCAGAGAAACAATTGTCAGCAATGAGATTAAAAACCTTTTTTTGTATTGCAAACCATGTCAACCTTCTTTCCCGATTTATTATTACTCCAAGTGTTTACAACATAGGAATTGCAGCGTACTCGCAACATCACTATGAATACGCCTTGTTGAGTCAAACCAAGCCTAGCGTTGATATCATCCACTACCCGGAATACCATAACTGGACTACACCTAAGGGGACTGGATATAACTATTATTTGTTACCCCGTATATATATATATATACATATATATATATATATATATATATATATATATATATATATATATATATATATATATATATATATATCAACTAGAAATTGATTGACATATATATATATAAAATAAACATGAAACAATGGCAGGGAATAATTTGTAAAAGTGTGTAGGCACACCTGGCTAGGTAGGTAACTAATTAAAGTTTAACTAGAACTTTAAATATAGATCTGTTC
>OZ024745.1:6039071-6154071 GCA_964016885.1 Eledone cirrhosa
TTCTTCCTCCCGTTCGCTGGCAAAACGGTTTTCATTCTTTCTAACACCGGATTCACTAGCGAAAGGTCTGTTGCTGACTCGCTCATATATTCACACAGCTTATGCTGAAAGACTAACTATGTTGCTTGTGTTTATTTCCATCTTCGGTTAGCTTCCCCCTGTGTTGTTTACTTGTCTCACTCGCTTTACGCGTTTCTATTGTCCTAATAACTTATTTTAGTTATTATCGCTCCAACGTGAGGTATATGATTTTTAATGCGATGAAATACCCATGATCGTTTGGTAAATCACTGATGAGGGACTCATTTTATAACATGTTATCCATGTGCAACCAGCAGTATTCTTCTCACCCATATTTTCATATATATATATATACATACATATACTTCTACCTCACACACACACACATATATATATATATACACACATACATACAATCATGTATACTTATTCGTTATGACCGTTTTATGGGAGAGTTGAACCTAGAATTTATGACTTTATGACTTTATGACAAAATCCTAAAGCCCTTCATTTTGACATCAAATATTAGGGTCGGGGATGAGATGCTGTGAAACTATTGTAGCCTTTGTTATTAATCAGATGTCTAGTTCTCACATTATTTCATATAATTGTTTCTACTTTAGGCACAAGGTCAGCAATTACCCAGTGCATTACTGGTACTTTATTTTATCGACCCCGTAAGGATGAAAGGCAAAGTCAACCTCGGCATAATGCCACCTCTGCTCCACACTTACAATAATTCGATAGAACAATTTCAACCTGAGGTTTAAATGGATGTTGATAACGTGTTCTCTCATATATGTTTCCCTCTGTCGGCCATGATAACTAATTGAGCCATTCTTTATGTGGCCGGTTAGTAGCTACTACTCATTCTCATGTATTGATGTTTGTTTTGTTCAAATCCAACCGTAACCTTAATTTAGTTTTATTTTCTTGTAAGGAAAATAGATGCCAAAGAAATAAACGAAAGTGTCTAATAACTGGGCATACTCAAAATTTACCATTTTTATTAGTTAATAAAAGGAGGGGGCAGTGCTGTACCATGTGTTGGTCAAACTGGTTAGATTGATGTCCAGCCTAAAGACCGACAGATAAAGAACAAAGACCATTAAGAATCTGTTCCGAATGTTTATAACGGAGTGAACTCCATTGGAGGTATTCAATGAGTAGGTGGAGCTATTGTATTGGAATTCCTGTTTAAGCTACAACTTACTGATCTATCTTACTTCCTATACATATTGATTATCAACAAATATATATTTCTGGTTTTAGAATAACATATTTTACAGGGAAAGCCGACAGGTGGGAAAGCCAAAGTTAGATCACGAGCAAGATGGTTGGATAACATCTATATGTTCGGTTGGTCTCGTTTGGGAACTCAACCGGATCCTTTGGAGACGGCTGCTTCTCATAGGATCCTCTTGAATACATATCTGACTACTTTAACCCCACCATCCTCTCAAGAGTGCCTGACCATGTAGGATATTTCTCTCACCATTCATGTCGCTAATTTACTGCTTCTCTCTTTAACTGGCTAATTATTGAGTTGGCAAATAATTGGAGTAGTGGCTACAATTAATATAATTGTTTCTACTTTTGACACAAGACCAGCAATTTGAATGGACCCCAATGCAGGACCGGATTTAGACTTGGGGGGGGGACTCTAGGTGCCACGATAAAATGCACCCACCCCATACTGTAATGTGGGAGTGGTGGTACCACGAGAAAACAAACTTGGTACACGCCGTGAAGTGGTTGGCTTTGGCATCCAACTGTCGAAACTCTACCAAAATAGAACGTATGACAAGACACTGTCGTCTGATTTGCCTGTTTAGTGGGATAACCCATCTAGATCATACAAGTGTGGAATATGGACGTAAAACGGAGATGTTCTTGATGATTATGATTGCTATGTAAAATTCTTTTCTCTGTGGAACCAGTTATAGTTTTATCTTAACAGATGGTTAATATGATAAATAGGGAGAGTGACGAGTACATTTTATGAGAATCAAGTTTAGATAATGCCATTAATGTGTAGAGAAAATTAACGCCACAAAACCGTTTTTATTATGTCCACATCACTCAAGATCTTATTCACGATTTCGTACAATATTTCATCTAAAGATTTTGTTAGAGAAATTAACCTTAAAAAACGTGATGGGATTCTATGTAATCGTTTATTCCAACATCTAAGACGCGGCATATAATGGCTGTTCACAAGAAACATCAAGGGAGTCGCTGAAAATGGAGGCACACTGATTCTTACTTATATCTTCAATCTGGCTTTTCAGTAAGGATGGAATTATAGCATTATATATATGTGTGTTTATGTATATATATATATATATATGTGTGTGTGTGTGTGTGTGTTTATGTATATATATATATGTGTGTGTTTATGTTTATATGTATATATATATGTATGTGTCTTTGTGTATGTGTGTGTTTATGTGTGTATGTGTGTATATATATACATATATATACTTCTATTTTTTTCACCTGGGAGTGAAAGGCCCCCAGTTGTTGTCACAACACCTTTCTAGGAGAGGGAAACTCCGAAAAAAAAAAATACCTGCGGCTTCGGAAGCTTCCGATGATGTTGACCAGTTCTCCTTTTCGGGTAATGTTTTCGATGCTCAGAGAGTGGGATTGGTTGAGTGAAAGGACTTTTCTTACTTAAAAAAACCTTCAAAGCACAGGAATTGCTTGTTCAGGATATGTTACAGGTTTGTGTGACTGGCCGTAGCCTAAAAATGCACTATTTTCTGTAATCTGACAAGCGATTGCAATGCTCTTAGCAGAGTTTGCAGCCATCATATACATACATATGGTGGCTGCCAACTCGTTTTCGAGTACGGCCACTACTTTATATCCATGTAGGAGAACCCCTACCGATGCGCTGAACGAGTGTGACTTTTTAGTCCAGCCAGCGACTTGAAAACTCTGGTACAAACACTACACCTGTGACAATTATTGACACATAGTGCTAGGCCCATGGTACCATGTGACGACAAGTGCAGAGAGATCTCCAGATATAAAGCAATGCCTGTGTCGTGAAGCTTTTATAGTGAGCAAAGGCACTGCACAAAGCCAGTCCCTCTCTCTTAAACAAGATGATATTTACCAAAAAGAAGAACAAGTCAACATCATTGGATACCATCAGGGTTGCAGGTGTTATATCAGAGTTTTCCTTCTCCTAGAATTCTGCCTTGACAAAGGCTAAGGGGTCATCTCTCCCGGTGATTTTGGATGGCCATTGACTCTTAAGAGCTCCTTTGCCCTATGTATATATATATACACACACACACACACACACACACACACACACACACACACACACACACACACACACACACACACACACACACACATATATATATATATATATATATATATATCTATATATATATATATATGTTGTTTGTTTATGTTGTTGTTATTAGTGACTGTCATTTCATCCATTTTTAAAAATACATTTTATAGCATCTCTGAATATATATATAATTGAAACAATGGAGAATAATATGGTCAACAGTAGAAAAAAGAGGATTTATTTGCAGTCTAATATATATATATATATATATGTCGTATATATGTCGTATATATGTCTATAACTTCTCCTAAAAGAGGTGGAGGGGTGTAGATTGTCAGAATTGGTAGTGTCGGATAAAGTAGCATTGCGGTACTTGTTCCAGCTGTTTACATTTGGAGTTCAATCCCTCCGGGGCCAACTTTACCTTTCATTCTTCCGGGGTCAATAAAGTACCTGTCAAATACTGGGGTCGATTTAATCAACTTTACATTCCCTCACATTTACTGGCCTTGTGTCTAAATTAGAAATCAATAATTTCTCTTATATGATCGATGGCGCAATGGAGTGTTGCTACATGTTCTGGTATATTATAGTTTCTACATGTTCTGAAATATTATAGTTGCTACATGTTCTGATATAGTTACTACAGTAATCTTGCTACATGTTCTAATATAAATACTACAGTAATGTTGTTACATCTTCTAATATGTGAAAACAAAAACCGCTCTACCCTCTACATAAAACTTTATTGCAATCCTATTTTACTTTGCTGAACCCATCTAAAAATTGTGGATCAGTGAGCCAGGAGTTTTATAATATTTTATACTTTAACCACTTGTTCTTGGTATAACCTGTGAACAGTGTAGATATATTTTCTAAAAGTAAGTTGTTTAGACTTCGGCAATCCTTGAGTATATGACACAACATTCACTTTGTAAACAGTGAAATTGGCATGGCATACTGTGACTTAATGTTTGGGATGTTAGACATGATTGTAATGTCGTGAGTACCGTTTCTAAACAGGACATTACGTTGTGTTTTTGAGTAAAACACTTCATTTCACGCTGTTGCAATGCATTTAACTGAAAATAAGCATTAACTAGATGATTACTTTGCGAATGACTAGTGTCCTATCCAGGAGCAGTCTTGTACTTTAAGTTTCTTAACGCCAAATGAAACCGGGATAAACAGGAGCCTAATGAACCTCTGGGTTGGAGACTAACATTTCTTAGTCTCTAGGATCGCCCAGACTTCCATCAAATCATCGCCAATATATTTCAGTTACTTTATTACATCAGGGAGCTTTTTCATGTCAGCTCGACCTGCCAGATATAGTGGGCAAATATTCCTGAATTGAAACCCTACCGTCTATGAATTTTACTGATTGTACAAAAATATCCCGAATATCAAGATCATCATTGTGACCACAGTCGAACATTCCAGACAAAGTCTCTCCACAATTCCCCATGTTCTATTCCTCCTGGTAACTGTCCCCTAGCGAGGTTTGTATCATCCGAGAGTTGATCAATGAAGGTTCAAACAGGTCTTCCTCTACTGTGTCTTCCGTGAGTTGGTTTCCACAATAGTAACTTGTGTATAACGTCAAGGTTGGTTCCCACAATAGTAACTTGTGTATAACTACCTGGGTTGGTTCCCACAATAGTAACTTGTGTATAACATCAAGATTGGTTCCCACAATAGTAACTTGTGTATAACTTCCTGCTTACTTCTCCAGCAATGTCCTGCTAATCGTAACTGTCTTTTAACAATTGTAGTTGTTATCTTCGGCAAGTTTCTCTATAAACTTTCATTTGTAATACGTTGACGCCAGTTTATGTTTTGAACACCCCTAAATATTTTAGTGGCTGCACCGTTTAATTATGACTGCACCGTTTAATTATCTCTAATAACAATTTGAAAAAGGAATATAAATTAACGAAATCTATTCCCCCACCCACTAAAAAAGAGATTAATTCTCCTCAATTCTCCTAATTATCCTAAATTAAAACAAAACAAAATAAAGTAGCCAGTAGTTGGACCTGGCAACCTTTCCTACAAACACTCCCCTCCTATAGAGACCTCAAACTCTCCCCTCCTGTAGAGACACTCCCCTCCCATAGAGACACTCCCCACCTATAGAGACCTCAAACTCTCCCCTCCTGTAGAGACACTCCCCTCCTATAGAGACACTCCCCCTCCTATAGAGACGTCAAACACTCCCCTCCTGTAGAGACACTCCTCACCTATAGAGACACTGCCCTCCTATAGAGACCTCAAATACTCCCCTCCTATAGAGACCTCAAACACTCCCCTCCTATAGAGACCTCAAACACTCCCCTCCTATAGAGACCTCAAACACTCCCCACCTATAGAGACACTCTCCACTTATAGAGACCTCAAACTCTCCCCTCCTGTAGAGACACTCCCCACCTATAGAGACCTCAAACTCTCCCCTCCTGTAGAGACACTCCCCTCCTATAGAAACACTCCCCACCTATAGAGACCTCAAACACTCCCCTTCCTATAGAGACCACAAACTCTCCTCTCCTGTAGAGACCTCAAACATTCCCCTCCTATAGAGACACTCCCCACCTATAGAGACCTCAAACACTCCCCACCTATAGAGACCTCAAACTCTCCCCTCCTATAGAGACACTCTCCACCTATAGAGACCTCAAAAGCTAGTCTCCTTCAGTATTGTGAAGCACACATATCATTGTGACACAGCTCCATCTCCTCTCAAATTCAACGAATAAACATTTTCAAAGTTACTGGAGATTCTCAACCCCTCCCACAAACCACGTACTAAATATTTATCTCCAATCCTTCTCCTAATTTAAACCAGTGAAGCTCCCACCCGAACTCCTCTACAGATATCAACCTCAATATAACATCCACCTCCCCCAGGGGAGAAAATCTAAAAAGCTATGGGCACTGTCCCTTCTCTTCTTTCAACTAAAATCTATCAAAAATACAACAACAAAACAGAAACAGCGAACTAAGTACGAATCCTTTTTGAAAACTGTTTATTAAAATCTACATTTTATTGACCGTATCTCAAGTATAATAAATTTTCACTTCAATAGAATAGATTTTTTTTTATTGGGAATGAGTGAGAATAGATCGTTGAAAAGATTTTCTTACTTTATAACTGTAAAAAAAAAAAAGAAAAAAAAACTGCCCAAACTATAAACTAATTCAATAGTGCAAGTTTTATTGGCCAACATAACTTTGTAAAAATACAACACGTGATATTAGATTAATCCGATTCCTGTTCGGATAGAAGGAATATTGTTGTTTTTTTGTTATTGTTTTTTTTTCAAAATAAACAGCATAAAAGAAACACGCTACACCTTTTTAGAAATCACTGCAAAAATACATACGAGGGTCGACCAAGATACTCTCATGGAATGACCAAATGAAATTTATTTTTCAACATAGTCCCTGGAAAGAAACAATGCAATAAGAAGAGTTGAAATTAATGCAAGATTTCACAGCTCTAGCATCACTCCTTCATAGTGAATCTATGAACTTTTCAGCCGTCCCTTGTATAATTAGATCTAATGTCCAGCTCTGAAAGAAAGTCAAATAGTTATAGAAGACGTTTAAATCGAATTTGGTAGTGATTAACCAATATGTGAGGAATCAATCATTAGATACTGAACCGAAACTAATTATAGTTTGGCCACCCCATCGATTTCTGTTAAATGGTAAATAATAGTTAATACTAAATCAATTAAGTAATAAAAGGATAGAAGCTCTGTCAACCAATATTTCACATCTTTTTATTAACGTCTATTTCGTTCCATGTTAATTAAAATAAATTAAAAACATTAATGAGTTTTAAAGTATTCTTAATTGAATTTATTTTTAGAAATCTTACACTTCACATAAACGTTTCTTTCTAGACACACTGGGGAACCCATAGGGTTTTGGGAGTAAACACACATAGTTTATTGGTGTGTAACGTCTGGTGAGCTATCGAGTCGGGCCACACGTGAATAAACATAATACTGCTATATTGATACTTCGTTCCTGCTCATTATTATTGCAAAGTATCGAACATGCTCTGCGGCATTATGTTACGCCCCTTTACGTTCTGAGTTCAAATCTCGCCGAGGTTAGCTTTGCCTTTCATCTTTACTGGGTCTATAAAATAAAGTCCCAGTAATGCACTGGGGTCGATTTAATTGACTTTTCTTTTCCCCTAAAATTATTGGCCTTATAAATATATATATATATATATATATGTATATATATATATATATTCCAATCTCATATATCCATCTTATTTTTTTTTTCATATGTTGATTTAACACTTCACTGCTCGCAAGTGTTTTTTAAGCTTCATATCATGTCTCCCTATTTTATCTGATGAGAACGCAAATAACATCCCATGATGATATTTGTTTTTGAAATGTTATTAAAGATTTCACGGAATCTTACGATGTTTTGCTACCACGGGGATGCCAGATCAATTTCAGAAAAAGTCGAATTGCCTCTAAAAGTGTCGCCAAGTTGAAGTTTTTTTTATAGAAGCAGGGTTCTGCAATCAGACACTCAACACCGCTTGGAGGGGAGGTTGAAATTTTTTTCGGATTTCTATTTTAGATATTGGAGATTAGGATTTTATAAATAAATTTAAAAATACAATTTTATCCAAGTCTATCTCCGAAACCATTAACCCACAACTCTAACCCTAAACATTAACCCTAACCCATTTTCCTAACCCCTAGCATTAATCTATAACCTTAATCTTTAATCGTAAACAAAATCCCTAACTCAAAAACCCTGATCCCTTACCCTAACCCTAATTTCTTTTAGAAATATAATTTTGTGTACAATTATAATTTCCAATATTTAATTATAATTTCCAATGTTTAAAACAATAGAATTCCGAAGAAATTTTCTATGAAAATAAAAAAAATTCAAAAGTTACGGAGTTTAGTGAAGAAGTTGATTTGTTTTATTGGCTTCTGAATATTGAAAGATCAATGATGGAGACATTTGAGGGGAGGAGATGAAGTGATTTAATATACTGAAGTGCTTAACTTAGATCTTCTTGAGGAGGGGTGATCCTGGAGAGACAAAAGACAAAGTTGACCCTAGCAAGGAACTGAGAACGTAAACAAATGTAACTAAATGCTGGGAGCTATTTTGCCCGACACGTTCCTGATTTAGCCACACAGAGCTGTTATGAGATAATGGTTCTGATTTAGGCACAAGGTCAACAATTTTTCGGGGGGAGAGGGAAGAAGAAGGTCAATTATATCAACCCCAGTACATTACTGTTTTATTTTATCACCCCATAAGAAAGAAAGTAAAGGCTAATCTCGACGAGATTTGAACTCAGAACGTAAAGGGACGTAACGATATGCCACAAAAGTATGTTGTCCGACGTTCTACCGATTACTGCCAAATCATGTCAACCTGACACCTGAGGCAATATTTCACAATCCACATATTTTACAATTGTTATACAAATGATACTATAAGGGTAGAAATAACAGTAAATGTCTTTGCAAGATATTTTACATTGATAATACCCCTCCCAGGACTTGGACAGTGCCAGTCAGCACTGTTTTCTGTATTTCATGCAGAACTGGTTTTTCAGGTATCTGCTTCTATATAATTCCAAGTTCACCGACCATCACTGGTATTGCCACAGGCTTTAACATGTCACATTTTCTCAATTACAATTATCAGATCTTATAAATTATTGAGCTTTCCGAACTCGTTCCAGGAAATGATACGATCTGATGGAATGCTCATGTCAAGAAACATGTTTGCTTTTTATGGTCCTTCACATTTATATCGGATCTATTGGTCATGATTCTTCTTATTATTATCAATATGGATGGGTACCTGAGCGAACCCTGGGTGGTCATCCCCCCCTATTGGGGAATTTTTCTTGTATTTTTCTTGTTACTTTGTTATTGTTATTCATATTGTTTGCTCAATTTTTCTGTAAAACCCCACTGTGCCAGTCTTTTGTATTGTCCCCTATATGTCGGCCCTTGTGGCCAATAAATGAAATCATTATTATCAATATGGATGGTGAATTGACAGTTAAATCGGTAGAGCGTTGGACAAAATGTTTCGCAGAATTTACTTACGACTCTTTACATTCTGAATTCAAAACCTGCCGAGGTCAATAACCTACTCAGATTGGTAGAATCGACTTTTCCCTCCACCCTCCCCCACATTGTTTGACTTGTGTCAAAATCAGAAACCATTTAAAGGCGGTGGATTGACAGTGGAATCGGTAGAGCGTCGGACAAACTGCTTTCTAGCATTTAGTTCTGAGTTCAAATCCCACCGAGGTTAGTTCTGCTTTTCATCCTTACGTGGCCGATAAAATAAAGTACCAGTAACGCACTGGGGTCGATTTAATCGCCTTTCCCCTTTCAAATTGCTGACTTTGTGCCCAAAGTAGAAACGATTGTTATTAATAAAAATTTAGAATTAGTTTTTGCAAATGTAGATGTTTAACTGAATTCTCTGTTAAAAGAGAAGACACCTTTCCTTCGGTTGTATTTTATATATCATTCTGGATGAAAGTCGTACAAGGAAACACTTTGATATTTAATTCTATCATTATTACCACATAATAACTCAACAGAAAGTTTCTATATTAGTGATATTTAATTCTATCATACTATTACTACCAAACATTAATACAACAGAATATTAGTCTATATTAGTCTATGTGTGGTTTAAATAGTTAATATATTTCTATGATGTAATCGTTTCATTTCAGTATATCATCTCTCTCTGATCAAATAATTTGTCAAACAACTGCAACTAAGAATACATACACACAGCTATACCCCACCCTATATATATATATGTGTGAGAGAGAGAGAGAGAGGGGGGGGGGGGACAAAGAGAGAGTGAGTGTGTCAGTGTATGGTAGTACATGCTGATTTGTATGGATGACACTATCGGCTTGATGTCTTAATTTTCACAAATGAATCTGATATCTTACTTAGAGTCCAGCCACTCCGCTACTCACTGTGTTGAGCATTTTAAAGAATAAACACACACAGCTACCGTGGTGGTTCTAAACACACAACCAATACACACACACATACATATATTGATAAATACGTACTCATGCACTTACCAAACCAAATTAATGATGTCGTGTGTGTGTGATAGAGAGAGAGAGAGAGAGAGAGAGAGAAATAACTATTTCTTCGAACAGAAGTTTCACACTCAGGCGTAGAGTTGAGTCTCTTGTTGCATATTAAAGCAACTAACGCCTTTCCCAGATACGTGTTTGATTATTCGGTGAAAAGATCCGTAGCAAGAGTACGTCACACAGCATGAGCTTATTGGTAAATAGGTCAGCAGAGGAAGAGACCAGGAATATCGTTGGTAAACCGCCAGAGCCTAACATACCAACATACTGCAATATTGCAATGTTATATACACACACTCGCATACACACACACGCTCGCATACACTCGTACACACGCATACACTCGCACTCACACACACTCAGACACACACACACACACACACACACACACATACACACACACACACACACACACACACACACACATACACACACACACACACACACACACACACACACACATAAATGTATGTGTGTGTTACATGGTCATGTAACTTTAAGTTTCAGGTGAAATGTCCTGTTGTCGACATGTAACCTATATTAGAGAACAGAAAAGTAATCGCCAAGATAGATCGATAGATCGATATGATTGGGAGCTCTATAATTTGAGGGAGAATACCTACTGGAGTCGATGTCAGCTAACAAACCACTTGTAAATATTGTTTCTTATTTAAGCAGAAATCCAGCAAATTGAAGGGAGGGAGAAAAGTCAATTATATTGATACCAGTGCCTTACTGGTACTTTTATTGACCCCATACGGATGAAAGGCAAAGTTGACCTACCACTTGTAAATATTGCGATGTTGCTGTTAACTGTATGTAGTCATTTCTACCCTACTGCTCCTTTTTACAGCCAGGTAGACTGGGCCATTTAAGAAATGAATGACCTGGTCACAGACACAACTTAGATCCAGTGACGTGATGTCAACTGCCACGTGATTGTTGTCCTGCTTTAAATACAATAACAATAATCCCTGCTATAGGGGCGGGGTTAGCAACCTGCTCCAGTGACCCGCGTAACTTGGAATGGCGACTTCAACGCGTCTCTATCGCTATTTTCTAGGGTAATACTTTCTCTTCTGAGACCAGGGAGCGGTTTTTTCACCTGAGGTTCAGCTTCGCCAGAGAGAGTTTTCTCACACTGTCCGGACTCATTGGCTAGCAGTTGTATAGCTTGCTATCTGTCACATCTATCTTGCTATCTGTGACATCTATCTTGCTATCTGTGACATCTATCTTGCTATCTGTGACATCTAGCTTGCTATCTGTGACATCTATCTTGCTATCTGTGACATCTATCTTGCTATCTGTGACATCTTTCTTGCTATCTGTGACATCTATCTTGCTATCTGTGACATCTATCTTGCTATCTGTGACATCTATCTTGCTATCTGTGACATCTATCTTGCTATCTGTGACATCTATCTTGTTATCTGTGACATCTATCTTGCTATCTGTGACATCTATCTTGCTATCTGTGACATCTAGCTTGGTATCTGTCACATCTATCTTGCTATCTGTGACATCTATCTTGCTATCTGTGACATCTAGCTTGCTATCTGTGACATCTATCTTGCTATCTGTGACATCTATCTTGCTATCTGTGACATCTATATTGCTATCTGTGACATCTAGCTTGCTATCTGTGACATCTATCTTGCTATCTGTGACATCTAGCTTGCTATCTGTGACATCTATCTTGCTATCTGTGACATCTATCTTGCTATCTGTGACATCTTTCTTGCTATCTGTGACATCTATCTTGCTATCTGTGACACCTATCTTGCTATCTGTGACATCTATCTTGCTATCTGTCACATCTATCTTGCTATCTGTGACATCTATCTTGCTATCTGTGACATCTATCTTGCTATCTGTGACATCTTTCTTGCTATCTGTGACATCTATCTTGCTATCTGTGACACCTATCTTGCTATCTGTGACATCTATCTTGCTATCTGTCACATCTATCTTGCTATCTGTGACATCTATCTTGCTATCTGTGACATCTATCTTGCTATCTGTGACATCTAGCTTGCTATCTGTGACACCTATCTTGCTATCTGTGACACCTATCTTGCTATCTGTGACATCTATCTTGCTATCTGTCACATCTATCTTGTTATCTGTGACATCTATCTTGCTATCTGTGACATCTAGCTTGCTATCTGTGACATCTATCTTGCTATCTGTCACATCTATCTTGCTATCTGTGACATCTATCTTGCTATCTGTGACATCTATCTTGCTATCTGTCACATCTATCTTGCTATCTGTGACATCTATCTTGCTATCTGTGACATCTATCTTGCTATCTGTGACATCTAGCTTGCTATCTGTGACATCTATATTGCTATCTGTGACACCTATCTTGCTATCTGTGACATCTATCTTGCTATCTGTGACATCTATCTTGCTATCTGTCACATCTATCTTGCTATCTGTGACATCTATCTTGCTATCTGTCACATCTATCTTGTTATCTGTGACATCTATCTTGCTATCTGTGACACCTATCTTGCTATCTGTGACATCTATCTTGCTATCTGTCACATCTATCTTGCTATCTGTCACATCTATCTTGCTATCTGTGACATCTATCTTGCTATCTGTGACATCTATCTTGCTATCTGTGACATCTAGCTTGCTATCTGTGACACCTATCTTGCTATCTGTGACATCTATCTTGCTATCTGTCACATCTATCTTGTTATCTGTGACATCTATCTTGCTATCTGTGACACCTATCTTGCTATCTGTGACATCTATCTTGCTATCTGTCACATCTATCTTGCTATCTGTGACATCTATCTTGCTATCTGTGACATCTATCTTGCTATCTGTGACATCTATCTTGCTATCTGTGACATCTATCTTGCTATCTGTGACATCTATCTTGCTATCTGTGACACCTATCTTGCTATCTGTGACATCTATCTTGCAATCTGTGACACCTATCTTGCTATCTGTGACATCTATCTTGCTATCTGTGACATCTATCTTGCAATCTGTCACATCTATCTTGCTATCTGTGACATCTATCTTGTTATCTGTGACATCTATCTTGTTATCTGTGACATCTATCTTGCTATCTGTGACATCTATCTTGCTATCTGTGACATCTATCTTGCTATCTGTGACATCTATCTTGCTATCTGTGACATCTATCTTGCTATCTGTGACATCTATCTTGTTATCTGTGACATCTATCTTGCTATCTGTGACATCTATCTTGCTATCTGTGACATCTATCTTGCTATCTGTGACATCTATCTTGTTATCTGTGACATCTATCTTGCTATCTGTGACATCTATCTTGCTATCTGTGACATCTAGCTTGCTATCTGTGACATCTATCTTGCTATCTGTGACATCTAGCTTGCTATCTGTGACATCTAGCTTGCTATCTGTGACATCTAGCTTGCTATCTGTGACATCTAGCTTGCTATCTGTGACACCTATCTTGCTATCTGTGACATCTATCTTGCTATCTGTCACATCTATCTTGCTATCTGTGACATCTAGCTTGCTATCTGTGACATCTAGCTTGCTATCTGTGACACCTATCTTGCTATCTGTGACATCTATCTTGCAATCTGTGACATCTATCTTGCTATCTGTGACATCTAGCTTGCTATCTGTGACACCTATCTTGCTATCTGTGACATCTATCTTGCAATCTGTGACATCTATCTTGCTATCTGTCACATCTAGCTTGCTATCTGTCACATCTAGCTTGCTATCTGTGACATCTATCTTGCTATCTGTGACACCTATCTTGCTATCTGTGACATCTATCTTGCAATCTGTGACATCTATCTTGCTATCTGTGACACCTATCTTGCTATCTGTGTGGAATGGTATCCTGGATGCACGTTGGGACTATGCAGGGGCATGTCCCGATAGAGAGGGGTGCAACAGCCTCAAGGGGTTACTCGGCCGATTTGACCTGGCCGATAGATTTCGACTAGATTTTCCGACGGTGCCAACCTGGTCTTGGTCAAATCGCAGCGGATCATCTAGGTCGTACCTAGATAGATTTTTAGTTAGAAATAAGGACAGGGACTTTTTAAGTTGTCCAGAAATGCTCATGGTTGGCTATTCAGACCACAAGTTGGTGACCTGCATGGTCAACCTTGATAGAACGCATAGACAGGGCCCCGGTTACTGGAAGCTCAACTTGTCCTTGCCGGCAAGTAGAGCCTACAGGAATCGGATTAGTACGTTAGTTAAGGAACGGTTGACTGGAGCGATCGTCAACAGCAGGTGGTGGGTATCTCTAAAGAGAGAGATTAGAGTAGTCTCGATAGAATTTAGTAAGGTTCTAGCTGCGGATAGGAATAGGAAGGAAAGGGAGCTAATAGATAGAGTAGAAGAGGCAATTAGAAGCGGCGACGTGGCCAGAGTGCTAGCGTCGAGAACGGCTTTGAGCCAGTTTTTCGACGCGAAGCACGAAGGCTGCGTTGTCCGAAGTAAAATACGTGCTCTAGGGAACGAGGGGACCAAAGCTGTTGGCTGGGCCCGCGTGACAGAGGCCAACAGTGGAACTAAATCCACCATCCGGTCTTTGCGAGACCTGGATGGACGGGCGATTCTTGAGCCTAAGCAGATGTGTGAGGCCTTTCAAAGGCACTTTGCCCGACTGTTCGGGAGGGGCGGGGAGCCGGTTGGGAACGTGGACTTTGGTCCATACCTCGACGGCCTGCCGCGCCTCTCGGACAGGGAGGCGAAGTCCTGCGAGGAGCCGATTTCGGCCGCTGAGATAGAGGACGTGCTGAGCCAATGCGGCAAACGCAAATCCCCGGGTCTCGATGGTCTTCCTTACGAATTATATCTAGCTATGCCGGACTTGTTCACCGATCTCCTCGAGGCGGTCTACTGCAACTGGCAACAGAACGGGAGAATTCCCTGTACTGTGACCAAGGGCGTAGTCACGCTAGTGAGGAAGGACGAGAACAAGGGGGACGAAATAAGTAACTTCAGGCCCATAACTCTGCTAAATACAGAGTTACAGATTTTGGCCAAGGTGCTAGCAAAGAGGTTGGCGCTTGTCGTGGGCAACCTGGTGGGAGATGCGCAGACATGCGCTATCCCATCCAGGTCCATCCATGACAACCTCCACCTCATGCGATACATCATAGAGAGGGTTGGGAACGAACCCGGCTTTGGTGGGGCTCTGATCAACTTGGATCAATCTAAGGCGTTCGATAGGGTCGACCATGGTTACCTGGATGCGGTGCTAGCGGCGGCAGGCTTTGGACCCGTTTTCAGGGGCTGGATCACTGCTATGCACAGCAGCCGCATCTGCTCTAGGGTCAAGGTGAACGGCTACCTCTCGGAGCCGTTCAAAATTGCGCGGTCCATCCGACAAGGGTGCCCTCTCTCCTCCCTTCTGTATGTGTTGACTCTCGAGCCACTACTGCGGAAGTTGGAGTTGTTGCAGGGCATCCCTTTGGAACCGGGATTGCGGAAAGCGGTGTCAGCCTACGCCGATGACGTGACAGTAATGGTGTCGACGGCCTCCGAAATCGAGGCGGTCGGCACCTTACTGGAGGAGTACGAAAAGTTCACAGGGGCTAAGCTGAACCGGGACAAGTCGATCGGTTTGCAACTCGGCACGTGGAGGGGCAGACCGATGCCCTCCGATGGCGTCGTCGGACGCTGGACAGAGGGCCCGGTGAAGTTGCTCGGGGTCTGGTTCGGACCGGACCTCCAGGTGGAGAAAAACTGGGCGGAGGTTACGAACAGGGTGTTTGCACTGACCCAGAAGTGGGCCAGTTGCAAACTATCCCATGAAAGGTCGGGCGGAGGTGGCGAACACTTATATAGCGTCCGTCATCTACTACCGCCTGACCGTAGTGCCCTGCCCAAGGGAAACCCTCACCAAGATGGAGCGCGCGCTCTTCCAATTCCTTTGGAAGAGGCGGGCTCCTATGGTGAGGAGATCCATCTGCTGTCAACACCCTTCGAAAGGAGAGCTGGGGATGCCGTGGCTAATGATGCGTAAACACGCATTAAGGCTACGGCACCTCTACGTATTCCTCACCGGACAACCGGTATGGGCCTCGTTTGTGAGACGAACCTTTCCCAGACTCGTCTCACTCACCGAGCTGCAATCCTGGGTCAAGCAAAGACCGAGAAAACTGGGCGCCTGGCACACTGAGTGTGCCCAGGCGCTCACCGCCCTCTGGCAGGCGGATCCGGTTATCAGTGGAGACTCCACCGCAACATTCTATAGAGGGCTGGTACGCAGCAGGTGCGACGAGGCCCTCGGAGAAGCCCTAGACATGGAGGAGGACGAACTGGCCAGCCTGTTCCGTAGGACATTCAGCCCGGGACCTATGGACAACTTCCAGAAGTCCCTGGCCTGGCAGTGCTACCGAGGAGCTTTACCCGTTCGAGAAAGGCTCTACAGACACGGGCGCCCGGGTAGGGACCCCGCCAAAAAGATCTGTCCCAGATGCGTGTGCGACGAGGAAACCGTTGCACACGCATTGGTACACTGCTCGGGCGTAGCCGATCTGTGGGGCTATGTCGAACAACTGCTGTCAAGGGTGGGACCGATCCGGTTGACCACCGAGTCTATTGTAATGATCAAGCCGCCTCCCCCCTTCAAAGATGAAGCAGAGGCGGTGTTTCTGTGCGTAATAGCCATGGCGAAAGAGGTTGTATGGTGGACGCGTCTGAAAGGACTGAGGTCAGGCACCTTTCTCTCTGGCCAACAACTGGTCCGTTTCTTCCGATATCATTTCGGAAGAAGGATCAGGATGGAGAGAGAGGTGCTGCACCCCAGCCGTTTCTATGAAAGATGGGTGAAAGTGGCGAGAATGGCCCGTGTGAATGGGCCTTCACTCTACATCAGACTATAGGTGAGGAAGATGAAAGACCAAGGGAGCACCCCTTCTCTGTGCTCCTGAGGAGAAGGGTTGCACACTTTTTTCGGGGGTGTGTGCGACCCCCCAAGGCGCCTCCTCTCTATTGAGGATTTTGTTATAAATTTTATTTTTTGTTATATCTTATTTTATTTTTATATTTTGTTATTGCCTCCTCCTTATTGAGGACGCCTTTTTGTGTAAACTCCCCCCTTTGTACTTGTCCCACTTTTGATGCCCTAGTGGCAAATAAAAGAAACATATATGTAATAATAGGTCTGATCGGTCAGGACTGGCCTGGGATTAAACAATAACGACGACAACGACAACAACAGTAAGCAAGTGCTGCAATAATGTGGTTACATTAATCTGCGAGTCTTTCTGGTTCTTTATGATGTTTTCTGGGTTCTAAATTATGTGTGTGTGTGTGTGTGTGTGTGTGTGTGTGTGTGTGTGTGTGTGTGTGTGTGTGTATGTGTGTGTGTGTGTCCGTATATGTGTCTGTATGTGTGTATGTATATATGTGTATGAGTATGTGTGTATGTGTGTATGTGTGTATGTGTATATGTGTGTGTGTGTGTGTGAAGTTATGACTTCAATGAATTTTGAAAATAAATTACTTGAATATAATTATGAAAACTGTAATTAATTAAAAATTACATCACTTAGCGTGTTATCTGCTGGCTACAATATACCAAGGTAGAGTGTTATCTGCTGGCTACAATATAGCAATTTGGCGTGTTATATGCTAACTACAATAAAGCTTGTTATCTGCTGGCTACTATATAGCGTTTTATCTGCTGGCTACAATATAGCGTGTTATCTGCTGGCTACTATACCAAGGTGGTATGTTATCTGATGGCTATAATATAGAAAGGTAGCGTGTTATCCGGTGACTACAATATAGCAAGGTAGCGTGTTATCCGGTGAATACAATATAGCAAGGTGGCGTGTTATCTGCTGGCTACAATATAGTAAGGTAGCGTGTTATCTGCTGGCTGCAATATAGCAAGGTAGCGTGTTATCTGGTGACTACAATATATCAAGGTGGCGTGTTATCTGCTGACTACAATACAGCAAGGTGGCATGTTATCTGGTGACTACAATATAGTTAGGTGGCGTGTTATCTGGTGACTACAATATATCAAGGTGGCGTGTTATCTGCTGACTACAATATAGCAGGGTAGCGTGTTATCTGCTGGCTACAATATAGTTAGGTGGCGTGTTATCTGGTGACTACAATATAGTTAGGTGGCGTGTTATCTGGTGACTACAATATAGTTAGGTGGCGTGTTATCTGGTGACTACAATATAGCAAGGTAGCGTATTATCTGCTGACTACAATATAGCAAGGTAGCGTGTTATCTGGTGACTACAATATAGCAAGGTAGCGTGTTATCTGGTGACTACAATATAGTTAGGTGGCGTGTTATCTGGTGACTACAATATAGCAAGGTAGCGTGTTATCTGCTGACAACAATATAGCAAGGTGGCGTGTTATCTGCTGGCTACAATATAGTTAGGTGGCGTGATTTCTGGTGACTACAACATAGCAAGGTAGCGTGTTATCTGCTGACTACAATATAGCAAGGTGGCGTGTTATCTGCTGGCTACAATATAGTTAGGTGGCGTGTTATCTGGTGACTACAATATAGCAAGGTAGCGAGTTATCTGGTGACTACAATATAGTTAGGTGGCGTGTTATCTGGTGACTACAATATAGCAAGGTAGCGTGTTATCTGCTGACTACAATATAGCAAGGTGGCGTGTTATCTGCTGGCTACAATATAGTTAGGTGGCGTGTTATCTGGTGACTACAATATAGCAAGGTAGCGTGTTATCTGCTGGCTATAATATAGTTAGGTGGCGTGTTATCTGGTGACTACAATATAGCAAGGTAGCGTGTTATCTGGTGACTACAATATAGTTAGGTGGCGTGTTATCTGGTGACTACAATATAGCAAGGTGGCGTGTTATCTGCTGGCTATAATATAGTTAGGTGGCGTGTTATCTGGTGACTACAATATAGCAAGGTAGCGTGTTATCTGGTGACTACAATATAGCAAGGTGGCGTGTTATCTGGTGACTACAATATAGCAAGGTAGCGTGTTATCTGCTGACTACAATATAGTTAGGTGGCGTGTTTTGGAAGGAGTGTTTGAGGACTCTACCCCCCCCCCCTCCTTTTCAGAACTGAGTGAAAAAGAAAAGATTAATGTTGTATGGAGCCGAAGCTGTTGGTGGAGTCGAGAGAGTGACGGGGTGATGGCGTATGTTGAGCCGTAGCTGTTGGTGGAGTCGGGAGAGTGACGGGGTGATGGCGTATGTTGAGCCGTAGCTGTTGGTGGAGTCGGGAGAGTGACGGGGTGATGGCGTATGTTGAGCCGTAGCTGTTGGTGGAGTCGGGAGAGTGACGGGGTAATGGCGTATGTTGAGCCGTAGCTGTTGGTGGAGTCGGGAGAGTGACGGGGTGATGGCGTATGTTGAGCCGTAGCTGTTGGTGGAGTCGGGAGAGTGACGGGGTAATGGCGTATGTTGAGCCGTAGCTGTTGGTGGAGTCGGGAGAGTGACGGGGTGATGGCGTATGTTGAGCCGTAGCTGTTGGTGGAGTCGGAAGAGTGACGAGGTGATGGCGTATGTTGAGCCGTAGCTGTTGGTGGAGTCGGGAGAGTGACGAGGTGATGGCGTATGTTGAGCCGTAGCTGTTGGTGGAGTCGGGAGAGTGACGGGGTGATGGCGTATGTTGAGCCGTAGCTGTTGGTGGAGTCGGGAGAGTGACGAGGTGATGGCGTATGTTGAGCCGTAGCTGTTGGTGGAGTCGGGAGAGTGACGAGGTGATGGCGTATGTTGAGCCGTAGCTGTTGGTGGAGTCGGGAGAGTGACGGGGTGATGGCGTATGTTGAGCCGTAGCTGTTGGTGGAGTCGGGAGAGTGACGGGGTAATGGCGTATGTTGAGCCGTAGCTGTTGGTGGAGTCGGGAGAGTGACGGGGTGATGGCGTATGTTGAGCCGTAGCTGTTGGTGGAGTCGGGAGAGTGACGAGGTGATGGCGTGTCTTGGCCATTTAAAACCTGAAGAAGCCCTTCCTCTCGTCGTGTTAGAAGACAACTGATTTCTTGAAGAGAGAGAAAGGGAGAGAGAGAGAGAGAGAGGGGGGACATGGGGAGAGAGGGAGATGGGGGGTGTATTTGTTTTATCGCCCTGGAAAGGATGAAAGCCATAGTTGAGCTGAGCGGGATTTGAACTCAAAAAGCAGCAGAAACCGGAACAAACACCTAATGGTATTCTATCAGATGGTGTAACTATTCTGCCAATGTAACACAATATACACCTTCCCAGGCCATGTAACGCAATATAAACCTTCCCAGGCCATGTAACACAATATACACCTTCCCAGACCATATAACACAATATACACCTTCCCAGGCCATATGACACAATATACACCTTCCCAGGCCATATAACACAATACACACCTTCCCAGGCCATGTAACACACAATATACACCTTCCCAGGCCATGTAACACACAATATACACCTTCCCAGGCCATGTAACACAATATACACCTTCCCAGGCCATATAACACAATATACACCTTCCCAGATCATATAACACAATATACACCTTCCCAGATCATATAACACAATATACACCTTCCCAGGCCATGTAACACAATATACACCTTCCCAGGCCATGTAACACAATATACACCTTCCCAGGCCATATAACACAATATACACCTTCCCAGGCCATATAACACAATATACACCTTCCCAGGCCATGTAACACACAATATACACCTTCCCAGGCCATGTAACACAATATACACCTTCCCAGGCCATGTAACACAATATACACCTTCCCAGGCCATATAACACAATATACACCTTCCCAGGCCATATAACACAATATACACCTTCCCAGGCCATATAACACAATATACATCTTCCCAGGCCATATAATACAATATACCCCTTCCCAGGCCATGTAACACACAATATACACCTTCCCAGGCCATATAACACAATATACAGCTTCCCAGGCCATGTAACACACAATATACACCTTCCCAGGCCATGTAACACAATATACACCTTCCCAGGCCATATAACACAATATACACCTTCCCAGGCCATATAACACAATATACACCTTCTCAGGCCATGTAACACACAATATACACCTTCCCAGGCCATGTAACACAATATACACCTTCCCAGGCCATGTAACACAATATACACCTTCCCAGGCCATATAACACAATATACACCTTCCCAGGCCATATAACACAATATACACCTTCCCAGGCCATATAACACAATATACACCTTCCCAGGCCATGTAACACAATATACACCTTCCCAGGCCATATAACACAATATACACCTTCCCAGACCATATAACACAATATACACCTTCCCAGATCATATAACACAATATACACCTTCCCAGGCCATGTAACACAATATACACCTTCCCAGGCCATATAACACGATATACACCTTCCCAGACCATGTAACACAATATACACCTTCCCAGGCCATATAACACAATATACACGTTCCCAGGCCATATAACACAATACACACCTTCCCAGGCCATGTAACACAATATACACCTTCCCAGGCCATATAACACAATATACACCTTCCCAGACCATATAACACAATATACACCTTCCCAGACCATATAACACAATATACACCTTCCCAGGCCATATAACACAATATACACCTTCCCAGGCCATATAACACAATACACACCTTCCCAGGCCATGTAACACAATATACACCTTCCCAGGCCATATAACACAATATACACCTTCCCAGACCATATAACACAATATACACCTTCCCAGACCATATAACACAATATACACCTTCCCAGGCCATATAACACAATATACACCTTCCCAGACCATATAACACAATATACACCTTCCCAGACCATATAACACAATATACACCTTCCCAGGCCATATAACACAATATACACCTTCCCAGGCCATGTAACACAATATACACCTTCCCAGGCCATGTAACACAATATACACCTTCCCAGGCCATATAACACAATATACACCTACCCAGGCCATGTAACACAATATACACCTTCCCAGGCCATATAACACAATATACACCTTCCCAGGCCATGTAACACAATGTACACGTTCCCAGGCCATGTAACACAATGTACACCTTCCCAGGCCATATAACACAATATACACCTTCCCAGACCATATAACACAATATACACCTTCCCAGGCCATGTAACACAATATACACCGTCCAAGGCCATATAACACAATATACACCTTCCCAGGCCATGTAACACAATATACACCTTCCCAGACCATATAACACAATATACACCTTCCCAGGCCATGTAACACAATATACACCTTCCCAGGCCATATAACACAATATACACCTTCCCAGGCCATATAACACAATATACAACTTCCCAGGCCATGTAACACAATATACACCTTCCCAGGCCATGTAACACAATATACACCTTCCCAGACCATATAACACAATATACATCTTCCCAGGCCATATAACACAATATACACCTTCCCAGGCCATGTAACACAATATACACCTTCCCAGGCCATGTAACACAATATACACCTTCCCAGGCCATATAACACAATATACACCTTCCCAGGCCATGTAACACAATATACATCTTCCCAGGCCATATAACACAATATACACCTTCCCAGGCCATGTAACACAATATACAACTTCCCAGGCCATGTAACACAATATACACCTTCCCAGGCCATATAACACAATATACACCTTCCCAGGCCATATAACACAATATACACCTTCCCAGGCCATATAACACAATATACACCTTCCCAGGCCATATAACACAATACACACCTTCCCAGGCCATGTAACACACAATATACACCTTCCCAGGCCATGTAACACAATATACACCTTCCCAGGCCATATAACACAATATACACCTTCCCAGATCATATAACACAATATACACCTTCCCAGGCCATATAACACAATATACACCTTCCCAGGCCATATAACACAATACACACCTTCCCAGGCCATGTAACACACAATATACACCTTCCCAGGCCATGCAACACAATATACACCTTCCCAGGCCATGTAACACAATATACACCTTCCCAGGCCATATAACACAATATACACCTTCCCAGGCCATATAACACAATATACACCTTCCCAGGCCATATAACACAATATAGACCTTCCCAGGCTATATAACACAATATACCCCTTCCCAGGCCATGTAACACAATACACACCTTCCCAGGCCATATAACACAATATACACCTTCCCAGGCCATATAACACAATACACACCTTCCCAGGCCATGTAACACAATATACACCTTCCCAGGCCATATAACACAATATACACCTCCCCAGACCATATAACACAATATACACCTTCCCAGACCATATAACACAATATACACCTTCCCAGGCCATATAACACAATATACACCTTCCCAGGCCATGTAACACAATATACACCTTCCCAGGCCATGTAACACAATATACACCTTCCCAGGCCATATAACACAATATACACCTACCCAGGCCATGTAACACAATATACACCTTCCCAGGCCATGTAACACAATATACACCTTCCCAGGCCATATAACACAATATACACCTTCCCAGGCCATGTAACACAATATACACCTTCCCAGGCCATGTAACACAATATACACCTTCCCAGGCCATATAACACAATATACACCTACCCAGGCCATGTAACACAATATACACCTTCCCAGGCCATATAACACAATATACACCTTCCCAGGCCATGTAACACAATGTACACCTTCCCAGGCCATGTAACACAATATACACCTTCCCAGGCCATATAACACAATATACACCTTCCCAGACCATATAACACAATATACACCTTCCCAAGCCATGTAACACAATATACACCGTCCAAGGCCATATAACACAATATACACCTTCCCAGGCCATGTAACACAATATACACCTTCCCAGACCATATAACACAATATACACCTTACCAGGCCATGTAACACAATATACACCTTCCCAGGCCATATAACACAATATACACCTTCCCAGGCCATATAACACAATATACACCTTCCCAGGCCATGTAACACAATATACACCTTCCCAGGCCATATAACACAATATACACCTTCCCAGACCATGTAACACAATACACACCTTCCCAGACCATATAACACAATATACACCTTCCCAGGCCATGTAACACAATATACACCTTCCCAGGCCATATAACACAATATACACCTACCCAGGCCATGTAACACAATATACACCTTCCCAGGCCATATAACACAATATACACCTTCCCAGGCCATGTAACACAATATACACCTTCCCAGGCCATGTAACACAATATACACCTTCCCAGGCCATATAACACAATACACACCTTCCCAGGCCATGTAACACAATATACACCTTCCCAGGCCATATAACACAATATACACCTTCCCAGACCATATAACACAAAATACACCTTCCCAGACCATATAACACAATATACACCTTCCCAGGCCATATAACACAATATAGACCTTCCCAGACCATATAAGACAATATACACCTTCCCAGGCCATATAACACAATATACACCTTCCCAGGCCATGTAACGCAATATACACCTTACCATACCATATAACACAATATACAACTTCCCAGGCCATGTAACACAATATACACCTTCCCAGGCCATATAATACAATATACACCTTCCCAGGCCATATAACACAATATACACCTTCCCAGGCCATATAACACAATATACAGCTTCCCAGGCCATATAACACAATACACACCTTCCCAGGCCATGTAACACACAATATACACCTTCCCAGGCCATGTAACACAATATACACCTTCCCAGGCCATATAACACAATATACACCTTCCCAGATCATATAACACAATATACACCTTCCCAGACCATATAACACAATATACACCTTCCCAGGCCATCTAACACAATATACACCTTCCCAGGCCATATAACACAATATACACCTTCCCAGGCCATATAACACAATATACACCTTCCCAGGCCATATAACACAATATACACCTTCCCAGGCCATATAACACAATATACACTTTCCCAGGCCACATAACACAATATAGACCTTCCCAGGCCATATAACACAATATACACCTTCCCAGGCCATGTAACACAATATACACCTTCCCAGGCCATGTAACACACAATATACACCTTCCCAGGCCATGTATCACAATATACACCTTCCCAGGCCATGTAACACAATATACACCTTCCCAGGCCATATAACACAATATACACCATCCCAGACCATATAACACGATATACAGCTTCCCAGATCATATAACACAATATACACCTTCCCAGGCCATGTAACACAATATACACCTTCCCAGGCCATATAGCACGATATACACCTTCCCAGACCATGTAACACAATATACACCTTCCCAGGCCATATAACACAATACACACCTTCCCAGGCCATATAACTCAATATACACCTTCCCAGGCCATATAACACAATACACACCTTCCCAGGCCATGTAACACAATATACACCTTCCCAGGCCATATAACACAATATACACCTTCCCAGACCATATAACACAATATACACCTTCCCAGGCCATGTAACACGATATACACCTTCCCAGGCCATATAACACAATATACACCTTCCCAGGCCATATAACACAATATACACCTTCCCAGGCCATGTAACGCAATATACACCTTCCCAGACCATATAACACAATATACAACTTCCCAGGCCATGTAACACAATATACACCTTCCCAGGCCATATAACACAATATACACCTTCCCAGGCCATATAACACAATATACACCTTCCCAGGCCATATAACACAATATACACCTTCCCAGGCCATATGACACAATATACACCTTCGCAGGCCATATAACACAATATACACCTTCCCAGGCCATATAACACAATACACACCTTCCCAGGCCATGTAACACACAATATACACCTTCCCAGGCCATGTAACACAATATACACCTTCCCAGGCCATGTAACACAATATACACCTTCCCAGGCCATATAACACAATATACACCTTCCCAGACCATATAACACAATATACACCTTCCCAGACCATATAACACAATATACACCTTCCCAGGCCATGTAACACGATATACACCTTCCCAGGCCATATAACACAATATACACCTTCCCAGGCCATATAACACAATATACACCTTCCCAGGCCATGTAACGCAATATACACCTTCCCAGACCATATAACACAATATACAACTTCCCAGGCCATGTAACACAATATACACCTTCCCAGGCCATATAACACAATATACACCTTCCCAGGCCATATAACACAATATACACCTTCCCAGGCCATATAACACAATATACACCTTCCCAGGCCATATGACACAATATACACCTTCGCAGGCCATATAACACAATATACACCTTCCCAGGCCATATAACACAATACACACCTTCCCAGGCCATGTAACACACAATATACACCTTCCCAGGCCATGTAACACAATATACACCTTCCCAGGCCATGTAACACAATATACACCTTCCCAGGCCATATAACACAATATACACCTTCCCAGACCATATAACACAATATACAGCTTCCCAGATCATATAACACAATACACACCTTCCCAGGCCATGTAACACACAATATACACCTTCCCAGGCCATGTAACACAATATACACCTTCCCAGGCCATATAACACAATATACACCTTCCCAGATCATATAACACAATATACACCTTCCCAGACCATATAACACAATATACACCTTCCCAGGCCATATAACACAATATACACCTTCCCAGGCCATATGACACAATATACACCTTCGCAGGCCATATAACACAATATACACCTTCCCAGGCCATATAACACAATACACACCTTCCCAGGCCATGTAACACACAATATACACCTTCCCAGGCCATGTAACACAATATACACCTTCCCAGGCCATGTAACACAATATACACCTTCCCAGGCCATATAACACAATATACACCTTCCCAGACCATATAACACAATATACACCTTCCCAGACCATATAACACAATATACACCTTCCCAGGCCATGTAACACGATATACACCTTCCCAGGCCATATAACACAATATACACCTTCCCAGGCCATATAACACAATATACACCTTCCCAGGCCATGTAACGCAATATACACCTTCCCAGACCATATAACACAATATACAACTTCCCAGGCCATGTAACACAATATACACCTTCCCAGGCCATATAACACAATATACACCTTCCCAGGCCATATAACACAATATACACCTTCCCAGGCCATATAACACAATATACACCTTCCCAGGCCATATGACACAATATACACCTTCGCAGGCCATATAACACAATATACACCTTCCCAGGCCATATAACACAATACACACCTTCCCAGGCCATGTAACACACAATATACACCTTCCCAGGCCATGTAACACAATATACACCTTCCCAGGCCATGTAACACAATATACACCTTCCCAGGCCATATAACACAATATACACCTTCCCAGACCATATAACACAATATACAGCTTCCCAGATCATATAACACAATACACACCTTCCCAGGCCATGTAACACACAATATACACCTTCCCAGGCCATGTAACACAATATACACCTTCCCAGGCCATATAACACAATATACACCTTCCCAGATCATATAACACAATATACACCTTCCCAGACCATATAACACAATATACACCTTCCCAGGCCATGTAACACAATATACACCTTCCCAGGCCATATAACACAATATACACCTTCCCAGGCCATATAACACAATATACACCTTCCCAGGCCATATAACACAATATACACCTTCCCAGGCCATATAACACAATATACACTTTCCCAGGCCACATAACACAATATACACCTTCCCAGGCCATATAACACAATATACACCTTCCCAGGCCATGTAACACAATATACACCTTCCCAGGCCATGTAACACACAATATACACCTTCCCAGGCCATGTATCACAATATACACCTTCCCAGGCCATGTAACACAATATACACCTTCCCAGGCCATATAACACAATATACACCATCCCAGACCATATAACACGATATACAGCTTCCCAGATCATATAACACAATATACACCTTCCCAGGCCATGTAACACAATATACACCTTCCCAGGCCATATAGCACGATATACACCTTCCCAGACCATGTAACACAATATACACCTTCCCAGGCCATATAACACAATACACACCTTCCCAGGCCATATAACTCAATATACACCTTCCCAGGCCATATAACACAATACACACCTTCCCAGGCCATGTAACACAATATACACCTTCCCAGGCCATATAACACAATATACACCTTCCCAGACCATATAACACAATATACACCTTCCCAGGCCATGTAACACGATATACACCTTCCCAGGCCATATAACACAATATACACCTTCCCAGGCCATATAACACAATATACACCTTCCCAGGCCATGTAACGCAATATACACCTTCCCAGACCATATAACACAATATACAACTTCCCAGGCCATGTAACACAATATACACCTTCCCAGGCCATATAACACAATATACACCTTCCCAGGCCATATAACACAATATACACCTTCCCAGGCCATATAACACAATATACACCTTCCCAGGCCATTTGACACAATATACACCTTCGCAGGCCATATAACACAATATACACCTTCCCAGGCCATATAACACAATACACACCTTCCCAGGCCATGTAACACACAATATACACCTTCCCAGGCCATGTAACACAATATACACCTTCCCAGGCCATGTAACACAATATACACCTTCCCAGGCCATATAACACAATATACACCTTCCCAGACCATATAACACAATATACAGCTTCCCAGATCATATAACACAATATACACCTTCCCAGGCCATGTAACACAATATGCACCTTCCCAGGCCATATAACACGATATACACCTTCCCAGACCATGTAACACAATATACACCTTCCCAGGCCATATAACACAATACACACCTTCCCAGGCCATATAACACAATATACACCTTCCCAGGCCATATAACACAATACACACCTTCCCAGGCCATGTAACACAATATACACCTTCGCAGGCCATATAACACAATATACACCTTCCCAGACCATATAAAACAATATACACCTTCCCAGACCATATAACACAATATACACCTTCCCAGGCCATATAACACAATATACACCTTCCCAGACCATATAACACAATATACACCTTCCCAGGCCACGTAACACAATATACACCTTCCCAGGCCATGTAACACAATATACACCTTCCCAGGCCATATAACACAATATACACCTTCCCAGGCCATGTAACACAATATACACCTTCCCAGGCCATGTAACACAATATACACCTTCCCAGGCCATATAACACAATATACACCTTCCCAGGCCATGTAACACAATATACACCTTCCCAGGCCATGTAACACAATATACACCTTCCCAGACCATATAACACAATATACACCATCCCAGACCATATAACACAATATACACCTTCCCAGGACATATAACACAATATACACCTTCCCAGACCATATAACACAATATACAACTTCCCAGGCCATGTAACACAATATACACCTTCCCAGGCCATATAACACAATATACACCTTCCCAGGCCATATAACACAATATACACCTTCCCAGGCCATATAACACAATATAAACCTTCCCAGGCCATGTAACACAATATACACCTTCCCAGGCCATATAACACAATATACACCTTCCCAGACCATATAACACAATATACACCTTCCCAGATCATATAACACAATATACACCTTCCCAGGCCATATAACACAATATACACCTTCCCAGACCATATAACACAATATACACCTTCCCAGGCCACGTAACACAATATACACCTTCCCAGGCCATGTAACACAATATACACCTTCCCAGGCCATATAACACAATATACACCTTCCCAGACCATATAACACAATATACACCTTCCCAGGCCATATATCATAATATACACCTTCCCAGACCATATAACACAATATACACCTTCCCAGGCCATATAACACAATATACACCTTCCCAGATCATATAACACAATATACACCTTCCCAGGCCATGTAACACGATATACACCTTCCCAGGCCATATAACACAATACACACCTTCCCAGGCCATGTAACACAATATACACCTTCCCAGGCCATATAACACAATATACACCTTCCCAGGCTATATAACACAATATACACCTTCCCAGACCATATAACACAATATACACCTTCGCAGACCATATAACACAATATACAGCTTCCCAGGCCATATAACACAATATACACCTTCCCAGGCCATGTAACACAATATACACCTTCCCAGGCCATGTAACACACAATATACACCTTCCCAGGCCATGTATCACAATATACACCTTCCCAGGCCATGTAACACAATATACACCTTCCCAGACCATATAACACGATATACAGCTTCCCAGATCATATAACACAATATACACCTTCCCAGGCCATGTAACACAATATACACCTTCCCAGGCCATATAACACAATATACACCTTCCCAGGCCATATAACACAATACACACCTTCCCAGGCCATATAACACAATATACACCTTCCCAGGCCATATAACACAATATACACCTTCCCAGGCCATATAACACAATACACACCTTCCCAGGCCATATAACACAATATACACCTTCCCAGGCCATATAACACAATACACACCTTCCCAGGCCATGTAACACAATATACACCTTCCCAGGCTATATAACACAATATACACCTTCCCAGGCCATATAACACAATATACACCTTCCCAGGCCATGTAACACGATATACACCTTCCCAGGCCATATAACACAATATACACCTTCCCAGGCCATATAACACACAATATACACCTTCCCAGGCCATATAACACAATATACACCTTCCCAGGCCATGTAACACGATATACACCTTCCCAGGCCATATAACACAATATACACCTTCCCAGGCCATATAACACACAATATACACCTTCCCAGACCATATAACACAATATACACCTTCCCAGGCCATATAACACAATATAGACCTTCCCAGACCATATAACACAATATACACCTTCCCAGGCCATGTAACACAATATACACCTTCCCAGACCATATAACACAATATACAACTTCCCAGGCCATATAACACAATATACACCTTCCCAGGCCATATAACACAATATACACCTTCCCAGGCCATATAACACAATATACACCTTCCCAGGCCATATAACACGATATACACCTTCCCAGGCCATATGACACAATATACACCTTCCCAGGCCATATAACACAATATACACCTTCCCAGGCCATATAACACAATACACACCTTCCCAGGCCATGTAACACACAATATACACCTTCCCAGGCCATGTAACACAATATACACCTTCCCAGGCCATGTAACACAATATACACCTTCCCAGGCCATATAACACAATATACACCTTCCCAGACCATATAACACAATATACAGCTTCCCAGATCATATAACACAATATACACCTTCCCAGGCCATGTAACACAATATGCACCTTCCCAGGCCATATAACACGATATACACCTTCCCAGACCATGTAACACAATATACACCTTCCCAGGCCATATAACACAATACACAACTTCCCAGGCCATATAACACAATATACACCTTCCCAGGCCATATAACACAATACACACCTTCCCAGGCCATGTAACACAATATACACCTTCCCAGGCCATATAACACAATATACACCTTCCCAGACCATATAACACAATATACACCTTCCCAGACCATATAACACAATATACACCTTCCCAGGCCATATAACACAATATACACCTTCCCAGACCATATAACACAATATACACCTTCCCAGGCCACGTAACACAATATACACCTTCCCAGGCCATGTAACACAATATACACCTTCCCAGGCCATATAACACAATATACACCTTCCCAGGCCATGTAACACAATATACACCTTCCCAGGCCATGTAACACAATATACACCTTCCCAGGCCATATAACACAATATACACCTTCCCAGGCCATGTAACACAATATACACCTTCCCAGGCCATGTAACACAATATACACCTTCCCAGACCATATAACACAATATACACCATCCCAGACCATATAACACAATATACACCTTCCCAGGACATATAACACAATATACACCTTCCCAGACCATATAACACAATATACACCTTCCCAGACCATATAACACAATATACAACTTCCCAGGCCATGTAACACAATATACACCTTCCCAGGCCATATAACACAATATACACCTTCCCAGGCCATATAACACAATATACACCTTCCCAGGCCATATAACACAATATACACCTTCCCAGGCCATGTAACACAATATACACCTTCCCAGGCCATATAACACAATATACACCTTCCCAGACCATATAACACAATATACACCTTCCCAGGCCATATAACACAATATACACCTTCCCAGACCATATAACACAATATACACCTTCCCAGGCCACGTAACACAATATACACCTTCCCAGGCCATGTAACACAATATACACCTTCCCAGGCCATATAACACAATATACACCTTCCCAGGCCATGTAACACAATATACACCTTCCCAGGCCATGTAACACAATATACACCTTCCCAGGCCATATAACACAATATACACCTTCCCAGGCCATGTAACACAATATACACCTTCCCAGGCCATGTAACACAATATACACCTTCCCAGACCATATAACACAATATACACCATCCCAGACCATATAACACAATATACACCTTCCCAGGACATATAACACAATATACACCTTCCCAGACCATATAACACAATATACACCTTCCCAGACCATATAACACAATATACAACTTCCCAGGCCATGTAACACAATATACACCTTCCCAGGCCATATAACACAATATACACCTTCCCAGGCCATATAACACAATATACACCTTCCCAGGCCATATAACACAATATACACCTTCCCAGGCCATGTAACACAATATACACCTTCCCAGGCCATATAACACAATATACACCTTCCCAGACCATATAACACAATATACACCTTCCCAGATCATATAACACAATATACACCTTCCCAGGCCATATAACACAATATACACCTTCCCAGACCATATAACACAATATACACCTTCCCAGGCCACGTAACACAATATACACCTTCCCAGGCCATGTAACACAATATACACCTTCCCAGGCCATATAACACAATATACACCTTCCCAGACCATATAACACAATATACACCTTCCCAGGCCATATATCATAATATACACCTTCCCAGACCATATAACACAATATACACCTTCCCAGGCCATATAACACAATATACACCTTCCCAGATCATATAACACAATATACACCTTCCCAGGCCATGTAACACGATATACACCTTCCCAGGCCATATAACACAATACACACCTTCCCAGGCCATGTAACACAATATACACCTTCCCAGGCCATATAACACAATATACACCTTCCCAGGCTATATAACACAATATACACCTTCCCAGACCATATAACACAATATACACCTTCGCAGACCATATAACACAATATACAGCTTCCCAGGCCATATAACACAATATACACCTTCCCAGGCCATGTAACACAATATACACCTTCCCAGGCCATGTAACACACAATATACACCTTCCCAGGCCATGTATCACAATATACACCTTCCCAGGCCATGTAACACAATATACACCTTCCCAGGCCATATAACACAATATACACCTTCCCAGACCATATAACACGATATACAGCTTCCCAGATCATATAACACAATATACACCTTCCCAGGCCATGTAACACAATATACACCTTCCCAGGCCATATAGCACGATATACACCTTCCCAGACCATGTAACACAATATACACCTTCCCAGGCCATATAACACAATACACACCTTCTCAGGCCATATAACACAATATACACCTTTCCAGGCCATATAACACAATACACACCTTCCCAGGCCATGTAACACAATATACACCTTCCCAGGCTATATAACACAATATACACCTTCCCAGACCATATAACATAATATACACCTTCCCAGGCCATGTAACACGATATACACCTTCCCAGGCCATATAACACAATATACACCTTCCCAGGCCATATAACACACAATATACACCTTCCCAGACCATATAACACAATATACACCTTCCCAGACCATATAACACAATATACACCTTCCCAGACCATATAACACAATATACAACTTCCCAGGCCATATAACACAATATACACCTTCCCAGGCCATGTAACGCAATATACACCTTCCCAGACCATATAACACAATATACAACTTCCCAGGCCATGTAACACAATATACACCTTCCCAGGCCATATAACACAATATACACCTTCCCAGGCCATATAACACAATATACACCTTCCCAGGCCATATAACACAATATACACCTTCCCAGGCCATATGACACAATATACACCTTCCCAGGCCATATAACACAATATACACCTTCCCAGGCCATATAACACAATACACACCTTCCCAGGCCATGTAACACACAATATACACCTTCCCAGGCCATGTAACACAATATACACCTTCCCAGGCCATGTAACACAATATACACCTTCCCAGGCCATATAACACAATATACACCTTCCCAGACCATATAACACAATATACAGCTTCCCAGATCATATAACACAATATACACCTTCCCAGGCCATGTAACACAATACGCACCTTCCCAGGCCATATAACACGATATACACCTTCCCAGACCATGTAACACAATATACACCTTCCCAGGCCATATAACACAATACACACCTTCCCAGGCCATATAACAGAATATACACCTTCCCAGGACATATAACACAATACACACCTTCCCAGGCCATGTAACACAATATACACCTTCCCAGGCCATATAACACAATATACACCTTCCCAGACCATATAACACAATATACACCTTCCCAGACCATATAACACAATATACACCTTCCCAGGCCATATAACACAATATACACCTTCCCAGACCATATAACACAATATACACCTTCCCAGGCCACGTAACACAATATACACCTTCCCAGGCCATGTAACACAATATACACCTTCCCAGGCCATATAACACAATATACACCTTCCCAGGCCATGTAACACAATATACACCTTCCCAGGCCATGTAACACAATATACACCTTCCCAGGCCATATAACACAATATACACCTTCCCAGGCCATGTAACACAATATACACCTTCCCAGGCCATGTAACACAATATACACCTTCCCAGACCATATAACACAATATACACCATCCCAGACCATATAACACAATATACACCTTCCCAGGACATATAACACAATATACACCTTCCCAGACCATATAACACAATATACACCTTCCCAGACCATATAACACAATATACAACTTCCCAGGCCATGTAACACAATATACACCTTCCCAGGCCATATAACACAATATACACCTTCCCAGGCCATATAACACAATATACACCTTCCCAGGCCATATAACACAATATACACCTTCCCAGGCCATGTAACACAATATACACCTTCCCAGGCCATATAACACAATATACACCTTCCCAGACCATATAACACAATATACAACTTCCCAGATCATATAACACAATATACACCTTCCCAGGCCATATAACACAATATACACCTTCCCAGACCATATAACACAATATACACCTTCCCAGGCCACGTAACACAATATACACCTTCCCAGGCCATGTAACACAATATACACCTTCCCAGGCCATATAACACAATATACACCTTCCCAGACCATATAACACAATATACGGCTTCCCAGGCCATATATCATAATATACACCTTCCCAGACCATATAACACAATATACAACTTCCCAGGCCATATAACACAATATACACCTTCCCAGATCATATAACACAATATACACCTTCCCAGGCCATGTAACAAGATATACACCTTCCCAGGCCATATAACACAATATACACCTTCCCAGGCCATATAACACACAATATACACCTTCCCAGGCCATATAACACAATATACACCTTCCCAGGCCATATAACACAATACACACCTTCCCAGGCCATGTAACACAATATATACCTTCCCAGGCCATATAACACAATATACAACTTCCCAGACCATATAACACAATATACACCTTCCCAGACCATATAACACAATATACACCTTCCCAGGCCATATAACACAATATACACCTTCCCAGACCATATAACACAATATACACCTTCCCAGGCCACGTAATACAATATACACCTTCCCAGGCCATGTAACACAATATACACCTTCCCAGGCCATATAACACAATATACACCTTCCCAGGCCATGTAACACAATATACACCTTCCCAGGCCATGTAACACAATATACACCTTCCCAGGCCATATAACACAATATACACCTTCCCAGGCCATGTAACACAATATACACCTTCCCAGGCCATGTAACACAATATACACCTTCCCAGGCCATATAACACAATATACACCTTCCCAGACCATATAACACAATATACAGCTTCCCAGATCATATAACACAATATACACCTTCCCAGGCCATGTAACACAATATGCACCTTCCCAGGCCATATAACACGATATACACCTTCCCAGACCATGTAACACAATATACACCTTCCCAGGCCATATAACACAATACACACCTTCCCAGGCCATATAACACAATATACACCTTCCCAGGCCATATAACACAATACACACCTTCCCAGGCCATGTAACACAATATACACCTTCCCAGGCCATATAACACAATATACACCTTCCCAGACCATATAACACAATATACACCTTCCCAGACCATATAACACAATATACACCTTCCCAGGCCATATAACACAATATACACCTTCCCAGACCATATAACACAATATACACCTTCCCAGGCCACGTAACACAATATACACCTTCCCAGGCCATGTAACACAATATACACCTTCCCAGGCCATATAACACAATATACACCTTCCCAGGCCATGTAACACAATATACACCTTCCCAGGCCATGTAACACAATATACACCTTCCCAGGCCATATAACACAATATACACCTTCCCAGGCCATGTAACACAATATACACCTTCCCAGGCCATGTAACACAATATACACCTTCCCAGACCATATAACACAATATACACCATCCCAGACCATATAACACAATATACACCTTCCCAGGACATATAACACAATATACACCTTCCCAGACCATATAACACAATATACACCTTCCCAGACCATATAACACAATATACAACTTCCCAGGCCATGTAACACAATATACACCTTCCCAGGCCATATAACACAATATACACCTTCCCAGGCCATATAACACAATATACACCTTCCCAGGCCATATAACACAATATACACCTTCCCAGGCCATGTAACACAATATTCACCTTCCCAGGCCATATAACACAATATACACCTTCCCAGACCATATAACACAATATACACCTTCCCAGATCATATAACACAATATACACCTTCCCAGGCCATATAACACAATATACACCTTCCCAGACCATATAACACAATATACACCTTCCCAGGCCACGTAACACAATATACACCTTCCCAGGCCATGTAACACAATATACACCTTCCCAGGCCATATAACACAATATACACCTTCCCAGACCATATAACACAATATACACCTTCCCAGGCCATATATCATAATATACACCTTCCCAGACCATATAACACAATATACACCTTCCCAGGCCATATAACACAATATACACCTTCCCAGGCCATGTAACACAATATACACCTTCCCAGGCCATGTAACACAATATACACCTTCCCAGGCCATATAACACAATATACACCTTCCCAGGCCATGTAACACAATATACACCTTCCCAGGCCATGTAACACAATATACACCTTCCCAGACCATATAACACAATATACACCATCCCAGACCATATAACACAATATACACCTTCCCAGGACATATAACACAATATACACCTTCCCAGACCATATAACACAATATACACCTTCCCAGACCATATAACACAATATACAACTTCCCAGGCCATGTAACACAATATACACCTTCCCAGGCCATATAACACAATATACACCTTCCCAGGCCATATAACACAATATACACCTTCCCAGGCCATATAACACAATATACACCTTCCCAGGCCATGTAACACAATATACACCTTCCCAGGCCATATAACACAATATACACCTTCCCAGACCATATAACACAATATACAACTTCCCAGATCATATAACACAATATACACCTTCCCAGGCCATATAACACAATATACACCTTCCCAGACCATATAACACAATATACACCTTCCCAGGCCACGTAACACAATATACACCTTCCCAGGCCATGTAACACAATATACACCTTCCCAGGCCATATAACACAATATACACCTTCCCAGACCATATAACACAATATACGGCTTCCCAGGCCATATATCATAATATACACCTTCCCAGACCATGTAACACAATATACACCTTCCCAGGCCATATAACACAATATACACCTTCCCAGGCCATATAACACAATATACACCTTCCCAGGCCATATAACACAATATACACCTTCCCAGGCCATGTAACACAATATACACCTTCCCAGGCCATATAACACAATATACACCTTCCCAGACCATATAACACAATATACAACTTCCCAGATCATATAACACAATATACACCTTCCCAGGCCATATAACACAATATACACCTTCCCAGACCATATAACACAATATACACCTTCCCAGGCCATATAACACAATATACACCTTCCCAGACCATATAACACAATATACACCTTCCCAGGCCACGTAACACAATATACACCTTCCCAGGCCATGTAACACAATATACACCTTCCCAGGCCATATAACACAATATACACCTTCCCAGACCATATAACACAATATACACCTTCCCAGGCCATATATCATAATATACACCTTCCCAGACCATATAACACAATATACACCTTCCCAGGCCATATAACACAATATACACCTTCCCAGGCCATGTAACACAATATACACCTTCCCAGGCCATGTAACACAATATACACCTTCCCAGGCCATATAACACAATATACACCTTCCCAGGCCATGTAACACAATATACACCTTTCCAGGCCATGTAACACAATATACACCTTCCCAGACCATATAACACAATATACACCATCCCAGACCATATAACACAATATACACCTTCCCAGGACATATAACACAATATACACCTTCCCAGACCATATAACACAATATACACCTTCCCAGACCATATAACACAATATACAACTTCCCAGGCCATGTAACACAATATACACCTTCCCAGGCCATATAACACAATATACACCTTCCCAGGCCATATAACACAATATACACCTTCCCAGGCCATATAACACAATATACACCTTCCCAGGCCATGTAACACAATATACACCTTCCCAGGCCATATAACACAATATACACCTTCCCAGACCATATAACACAATATACAACTTCCCAGATCATATAACACAATATACACCTTCCCAGGCCATATAACACAATATACACCTTCCCAGACCATATAACACAATATACACCTTCCCAGGCCACGTAACACAATATACACCTTCCCAGGCCATGTAACACAATATACACCTTCCCAGGCCATATAACACAATATACACCTTCCCAGACCATATAACACAATATACGGCTTCCCAGGCCATATATCATAATATACACCTTCCCAGACCATATAACACAATATACAACTTCCCAGGCCATATAACACAATATACACCTTCCCAGATCATATAACACAATATACACCTTCCCAGGCCATGTAACAAGATATACACCTTCCCAGGCCATATAACACAATATACACCTTCCCAGGCCATATAACACACAATATACACCTTCCCAGGCCATATAACACAATATACACCTTCCCAGGCCATATAACACAATACACACCTTCCCAGGCCATGTAACACAATATATACCTTCCCAGGCCATATAACACAATATACAACTTCCCAGACCATATAACACAATATACACCTTCCCAGACCATATAACACAATATACACCTTCCCAGGCCATATAACACAATATACACCTTCCCAGACCATATAACACAATATACACCTTCCCAGGCCACGTAATACAATATACACCTTCCCAGGCCATGTAACACAATATACACCTTCCCAGGCCATATAACACAATATACACCTTCCCAGGCCATGTAACACAATATACACCTTCCCAGGCCATGTAACACAATATACACCTTCCCAGGCCATATAACACAATATACACCTTCCCAGGCCATGTAACACAATATACACCTTCCCAGGCCATGTAACACAATATACACCTTCCCAGGCCATATAACACAATATACACCTTCCCAGACCATATAACACAATATACAGCTTCCCAGATCATATAACACAATATACACCTTCCCAGGCCATGTAACACAATATGCACCTTCCCAGGCCATATAACACGATATACACCTTCCCAGACCATGTAACACAATATACACCTTCCCAGGCCATATAACACAATACACACCTTCCCAGGCCATATAACACAATATACACCTTCCCAGGCCATATAACACAATACACACCTTCCCAGGCCATGTAACACAATATACACCTTCCCAGGCCATATAACACAATATACACCTTCCCAGACCATATAACACAATATACACCTTCCCAGACCATATAACACAATATACACCTTCCCAGGCCATATAACACAATATACACCTTCCCAGACCATATAACACAATATACACCTTCCCAGGCCACGTAACACAATATACACCTTCCCAGGCCATGTAACACAATATACACCTTCCCAGGCCATATAACACAATATACACCTTCCCAGGCCATGTAACACAATATACACCTTCCCAGGCCATGTAACACAATATACACCTTCCCAGGCCATATAACACAATATACACCTTCCCAGGCCATGTAACACAATATACACCTTCCCAGGCCATGTAACACAATATACACCTTCCCAGACCATATAACACAATATACACCATCCCAGACCATATAACACAATATACACCTTCCCAGGACATATAACACAATATACACCTTCCCAGACCATATAACACAATATACACCTTCCCAGACCATATAACACAATATACAACTTCCCAGGCCATGTAACACAATATACACCTTCCCAGGCCATATAACACAATATACACCTTCCCAGGCCATATAACACAATATACACCTTCCCAGGCCATATAACACAATATACACCTTCCCAGGCCATGTAACACAATATTCACCTTCCCAGGCCATATAACACAATATACACCTTCCCAGACCATATAACACAATATACACCTTCCCAGACCATATAACACAATATACAACTTCCCAGGCCATGTAACACAATATACACCTTCCCAGGCCATATAACACAATATACACCTTCCCAGGCCATATAACACAATATACACCTTCCCAGGCCATATAACACAATATACACCTTCCCAGGCCATGTAACACAATATTCACCTTCCCAGGCCATATAACACAATATACACCTTCCCAGACCATATAACACAATATACACCTTCCCAGATCATATAACACAATATACACCTTCCCAGGCCATATAACACAATATACACCTTCCCAGACCATATAACACAATATACACCTTCCCAGGCCACGTAACACAATATACACCTTCCCAGGCCATGTAACACAATATACACCTTCCCAGGCCATATAACACAATATACACCTTCCCAGACCATATAACACAATATACACCTTCCCAGGCCATATATCATAATATACACCTTCCCAGACCATATAACACAATATACACCTTCCCAGGCCATATAACACAATATACACCTTCCCAGATCATATAACACACAATATACACCTTCCCAGGCCATATAACACAATATACACCTTCCCAGACCATATAACACAATATACACCTTCCCAGGCCACGTAACACAATATACACCTTCCCAGGCCATGTAACACAATATACACCTTCCCAGGCCATATAACACAATATACAACTTCCCAGACCATATAACACAATATACACCTTCCCAGACCATATAACACAATATACACCTTCCCAGGCCATATAACACAATATACACCTTCCCAGACCATATAACACAATATACACCTTCCCAGGCCACGTAATACAATATACACCTTCCCAGGCCATGTAACACAATATACACCTTCCCAGGCCATATAACACAATATACACCTTCCCAGGCCATGTAACACAATATACACCTTCCCAGGCCATGTAACACAATATACACCTTCCCAGGCCATATAACACAATATACACCTTCCCAGGCCATGTAACACAATATACACCTTCCCAGGCCATGTAACACAATATACACCTTCCCAGGCCATATAACACAATATACACCTTCCCAGGCCATGTAACACAATATACACCTTCCCAGGCCATGTAACACAATATACACCTTCCCAGGCCATATAACACAATATACACCTTCCCAGGCCATGTAACACAATATACACCTTCCCAGGCCATATAACACAATATACACCTTCCCAGGCCATGTAACACAATATACACCTTCCCAGGCCATGTAACACAATATACACTTTCCCAGGCCATATAACACAATATACACCTTCCCAGACCATATAACACAATATACACCTTCCCAGGCCATGTAACACAATATACACCTTCCCAGGCCATATAACACAATATACACCTTCCCAGGCCATGTAACACAATATACCCCTTCCCAGACCATATAACACAATATACACCTTCCCAGGCCAGGTAACACAATATACACCTTCCCAGGCCATATAACACAATATACACCTTCCCAGGCCATATAACACAATATACACCTTCCCAGGCCATATAACACAATATACACCTTCCCAGGCCATGTAACACAATATACACCTTCCCAGGCCATATAACACAATATACACCTTCCCAGACCATATAACACAATATACACCTTCCCAGGCCATGTAACACAATATACACCTTCCCAGGCCATATAACACAATATACAACTTCCCAGGCCATGTAACACAATATACACCTTCCCAGACCATATAACACAATATACACCATCCCAGGCCATATAACACAATACACACCTTCCCAGGCCATGTAACACAATATACACCTTCCCAGGCCATGTAACACAATATACACCTTCCCAGGCCATATAACACAATATACACCTTCGCAGACCATATAACACAATATACAGCTTCCCAGGCAATGTAACACAATATACACCTTCCCAGACCATATAACACAATATACACCTTCCCAGACCATATAACACAATATACACCTTCCCAGGACATATAACACAATATACAGCTTCCCAGACCATATAACACAAAATACACCTTCCCAGATCATATAACACAATATACACCTTCCCAGGCCATATAACAAAATATAGACCTTCCCAGACCATATAACACAATATACACCATCCCAGGCCATGTAACACAATATACACCTTCCCAGGCCATATAACACAATATACACCTTCCCAGACCATATAACACAATATACACCTTCCCAGACCATATAACACAATATACACCTTCCCAGGCCATATATCATAATATACACCTTCCCAGACCATATAACACAATATACACCTTCCCAGGCCATATAAACAATATACACCTTCCCAGATCATATAACACAATATACACCTTCCCAGGCCATGTAACACGATATAAACCTTCCCAGGCCATATAACACAATATACACCTTCCCAGGCCATATAACACACAATATACACCTTCCCAGGCCATATAACACAATATAGACCTTCCCAGACCATATAACACAATATACACCTTCCGAGGCCATATAACACAATATACACCTTCCCAGACCATATAACACAATATACACCTTCCCAGACCATATAACACAATATAGACCTTCCCAGACCATATAACACAATATATACCTTCCCAGGCCATATAACACAATATACAACTTCCCAGACCATATAACACAATATACACCTTCCCAGGCCATATAACACAATATACACCTTCCCAGACCATATAACACAATATACACCTTCCCAGACCATATAACACAATATAGACCTTCCCAGACCATATAACACAATATACACCTTCCCAGACCATATAACACAATATACAACTTCCCAGGCCATGTAACACAATATACACCTTCCCAGGCCATGTAACACAATATACACTTTCCCAGGCCATATAACACAATATACACCTTCCCAGACCATATAACACAATATACACCTTCCCAGGCCATGTAACACAATATACACCTTCCCAGGCCATATAACACAATATACACCTTCCCAGGCCATGTAACACAATATACCCCTTCCCAGACCATATAACACAATATACACCTTCCCAGGCCATGTAACACAATATACACCTTCCCAGGCCATATAACACAATATACACCTTCCCAGGCCATATAACACAATATACACCTTCCCAGGCCATATAACACAATATACACCTTCCCAGGCCATGTAACACAATATACACCTTCCCAGGCCATATAACACAATATACACCTTCCCAGACCATATAACACAATATACACCTTCCCAGGCCATGTAACACAATATACACCTTCCCAGGCCATATAACACAATATACAACTTCCCAGGCCATGTAACACAATATACACCTTCCCAGACCATATAACACAATATACACCTTCCCAGGTCATATAACACAATACACACCTTCCCAGGCCATGTAACACAATATACACCTTCCCAGGCCATGTAACACAATATACACCTTCCCAGGCCATATAACACAATATACACCTTCCCAGGCCATGTAACACAATATACACCTTCCCAGGCCATATAACACAATATACACCTTCCCAGGCCATGTAACACAATATACACCTTCCTAGGCCATATAACACAATATACACCTTCCCAGGCCATGTAACACAATATACACCTTCCCAGGCCATGTAACACAATATACACCTTCCCAGACCATATAACACAATACACACCTTCCCAGGCCATGTAACACAATATACACCTTCCTAGGCCATATAACACAATATACACCTTCCCAGGCCATATAACACAATATACACCTTCCCAGGCCATGTAACTCAATATACACCTTACCAGACCATATAACACAATATACACCTTCGCAGACCATATAACACAATATACAGCTGCCCAGGCAATGTAACACAATATACACCTTCCCAGGCCATATAACACAATATACACCTTCCCAGGCCATGTAACACAATATACACCTTCCCAGACCATATAACACAATATACACCTTCCCAGACCATATAACACAATATACACCTTCCCAGGACATATAACACAATATACACCTTCCCAGACCATATAACACAATATACAACTTCCCAGACCATATAACACAAAATACACCTTCCCAGACCATATAACACAATATACACCTTCCCAGGCCATATAACACAATATACACCTTCCCTGACCATATAACACAATATACACCTTCCCAGGCCATATATCATAATATACACCTTCCCAGACCATATAACACAATATACACCTTCCCAGGCCATATAACACAATATACACCTTCCCAGATCATATAACACAATATACACCTTCCCAGGCCATGTAACACGATATACACCTTCCCAGGCCATATAACACAATATACACCTTCCCAGGCCATATAACACACAATATACACCTTCCCAGACCATATAACACAATATACACCTTCCCAGACCATATAACACAATATAGACCTTCCCAGACCATATAACACAATATACACCTTCCCAGGCCATATAACACAATATACACCTTCCCAGGCCATGTAACACAATATACAACTTCCCAGGCCATGTAACACAATATACACCTTCCCAGGCCATGTAACACAATATACACCTTCCCAGGCCATATAACACAATATACACCTTCCCAGGCCATATAACACAATATACACCTTCCCAGGCCATATAACACAATATACACCTTCCCAGGCCATATAACTCAATATACACCTTCCCAGGCCATATAACACAATATACAGCTTCCCAGGCCATGTAACACAATATACACCTTCCCAGGCCACATAACACAATATACACCTTCCCAGGCCATATAACACAATATACACCTTCCCAGGCCATGTAACACAATATACACCTTCCCAGACCATATAACACAATATACACCTTCCCAGGCCATATAACACAATATACACCTTCCCAGGCCATATAACACAATATACACCTTCCCAGCCCATGTAACACAATATACACCTTCCCAGAGCATATAACACAATATACATCTTCCCAGGCCATATAACACAATATACACCTTCCCAGGCCATATAACACAATATACACCTTCCCAGACCATATAACACAATATACACCTTCCCAGGCCATGTAACACAATATACACCTTCCCAGGCCATATAACACAATATACAACTTCCCAGGCCATGTAACACACAATATACACCTTCCCAGGCCATGTAACACAATATACACCTTACCAGACCATATAACACAATATACACCTTCGCAGACCATATAACACAATATACGGCTTCCCAGGCAATGTAACACAATATACACCTTCCCAGGCCATATAACACAATATACAGCTTCCCAGGCAATGTAACACAATATACACCTTCCCAGGCCATGTAACACAATATACACCTTACCAGACCATATAACACAATATACACCTTCGCAGACCATATAACACAATATACAGCTTCCCAGGCAATGTAACACAATATACACCTTCCCAGACCATATAACACAATATACACCTTCCCAGACCATATAACACAATATACACCTTCCCAGGACATATAACACAATATACACCTTCCCAGACCATATAACACAAAATACACCTTCCCAGATCATATAACACAATATACACCTTCCCAGGCCATATAACAAAATATAGACCTTCCCAGACCATATAACACAATATACACCTTGCCAGGCCATGTAACACAATATACACCTTCCCAGGCCATATAACACAATATACACCTTCCCAGACCATATAACACAATATACACCTTCCCAGGCCATATATCATAATATACACCTTCCCAGGCCATGTAACACAATATACACCTTCCCAGGCCATGTAACACAATATACACCTTCCCAGGCCATATAACACAATATACACCTTCCCAGGCCATGTAACACAATATACACCTTCCCAGGCCATGTAACACAATATACACCTTCCCAGGCCATATAACACAATATACACCTTCCCAGGCCATGTAACACAATATACACCTTCCCAGGCCATGTAACACAATATACACCTTCCCAGGCCATATAACACAATATACACCTTCCCAGGCCATGTAACACAATATACACCTTCCCAGGCCATATAACACAATATACACCTTCCCAGGCCATGTAACACAATATACACCTTACCAGGCCATGTAACACAATATACACTTTCCCAGGCCATATAACACAATATACACCTTCCAAGACCATATAACACAATATACACCTTCCCAGGCCATGTAACACAATATACACCTTCCCAGGCCATATAACACAATATACACCTTCCCAGGCCATGTAACACAATATACCCCTTCCCAGACCATATAACACAATATACACCTTCCCAGGCCAGGTAACACAATATACACCTTCCCAGGCCATATAACACAATATACACCTTCCCAGGCCATATAACACAATATACACCTTCCCAGGCCATATAACACAATATACACCTTCCCAGGCCATGTAACACAATATACACCTTCCCAGGCCATATAACACAATATACACCTTCCCAGACCATATAACACAATATACACCTTCCCAGGCCATGTAACACAATATACACCTTCCCAGGCCATATAACACAATATACAACTTCCCAGGCCATGTAACACAATATACACCTTCCCAGACCATATAACACAATATACACCTTCCCAGGCCATATAACACAATACACACCTTCCCAGGCCATGTAACACAATATACACCTACCCAGGCCATGTAACACAATATACACCTTCCCAGGCCATATAACACAATATACACCTTCCCAGGCCATGTAACACAATATACACCTTCCCAGGCCATATAATAAAATATACACCTTCCCAGGCCATGTAACACAATATACACCTTCCTAGGCCATATAACACAATATACACCTTCCCAGGCCATGTAACACAATATACACCTACCCAGGCCATATAACACAATATACACCTTCCCAGACCATATAACACAATACACACCTTCCCAGGCCATGTAACACAATATACACCTTCCCAGGCCATATAACACAATATACACCTTCCCAGGCCATATAACACAATATACACCTTCCCAGGCCATATAACACAATACACAGCTGCCCAGGCAATGTAACACAATATACACCTTCCCAGGCCATATAACACAATATACACCTTCCCAGGCCATGTAACACAATATACACCTTCCCAGACCATATAACACAATATACACCTTCCCAGACCATATAACACAATATACACCTTCCCAGGACATATAACACAATATACACCTTCCCAGACCATATAACACAATATACAACTTCCCAGACCATATAACACAAAATACACCTTCCCAGACCATATAACACAATATACACCTTCCCACGCCATATAACACAATATACACCTTCCCTGACCATATAACACAATATACACCTTCCCAGGCCATATATCATAATATACACCTTGCCAGACCATATAACACAATATACACCTTCCCAGGCCATATAACACAATATACACCTTCCCAGATCATATAACACAATATACACCTTCCCAGGCCATGTAACACAATATACACCTTCCCAGGCCATATAACACACAATATACACCTTCCCAGACCATATAACACAATATACACCTTCCCAGACCATATAACACAATATACACCTTCCCAGACCATATAACACAATATACACCTTCCCAGGCCATATAACACAATATACACCTTCGCAGGCCATGTAACGCAATATACACCTTCCCAGACCATATAACACAATATACAACTTCCCAGGCCATGTAACACAATATACACCTTCCCAGGCCATATAACACAATATACACCTCCCCAGGCCATATAACACAATATACACCTTCCCAGGCCATATAACACAATATACACCTTCCCAGGCCATGTAACACAATATACACCTTCCCAGGCCATATAACACAATATACACCTTCCCAGGCCATATAACACAATATACACCTTCAGAGGCCATGTAAAACAATATACACCTTCCCAGACCATATAACACAATATACACCTTCCCAGGCCATGTAACACAATATACACCTTCCCAGGCCATATAACACAATATACACCTTCCCAGGCCATATAACACAATATACACCTTCCCAGCCCATGTAACACAATATACACCTTCCCAGAGCATATAACACAATATACATCTTCCCAGGCCATATAACACAATATACACCTTCCCAGGCCATATAACACAATATACACCTTCCCAGGCCATGTAACACACAATATACACCTTCCCAGGCCATGTAACACAATATACACCTTACCAGACCATATAACACAATATACACCTTCGCAGACCATATAACACAATATACGGCTTCCCAGGCAATGTAACACAATATACACCTTCCCAGGCCATATAACACAATATACAGCTTCCCAGGCAATGTAACACAATATACACCTTCCCAGGCCATGTAACACAATATACACCTTACCAGACCATATAACACAATATACACCTTCGCAGACCATATAACACAATATACAGCTTCCCAGGCAATGTAACACAATATACACCTTCCCAGACCATATAACACAATATACACCTTCCCAGACCATATAACACAATATACACCTTCCCAGGACATATAACACAATATACACCTTCCCAGACCATATAACACAATATACACCTTCCCAGGCCATGTAACACAATATACACCTTCCCAGGCCATATAACACAATATACACCTTCCCAGACCATATAACACAATATACACCTTCCCAGACCATATAACACAATATACACCTTCCCAGGCCATATATCATAATATACACCTTCCCAGACCATATAACACAATATACACCTTCCCAGGCCATATAAACAATATACACCTTCCCAGATCATATAACACAATATACACCTTCCCAGGCCATGTAACACGATATAAACCTTCCCAGGCCATATAACACAATATACACCTTCCCAGGCCATATAACACAATATACACCTTCCCAGGCCATATAACACAATATACACCTTCCCAGCCCATGTAACACAATATACACCTTCCCAGAGCATATAACACAATATACATCTTCCCAGGCCATATAACACAATATACACCTTCCCAGGCCATATAACACAATATACACCTTCCCAGGCCATGTAACACACAATATACACCTTCCCAGGCCATGTAACACAATATACACCTTACCAGACCATATAACACAATATACACCTTCGCAGACCATATAACACAATATACGGCTTCCCAGGCAATGTAACACAATATACACCTTCCCAGGCCATATAACACAATATACAGCTTCCCAGGCAATGTAACACAATATACACCTTCCCAGGCCATGTAACACAATATACACCTTACCAGACCATATAACACAATATACACCTTCGCAGACCATATAACACAATATACAGCTTCCCAGGCAATGTAACACAATATACACCTTCCCAGACCATATAACACAATATACACCTTCCCAGACCATATAACACAATATACACCTTCCCAGGACATATAACACAATATACACCTTCCCAGACCATATAACACAAAATACACCTTCCCAGATCATATAACACAATATACACCTTCCCAGGCCATATAACAAAATATAGACCTTCCCAGACCATATAACACAATATACACCTTCCCAGGCCATGTAACACAATATACACCTTCCCAGGCCATATAAGACAATATACACCTTCCCAGACCATATAACACAATATACACCTTCCCAGGCCATATATCATAATATACACCTTCCTAGGCCATGTAACACAATATACACCTTCCCAGGCCATGTAACACAATATACACCTTCCCAGGCCATATAACACAATATACACCTTCCCAGGCCATGTAACACAATATACACCTTCCCAGGCCATGTAACACAATATACACCTTCCCAGGCCATATAACACAATATACACCTTCCCAGGCCATGTAACACAATATACACCTTCCCAGGCCATGTAACACAATATACACCTTCCCAGGCCATATAACACAATATACACCTTCCCAGGCCATGTAACACAATATACACCTTCCCAGGCCATATAACACAATATACACCTTCCCAGGCCATGTAACACAATATACACCTTCCCAGGCCATGTAACACAATATACACTTTCCTAGGCCATATAACACAATATACACCTTCCAAGACCATATAACACAATATACACCTTCCCAGGCCATGTAACACAATATACACCTTCCCAGGCCATATAACACAATATACACCTTCCCAGGCCATGTAACACAATATACCCCTTCCCAGACCATATAACACAATATACACCTTCCCAGGCCAGGTAACACAATATACACCTTCCCAGGCCATATAACACAATATACACCTTCCCAGGCCATATAACACAATATACACCTTCCCAGGCCATATAACACAATATACACCTTCCCAGGCCATGTAACACAATATACACCTTCCCAGGCCATATAACACAATATACACCTTCCCAGACCATATAACACAATATACACCTTCCCAGGCCATGTAACACAATATACACCTTCCCAGGCCATATAACACAATATACAACTTCCCAGGCCATATAACACAATATACACCTTCCCAGACCATATAACACAATATACACCTTCCCAGGCCATATAACACAATACACACCTTCCCAGGCCATGTAACACAATATACACCTTCCCAGGCCATGTAACACAATATACACCTTCCCAGGCCATATAACACAATATACACCTTCCCAGGCCATGTAACACAATATACACCTTCCCAGGCCATATAACAAAATATACACCTTCCCAGGCCATGTAACACAATATACACCTTCCTAGGCCATATAACACAATATACACCTTCCCAGGACATATAACACAATATACACCTTCCCAGACCATATAACACAATATACAACTTCCCAGACCATATAACACAAAATACACCTTCCCAGACCATATAACACAATATACACCTTCCCACGCCATATAACACAATATACACCTTCCCAGACCATATAACACAATACACACCTTCCCAGGCCATGTAACACAATATACACCTTCCCAGGCCATATAACACAATATACACCTTCCCAGGCCATATAACACAATATACACCTTCCCAGGCCATGTAACTCAATATACACCTTACCAGACCATATAACACAATATACACCTTCGCAGACCATATAACACAATACACAGCTGCCCAGGCAATGTAACACAATATACACCTTCCCAGGCCATATAACACAATATACACCTTCCCAGGCCATGTAACACAATATACACCTTCCCAGACCATATAACACAATATACACCTTCCCAGACCATATAACACAATATACACCTTCCCAGGACATATAACACAATATACACCTTCCCAGACCATATAACACAATATACAACTTCCCAGACCATATAACACAAAATACACCTTCCCAGACCATATAACACAATATACACCTTCCCAGGCCATATAACACAATATACACCTTCCCTGACCATATAACACAATATACACCTTCCCAGGCCATATATCATAATATACACCTTGCCAGACCATATAACACAATATACACCTTCCCAGGCCATATAACACAATATACACCTTCCCAGATCATATAACACAATATACACCTTCCCAGGCCATGTAACACGATATACACCTTCCCAGGCCATATAACACAATATACACCTTCCCAGGCCATATAACACACAATATACACCTTCCCAGACCATATAACACAATATACACCTTCCCAGACCATATAACACAATATAGACCTTCCCAGACCATATAACACAATATACACCTTCCCAGGCCATATAACACAATATACACCTTCCCAGGCCATGTAACGCAATATACACCTTCCCAGACCATATAACACAATATACAACTTCCCAGGCCATGTAACACAATATACACCTTCCCAGGCCATATAACACAATATACACCTTCCCAGGCCATATAACACAATATACACCTTCCCAGGCCATATAACACAATATACACCTTCCCAGGCCATATAACTCAATATACACCTTCCCAGGCCATATAACACAATATACACCTTCCCAGGCCATGTAACACAATATACACCTTCCCAGGCCACATAACACAATATACACCTTCCCAGGCCATATAACACAATATACACCTTCCCAGGCCATGTAACACAATATACACCTTCCCAGACCATATAACACAATATACACCTTCCCAGGCCATGTAACACAATATACACCTTCCCAGGCCATATAACACAATATACACCTTCCCAGGCCATATAACACAATATACACCTTCCCAGCCCATGTAACACAATATACACCTTCCCAGAGCATATAACACAATATACATCTTCCCAGGCCATATAACACAATATACACCTTCCCAGGCCATATAACACAATATACACCTTCCCAGGCCATGTAACACACAATATACACCTTCCCAGGCCATGTAACACAATATACACCTTACCAGACCATATAACACAATATACACCTTCGCAGACCATATAACACAATATACGGCTTCCCAGGCAATGTAACACAATATACACCTTCCCAGGCCATATAACACAATATACAGCTTCCCAGGCAATGTAACACAATATACACCTTCCCAGGCCATGTAACACAATATACACCTTACCAGACCATATAACACAATATACACCTTCGCAGACCATATAACACAATATACAGCTTCCCAGGCAATGTAACACAATATACACCTTCCCAGACCATATAACACAATATACACCTTCCCAGACCATATAACACAATATACACCTTCCCAGGACATATAACACAATATACACCTTCCCAGACCATATAACACAAAATACACCTTCCCAGATCATATAACACAATATACACCTTCCCAGGCCATATAACAAAATATAGACCTTCCCAGACCATATAACACAATATACACCTTCCCAGGCCATGTAACACAATATACACCTTCCCAGGCCATATAACACAATATACACCTTCCCAGACCATATAACACAATATACACCTTCCCAGACCATATAACACAATATACACCTTCCCAGGCCATATATCATAATATACACCTTCCCAGACCATATAACACAATATACACCTTCCCAGGCCATATAAACAATATACACCTTCCCAGATCATATAACACAATATACACCTTCCCAGGCCATGTAACACGATATAAACCTTCCCAGGCCATATAACACAATATACACCTTCGCAGGCCATATAACACACAATATACACCTTCCCAGGCCATATAACACAATATAGACCTTCCCAGACCATATAACACAATATACACCTTCCGAGGCCATATAACACAATATACACCTTCCCAGACCATATAACACAATATACACCTTCCCAGACCATATAACACAATATAGACCTTCCCAGACCATATAACACAATATATACCTTCACAGGCCATATAACACAATATACAACTTCCCAGACCATATAACACAATATACACCTTCCCAGGCCATATAACACAATATACACCTTCCCAGACCATATAACACAATATACACCTTCCCAGACCATATAACACAATATAGACCTTCCCAGACCATATAACACAATATACACCTTCCCAGACCATATAACACAATATACAACTTCCAAGGCCATGTAACACAATATACACCTTCCCAGGCCATGTAACACAATATACACTTTCCCAGGCCATATAACACAATATACACCTTCCCAGACCATATAACACAATATACACCTTCCCAGGCCATGTAACACAATATACACCTTCCCAGGCCATATAACACAATATACACCTTCCCAGGCCATGTAACACAATATACCCCTTCCCAGACCATATAACACAATATACACCTTCCCAGGCCATGTAACACAATATACACCTTCCCAGGCCATATAACACAATATACACCTTCCCAGGCCATATAACACAATATACACCTTCCCAGGCCATATAACACAATATACACCTTCCCAGGCCATGCAACACAATATACACCTTCCCAGGCCATATAACACAATATACACCTTCCCAGACCATATAACACAATATACACCTTCCCAGGCCATGTAACACAATATACACCTTCCCAGGCCATATAACACAATATACAACTTCCCAGGCCATGTAACACAATATACACCTTCCCAGACCATATAACACAATATACACCTTCCCAGGTCATATAACACAATACACACCTTCCCAGGCCATGTAACACAATATACACCTTCCCAGGACATGTAACACAATATACACCTTCCCAGGCCATATAACACAATATACACCTTCCCAGGCCATGTAACACAATATACACCTTCCCAGGCCATATAACACAATATACACCTTCCCAGGCCATGTAACACAATATACACCTTCCTAGGCCATATAACACAATATACACCTTCCCAGGCCATGTAACACAATATACACCTTCCCAGGCCATATAACACAATATACACCTTCCCAGACCACATAACACAATACACACCTTCCCAGGCCATGTAACACAATATACACCTTCCTAGGCCATATAACACAATATACACCTTCCCAGGCCATATAACACAATATACACCTTCCCAGGCCATGTAACTCAATATACACCTTACCAGACCATATAACACAATATACACCTTCGCAGACCATATAACACAATATACAGCTGCCCAGGCAATGTAACACAATATACACCTTCCCAGGCCACATAACACAATATACACCTTCCCAGGCCATGTAACACAATATACACCTTCCCAGACCATATAACACAATATACACCTTCCCAGACCATATAACACAATATACACCTTCCCAGGACATATAACACAATATACACCTTCCCAGACCATATAACACAATATACAACTTCCCAGACCATATAACACAAAATACACCTTCCCAGACCATATAACACAATATACACCTTCCCAGGCCATATAACACAATATACACCTTCCCTGACCATATAACACAATATACACCTTCCCAGGCCATATATCATAATATACACCTTCCCAGACCATATAACACAATATACACCTTCCCAGGACATATAACACAATATACACCTTCCCAGATCATATAACACAATATACACCTTCCCAGGCCATGTAACACGATATACACCTTCCCAGGCCATATAACACAATATACACCTTCCCAGGCCATATAACACACAATATACACCTTCCCAGACCATATAACACAATATACACCTTCCCAGACCATATAACACAATATAGACCTTCCCAGACCATATAACACAATATACACCTTCCCAGGCCATGTAACACAATATACACCTTCCCAGGCCATATAACACAATATACACCTTCCCAGGCCATGTAACACAATATACACCTTCCCAGGCCATGTAACACAATATACACCTTCCCAGGCCATATAACACAATATACACCTTCCCAGGCCATGTAACACAATATACACCTTCCCAGGCCATATAACACAATATACACCTTCCCAGGCCATGTAACACAATATACACCTTCCCAGGCCATGTAACACAATATACACTTTCCTAGGCCATATAACACAATATACACCTTCCAAGACCATATAACACAATATACACCTTCCCAGGCCATGTAACACAATATACACCTTCCCAGGCCATATAACACAATATACACCTTCCCAGGCCATGTAACACAATATACCCCTTCCCAGACCATATAACACAATATACACCTTCCCAGGCCAGGTAACACAATATACACCTTCCCAGGCCATATAACACAATATACACCTTCCCAGGCCATATAACACAATATACACCTTCCCAGGCCATATAACACAATATACACCTTCCCAGGCCATGTAACACAATATACACCTTCCCAGGCCATATAACACAATATACACCTTCCCAGACCATATAACACAATATACACCTTCCCAGGCCATGTAACACAATATACACCTTCCCAGGCCATATAACACAATATACAACTTCCCAGGCCATATAACACAATATACACCTTCCCAGACCATATAACACAATATACACCTTCCCAGGCCATATAACACAATACACACCTTCCCAGGCCATGTAACACAATATACACCTTCCCAGGCCATGTAACACAATATACACCTTCCCAGGCCATATAACACAATATACACCTTCCCAGGCCATGTAACACAATATACACCTTCCCAGGCCATATAACAAAATATACACCTTCCCAGGCCATGTAACACAATATACACCTTCCTAGGCCATATAACACAATATACACCTTCCCAGGCCATGTAACACAATATACACCTACCCAGGCCATATAACACAATATACACCTTCCCAGACCATATAACACAATACACACCTTCCCAGGCCATGTAACACAATATACACCTTCCCAGGCCATATAACACAATATACACCTTCCCAGGCCATATAACACAATATACACCTTCCCAGGCCATGTAACTCAATATACACCTTACCAGACCATATAACACAATATACACCTTCGCAGACCATATAACACAATACACAGCTGCCCAGGCAATGTAACACAATATACACCTTCCCAGGCCATATAACACAATATACACCTTCCCAGGCCATGTAACACAATATACACCTTCCCAGACCATATAACACAATATACACCTTCCCAGACCATATAACACAATATACACCTTCCCAGGACATATAACACAATATACACCTTCCCAGACCATATAACACAATATACAACTTCCCAGACCATATAACACAAAATACACCTTCCCAGACCATATAACACAATATACACCTTCCCAGGCCATATAACACAATATACACCTTCCCTGACCATATAACACAATATACACCTTCCCAGGCCATATATCATAATATACACCTTGCCAGACCATATAACACAATATACACCTTCCCAGGCCATATAACACAATATACACCTTCCCAGATCATATAACACAATATACACCTTCCCAGGCCATGTAACACGATATACACCTTCCCAGGCCATATAACACAATATACACCTTCCCAGGCCATATAACACACAATATACACCTTCCCAGACCATATAACACAATATACACCTTCCCAGACCATATAACACAATATAGACCTTCCCAGACCATATAACACAATATACACCTTCCCAGGCCATATAACACAATATACACCTTCCCAGGCCATGTAACGCAATATACACCTTCCCAGACCATATAACACAATATACAACTTCCCAGGCCATGTAACACAATATACACCTTCCCAGGCCATATAACACAATATACACCTTCCCAGGCCATATAACACAATATACACCTTCCCAGGCCATATAACACAATATACACCTTCCCAGGCCATATAACTCAATATACACCTTCCCAGGCCATATAACACAATATACACCTTCCCAGGCCATGTAACACAATATACACCTTCCCAGGCCACATAACACAATATACACCTTCCCAGGCCATATAACACAATATACACCTTCCCAGGCCATGTAACACAATATACACCTTCCCAGACCATATAACACAATATACACCTTCCCAGGCCATGTAACACAATATACACCTTCCCAGGCCATATAACACAATATACACCTTCCCAGGCCATATAACACAATATACACCTTCCCAGCCCATGTAACACAATATACACCTTCCCAGAGCATATAACACAATATACATCTTCCCAGGCCATATAACACAATATACACCTTCCCAGGCCATATAACACAATATACACCTTCCCAGGCCATGTAACACACAATATACACCTTCCCAGGCCATGTAACACAATATACACCTTACCAGACCATATAACACAATATACACCTTCGCAGACCATATAACACAATATACGGCTTCCCAGGCAATGTAACACAATATACACCTTCCCAGGCCATATAACACAATATACAGCTTCCCAGGCAATGTAACACAATATACACCTTCCCAGGCCATGTAACACAATATACACCTTACCAGACCATATAACACAATATACACCTTCGCAGACCATATAACACAATATACAGCTTCCCAGGCAATGTAACACAATATACACCTTCCCAGACCATATAACACAATATACACCTTCCCAGACCATATAACACAATATACACCTTCCCAGGACATATAACACAATATACACCTTCCCAGACCATATAACACAAAATACACCTTCCCAGATCATATAACACAATATACACCTTCCCAGGCCATATAACAAAATATAGACCTTCCCAGACCATATAACACAATATACACCTTCCCAGGCCATGTAACACAATATACACCTTCCCAGGCCATATAACACAATATACACCTTCCCAGACCATATAACACAATATACACCTTCCCAGACCATATAACACAATATACACCTTCCCAGGCCATATATCATAATATACACCTTCCCAGACCATATAACACAATATACACCTTCCCAGGCCATATAAACAATATACACCTTCCCAGATCATATAACACAATATACACCTTCCCAGGCCATGTAACACGATATAAACCTTCCCAGGCCATATAACACAATATACACCTTCCCAGGCCATATAACACACAATATACACCTTCCCAGGCCATATAACACAATATAGACCTTCCCAGACCATATAACACAATATACACCTTCCGAGGCCATATAACACAATATACACCTTCCCAGACCATATAACACAATATACACCTTCCCAGACCATATAACACAATATAGACCTTCCCAGACCATATAACACAATATATACCTTCACAGGCCATATAACACAATATACAACTTCCCAGACCATATAACACAATATACACCTTCCCAGGCCATATAACACAATATACACCTTCCCAGACCATATAACACAATATACACCTTCCCAGACCATATAACACAATATAGACCTTCCCAGACCATATAACACAATATACACCTTCCCAGACCATATAACACAATATACAACTTCCCAGGCCATGTAACACAATATACACCTTCCCAGGCCATGTAACACAATATACACTTTCCCAGGCCATATAACACAATATACACCTTCCCAGACCATATAACACAATATACACCTTCCCAGGCCATGTAACACAATATACACCTTCCCAGGCCATATAACACAATATACACCTTCCCAGGCCATGTAACACAATATACCCCTTCCCAGACCATATAACACAATATACACCTTCCCAGGCCATGTAACACAATATACACCTTCCCAGGCCATATAACACAATATACACCTTCCCAGGCCATATAACACAATATACACCTTCCCAGGCCATATAACACAATATACACCTTCCCAGGCCATGTAACACAATATACACCTTCCCAGGCCATATAACACAATATACACCTTCCCAGACCATATAACACAATATACACCTTCCCAGGCCATGTAACACAATATACACCTTCCCAGGCCATATAACACAATATACAACTTCCCAGGCCATGTAACACAATATACACCTTCCCAGACCATATAACACAATATACACCTTCCCAGGTCATATAACACAATACACACCTTCCCAGGCCATGTAACACAATATACACCTTCCCAGGACATGTAACACAATATACACCTTCCCAGGCCATATAACACAATATACACCTTCCCAGGCCATGTAACACAATATACACCTTCCCAGGCCATATAACACAATATACACCTTCCCAGGCCATGTAACACAATATACACCTTCCTAGGCCATATAACACAATATACACCTTCCCAGGCCATGTAACACAATATACACCTTCCCAGGCCATATAACACAATATACACCTTCCCAGACCACATAACACAATACACACCTTCCCAGGCCATGTAACACAATATACACCTTCCTAGGCCATATAACACAATATACACCTTCCCAGGCCATATAACACAATATACACCTTCCCAGGCCATGTAACTCAATATACACCTTACCAGACCATATAACACAATATACACCTTCGCAGACCATATAACACAATATACAGCTGCCCAGGCAATGTAACACAATATACACCTTCCCAGGCCACATAACACAATATACACCTTCCCAGGCCATGTAACACAATATACACCTTCCCAGACCATATAACACAATATACACCTTCCCAGACCATATAACACAATATACACCTTCCCAGGACATATAACACAATATACACCTTCCCAGACCATATAACACAATATACAACTTCCCAGACCATATAACACAAAATACACCTTCCCAGACCATATAACACAATATACACCTTCCCAGGCCATATAACACAATATACACCTTCCCTGACCATATAACACAATATACACCTTCCCAGGCCATATATCATAATATACACCTTCCCAGACCATATAACACAATATACACCTTCCCAGGACATATAACACAATATACACCTTCCCAGATCATATAACACAATATACACCTTCCCAGGCCATGTAACACGATATACACCTTCCCAGGCCATATAACACAATATACACCTTCCCAGGCCATATAACACACAATATACACCTTCCCAGACCATATAACACAATATACACCTTCCCAGACCATATAACACAATATAGACCTTCCCAGACCATATAACACAATATACACCTTCCCAGGCCATATAACACAATATACACCTTCCCAGGCCATGTAACGCAATATACACCTTCCCAGACCATATAACACAATATACAACTTCCCAGGCCATGTAACACAATATACACCTTCCCAGGCCATATAACACAATATACACCTTCCCAGGCCATATAACACAATATACACCTTCCCAGGCCATATAACACAATATACACCTTCCCAGGCCATATAACTCAATATACACCTTCCCAGGCCATATAACACAATATACACCTTCCCAGGCCATGTAACACAATATACACCTTCCCAGGCCATATAACACAATATACACCTTCCCAGGCCATGTAACACAATATACACCTTCCTAGGCCATATAACACAATATACACATTCCCAGGCCATGTAACACAATATACACCTTCCCAGGCCATATAACACAATATACACCTTCCCAGACCATATAACACAATACACACCTTCCCAGGCCATATAACACAATATACACCTTCCCAGGCCATGCAACACAATATACACCTTCCCAGACCATATAACAAAATATACACCTTCCCAGGCCATGTAACACAATATACACCTTCCCAGGCCATATAACACAATATACACCTTCCCAGGCCATATAACACAATATACACCTTCCCAGCCCATGTAACACAATATACACCTTCCCAGAGCATATAACACAATATACATCTTCCCAGGCCATATAACACAATATACACCTTCCCAGGCCATATAACACAATATACACCTTCCCAGGCCATGTAACACAATATACACCTCCCCAGGCCATATAAGACAATATACACCTTCCCAGGCCATAAAACACAATATACACCTTCCCAGGCCATGTAACACAATATACACCTTCCCAGACCATATAACACAATATACATCTTCCCAGGCCATATAACACAATATACACCTTCCCAGGCCATGTAACACAATATACACCTTCCCAGGCCATATAACACAATATACACCTTCCCAGACCATATAACACAATATACACCTTCCCAGGCCATGTAACACAATATACACCTTCCCAGGCCATATAACACAATATACAACTTCCCAGACCATGTAACACAATATACACCTTCCCAGACCATATAACACAATATACACCTTCCCAGGCCATATAACACAATACACACCTTCCCAGGCCATGTAACACAATATACACCTTCCCAGGCCATGTAACACAATATACACCTTCCCAGGCCATATAACACAATATACACCTTCCCAGGCCATGTAACACAATATACACCTTCCCAGGCCATATAACACAATATACACCTTCCCAGACCATATAACACAATATACACTTTCCCAGGCCATGTAACACACAATATACACCTTCCCAGGCCATATAACACAATATACACCTTCCCAGGCCATGTAACACACAATATACACCTTCCCAGGCCATGTAACACAATATACACCTTACCAGACCATATAACACAATATACACCTTCGCAGACCATATAACACAATATACGGCTTCCCAGGCAATGTAACACAATATACACCTTCCCAGGCCATGTAACACAATATACAGCTTCCCAGGCAATGTAACACAATATACACCTTCCCAGGCCATGTAACACAATATACACCTTACCAGACCATATAACACAATATACACCTTCGCAGACCATATAACACAATATACAGCTTCCCAGGCAATGTAACACAATATACACCTTCCCAGACCATATAACACAATATACACCTTCCCAGACCATATAACACAATATACACCTTCCCAGGACATATAACACAATATACACCTTCCCAGACCATATAACACAAAATACACCTTCCCAGATCATATAACACAATATACACCTTCCCAGGCCATATAACAAAATATAGACCTTCCCAGACCATATAACACAATATACACCTTCCCAGGCCATGTAACACAATATACACCTTCCCAGGCCATATAACACAATATACACCTTCCCAGACCATATAACACAATATACACCTTCCCAGACCATATAACACAATATACGCCTTCCCAGGCCATATATCATAATATACACCTTCCCAGACCATATAACACAATATACACCTTCCCAGGCCATATAAACAATATACACCTTCCCAGATCATATAACACAATATACACCTTCCCAGGCCATGTAACACGATATAAACCTTCCCAGGCCATATAACACAATATACACCTTCCCAGGCCATATAACACACAATATACACCTTCCCAGGCCATATAACACAATATAGACCTTCCCAGACCATATAACACAATATACACCTTCCCAGGCCATATAACACAATATACACCTTCCCAGACCATATAACACAATATACACCTTCCCAGACCATATAACACAATATAGACCTTCCCAGACCATATAACACAATATACACCTTCCCAGGCCATATAACACAATATACACCTTCCCAGGCCATGTAACGCAATATACACCTTCCCAGACCATATAACACAATATACAACTTCCCAGGCCATGTAACACAATATACACCTTCCCAGGCCATATAACACAATATACACCTTCCCAGGCCATATAACACAATATACACTTTCCCAGGCCATATAACACAATATACACCTTCCCAGGCCATATAACACAATATACACCTTCCCAGGCCATATAACCCAATATACACCTTCCCAGGCTATATAACACAATACACACCTTCCCAGGCCATGTAACACACCAGATACACCTTCCCAGGCCATGTAACACAATATACACCTTCCCAGGCCATATAACACAATATAAACCTTCCCAGGCCATATAACACAATACACACCTTCCCAGGCCATGTAACACACCAGATACACCTTCCCAGGCCATGTAACACAATATACACCTTCCCAGCCCATATAACACAATATACACCTTCCCAGGCCATATAACACAATACACACCTTCCCAGGCCATGTAACACACAATATACACCTTCCCAGGCCATGTAACACAATATACACCTTCCCAGGCCATGTAACACAATATACACCTTCCCAGGCCATATAACACAATATACACCTTCCCAGACCATATAACACAATATACAGCTTCCCAGATCATATAACACAATATACACCTTCCCAGGCCATGTAACACAATATACACCTTCCCAGGCCATATAACACGATATACACCTTCCCAGACCATGTAACACAATATACACCTTCCCAGGCCATATAACACAATACACACCTTCCCAGGCCATATAACACAATATACACCTACCCAGGCCATAAAACACAATACACACCTTCCCAGGCTATGTAACACAATATACACCTTCCCAGGCCATATAACACAATATACACCTTCCCAGACCATATAACACAATATACACCTTCCCAGACCATATAACACAATATACACCTTCCCAGGCCATATAACACAATATACACCTTCCCAGACCATATAACACAATATACACCTTCCCAGGCCACGTAACACAATATACACCTTCCCAGGCCATGTAACACAATATACACCTTCCCAGGCCATATAACACAATATACACCTTCCCAGGCCATGTAACACAATATACACCTTCCCAGGCCATGTAACACAATATACACCTTCCCAGGCCATATAACACAATATACACCTTCCCAGGCCATGTAACACAATATACACCTTCCCAGGCCATATAACACAATATACACCTTCCCAGGCCATATAACACAATATACACCTTCCCAGGCCATGTAACACAATATACACCTTCCCAGGTCATATAACACAATATACACCTTCCCAGGCCATGTAACACAATATACACCTTCCCAGGCCATGTAACACAATATACACCTTCCCAGGCCATATAACACAATATACACCTACCCAGACCATATAACACAATATACACCTTCCCAGGTCATATAACACAATATACACCTTCCCAGACCATATAACACAATACACACCTTCCCAGGCCATGTAACACAATATACACCTTCCCAGGCCATATAACACAATATACACCTTCCCAGGCGATATAACACAATATACACCTTCCCAGGCCATGTAACTCAATATACACCTTACCAGACCATATAACACAATATACACCTTCGCAGACCATATAACACAATATACAGCTGCCCAGGCAATGTAACACAATATACACCTTCCCAGGCCATATAACACAATATACACCTTCCCAGGCCATGTAACACAATATACACCTTCTCAGACCATATAACACAATATACACCTTCCCAGACCATATAACACAATATACACCTTCCCAGGACATATAACACAATATACACCTTCCCAGACCATATAACACAATATACACCTTCCCAGGCCATATAACACAAGATACACCTTCCCAGGCCATATAACACAATATACACCTTCCCAGGCCATATAACACAAAATACACCTTCCCAGACCATATAACACAATATACACCTTCCCAGGCCATATAACACAATATACACCTTCCCAGACCATATAACACAATATACACCTTCCCTGACCATATAACACAATATACACCTTCCCAGGCCATATATCATAATATACACCTTCCCAGACCATATAACACTCAATATACACCTTCCCAGGCCATATAACACAATATAGACCTTCCCAGACCATATAACACAATATACACCTTCCCAGGCCATATAACACACAATATACACCTTCCCAGGCCATATAACACAATATAGACCTTCCCAGACCATATAACACAATATACACCTTCCCAGGCCATATAACACAATATACACCTTCCCAGACCATATAACACAATATACACCTTCCCAGACCATATAACACAATATAGACCTTCCCAGACCATATAACACAATATACACCTTCCCGGGCCATATAACACAATATACACCTTCCCAGGCCATGTAACGCAATATACACCTTCCCAGACCATATAACACAATATACAACTTCCCAGGCCATGTAACACAATATACACCTTCCCAGGCCATATAACACAATATACACCTTCCCAGGCCATATAACACAATAAACACCTTCCCAGGCCATATAACACAATATACACCTTCCCAGGCCATATAACACAATATACACCTTCAAGGCCATATAACACAATATACACCTTCCCAGACCATATAACACAATATACACCTTCCCAGACCATATAACACAATATAGACCTTCCCAGACCATATAACACAATATACACCTTCCCGGGCCATATAACACAATATACACCTTCCCAGGCCATATAACACAATATACACCTTCCCAGGCCATGTAACACAATATACACCTTCCCAGGCCATGTAACACAATATACACCTTCCCAGGCCATATAACACAATATACACCTTCCCAGGCCATGTAACACAATATACACCTTCCCAGGCCATGTAACACAATATACACCTTCCCAGGCCATATAACACAATATACACCTTCCCAGGCCATGTAACACAATATACACCTTCCCAGGCCATATAACACAATACACACCTTCCCAGGCCATGTAACACACCAGATACACCTTCCCAGGCCATGTAACACAATATACACCTTCCCAGGCCATATAACACAATATACACCTTCCCAAGCCATATAACACAATACACACCTTCCCAGGCCATGTAACACACCAGATACACCTTCCCAGGCCATGTAACACAATATACACCTTCCCAGGCCATATAACACAATATACACCTTCCCAGGCCATATAACACAATACACACCTTCCCAGGCCATGTAACACACAATATACACCTTCCCAGGCCATGTAACACAATATACACCTTCCCAGGCCATGTAATACAATATACACCTTCCCAGGCCATATAACACAATATACACCTTCCCAGACCATATAACACAATATACAGCTTCCCAGATCATATAACACAATATACACCTTCCCAGGCCATGTAACACAATATACACCTTCCCAGGCCATATAACACGATATACACCTTCCCAGACCATGTAACACAATATACACCTTCCCAGGCCATATAACACAATACACACCTTCCCAGGCCATATAACACAATATACACCTTCCCAGGCCATATAACACAATACACACCTTCCCAGGCTATGTAACACAATATACACCTTCCCAGGCCATATAACACAATATACACCTTCCCAGACCATATAACACAATATACACCTTCCCAGACCATATAACACAATATACACCTTCCCAGGCCATATAACACAATATACACCTTCCCAGACCATATAACACAATATACACCTTCCCAGGCCACGTAACACAATATACACCTTCCCAGGCCATGTAACACAATATACACCTTCCCAGGCCATATAACACAATATACACCTTCCCAGGCCATGTAACACAATATACACCTTCCCAGGCCATGTAACACAATATACACCTTCCCAGGCCATATAACACAATATACACCTTCCCAGGCCATGTAACACAATATACACCTTCCCAGGCCATATAACACAATATACACCTTCCCAGGCCATATAACACAATATACACCTTCCCAGGCCATGTAACACAATATACACCTTCCCAGGTCATATAACACAATATACACCTTCCCAGGCCATGTAACACAATATACACCTTCCCAGGCCATGTAACACAATATACACCTTCCCAGGCCATATAACACAATATACACCTTCCCAGACCATATAACACAATATACACCTTCCCAGGTCATATAACACAATATACACCTTCCCAGACCATATAACACAATACACACCTTCCCAGGCCATGTAACACAATATACACCTTCCCAGGCCATATAACACAATATACACCTTACCAGGCTATATAACACAATATACACCTTCCCAGGCCATGTAACTCAATATACACCTTACCAGACCATATAACACAATATACACCATCGCAGACCATATAACACAATATACAGCTGCCCAGGCAATGTAACACAATATACACCTTCCCAGGCCATATAACACAATATACACCTTCCCAGGCCATGTAACACAATATACACCTTCCCAGACCATATAACACAATATACACCTTCCCAGACCATATAACACAATATACACCTTCCCAGGACATATAACACAATATACACCTTCCCAGACCATATAACACAATATACACCTTCCCAGGCCATATAACACAAGATACACCTTCCCAGGCCATATAACACAATATACACCTTCCCAGGCCATATAACACAAAATACACCTTCCCAGACCATATAACACAATATACACCTTCCCAGGCCATATAACACAATATACACCTTCCCAGACCATATAACACAATATACACCTTCCCTGACCATATAACACAATATACACCTTCCCAGCCCATATATCATAATATACACCTTCCCAGACCATATAACACAATATACACCTTCCCAGGCCATATAACACAATATACACCTTCCCAGATCATATAACACAATATACACCTTCCCAGGCCACGTAACACGATATACACCTTCCCAGGCCATATAACACAATATACAACTTCCCAGGCCATATAACACACAATATACACCTTCCCAGACCATATAACACAATATACACCTTCCCAGACCATATAACACAATATAGACCTTCCCAGACCATATAACACAATATACAACTTCCCAGGCCATGTAACACAATATACACCTTCCCAGGCCATATAACACAATATACACCTTCCCAGGCCATGTAACACGATATACACCTTCCCAGGCCATATAACATAATACACACCTTCCCAGGCCATATAACACAATATACACCTTCCCAGGCCATATAACACAATATACACCTTCCCAGGCCATATAACACAATATACACCTTCCCAGGCCATATAACACAATACACACCTTCCCAGGCCATGTAACACCCCAGATACACCTTCCCAGGCCATGTAACACAATATACACCTTCCCAGGCCATATAACACAATATACACCTTCCCAGGCCATATAACACAATATACACCTTCCCAGGCCATATAACACAATACACACCTTCCCAGGCCATGTAACACACAATATACACCTTCCCAGGCCATGTAACACAATATACACCTTCCCAGGCCATGTAACACAATATACACCTTCCCAGGCCATATAACACAATATACACCTTCCCAGACCATATAACACAATATACAGCTTCCCAGATCATATAACACAATATACACCTTCCCAGGCCATGTAACACAATATGCACCTTCCCAGGCCATATAACACGATATACACCTTCCCAGACCAAGTAACACAATATACACCTTCCCAGGCCATATAACACAATACACACCTTCCCAGGCCATATAACACAATATACACCTTCCCAGGCCATATAACACAATACACACCTTCCCAGGCCATGTAACACAATATACACCTTCCCAGGCCATATAACACAATATACACCTTCCCAGACCATATAACACAATATACACCTTCCCAGACCATATAACACAATATACACCTTCCCAGGCCATATAACACAATATACACCTTCCCAGACCATATAACACAATATACACCTTCCCAGGCCACGTAACACAATATACACCTTCCCAGGCCATGTAACACAATATACACCTTCCCAGGCCATATAACACAATATACACCTTCCCAGGCCATATAACACAATATACACCTTCCCAGGCCATGTAACACAATATACACCTTCCCAGGTCATATAACACAATATACACCTTCCCAGGCCATGTAACACAATATACACCTTCCCAGGCCATGTAACACAATATACACCTTCCCAGGCCATATAACACAATATACACCTTCCCAGACCATATAACACAATATACACCTTCCCAGGTCATATAACACAATATACACCTTCCCAGACCATATAACACAATACACACCTTCCCAGGCCATGTAACACAATATACACCTTCCCAGGCCATATAACACAATATACACCTTCCCAGGCTATATAACACAATATACACCTTCCCAGGCCATGTAACTCAATATACACCTTACCAGACCATATAACACAATATACACCTTCGCAGACCATATAACACAATATACAGCTGCCCAGGCAATGTAACACAATATACACCTTCCCAGGCCATATAACACAATATACACCTTCCCAGGCCATGTAACACAATATACACCTTCCCAGACCATATAACACAATATACACCTTCCCAGACCATATAACACAATATACACCTTCCCAGGACATATAACACAATATACACCTTCCCAGACCATATAACACAATATACACCTTCCCAGGCCATATAACACAAGATACACCTTCCCAGGCCATATAACACAATATACACCTTCCCAGGCCATATAACACAAAATACACCTTCCCAGACCATATAACACAATATAAACCTTCCCAGGCCATATAACACAATATACACCTTCCCAGACCATATAACACAATATACACCTTCCCTGACCATATAACACAATATACACCTTCCCAGCCCATATATCATAATATACACCTTCCCAGACCATATAACACAATATACACCTTCCCAGGCCATATAACACAATATACACCTTCCCAGATCATATAACACAATATACACCTTCCCAGGCCACGTAACACGATATACACCTTCCCAGGCCATATAACACAATATACACCTTCCCAGGCCATATAACACACAATATACACCTTCCCAGACCATATAACACAATATACACCTTCCCAGACCATATAACACAATATAGACCTTCCCAGACCATATAACACAATATACAACTTCCCAGGCCATGTAACACAATATACACCTTCCCAGGCCATATAACACAATATACACCTTCCCAGGCCATGTAACACGATATACACCTTCCCAGGCCATATAACATAATACACACCTTCCCAGGCCATATAACACAATATACACCTTCCCAGGCCATATAACACAATATACACCTTCCCAGGCCATATAACACAATATACACCTTCCCAGGCCATATAACACAATACACACCTTCCCAGGCCATGTAACACCCCAGATACACCTTCCCAGGCCATGTAACACAATATACACCTTCCCAGGCCATATAACACAATATACACCTTCCCAGGCCATATAACACAATATACACCTTCCCAGGCCATATAACACAATACACACCTTCCCAGGCCATGTAACACACAATATACACCTTCCCAGGCCATGTAACACAATATACACCTTCCCAGGCCATGTAACACAATATACACCTTCCCAGGCCATATAACACAATATACACCTTCCCAGACCATATAACACAATATACAGCTTCCCAGATCATATAACACAATATACACCTTCCCAGGCCATGTAACACAATATGCACCTTCCCAGGCCATATAACACGATATACACCTTCCCAGACCAAGTAACACAATATACACCTTCCCAGGCCATATAACACAATACACACCTTCCCAGGCCATATAACACAATATACACCTTCCCAGGCCATATAACACAATACACACCTTCCCAGGCCATGTAACACAATATACACCTTCCCAGGCCATATAACACAATATACACCTTCCCAGACCATATAACACAATATACACCTTCCCAGACCATATAACACAATATACACCTTCCCAGGCCATATAACACAATATACACCTTCCCAGACCATATAACACAATATACACCTTCCCAGGCCACGTAACACAATATACACCTTCCCAGGCCATGTAACACAATATACATCTTCCCAGGCCATATAACACAATATAAACCTTCCCAGGCCATGTAACACAATATACACCTTCCCAGGCCATGTAACACAATATACACCTTCCCAGGCCATATAACACAATATACACCTTCCCAGGCCATGTAACACAATATACACCTTCCCAGGCCATGTAACACAATATACACCTTCCCAGGCCATATAACACAATATACACCTTCCCAGGCCATGTAACACAATATACACCTTCCCAGGCCATGTAACACAATATACACCTTCCCAGGCCATATAACACAATATACACCTTCCCAGGCCATGTAACACAATATACACCTTCCCAGGCCATGTAACACAATATACACCTTCCCAGGCCATATAACACAATATACACCTTCGCAGGCCATGTAACACAATATACACCTTCCCAGGCCATATAACACAATATACACCTTCCCAGGCCATGTAACACAATATACACCTTCCCAGGTCATATAACACAATATACACCTTCCCAGGCCATGTAACACAATATACACCTTCCCAGGCCATGTAACACAATATACACCTTCCCAGGCCATATAACACAATATACACCTTCCCAGACCATATAACACAATATACACCTTCCCAGGCCATGTAACACAATATACACCTTCCCAGGCCATATAACACAATATACACCTTCCTAGGCCATATAACACAATATACACCTTCCCAGGCCATGTAACACAATATACACCTTCCCAGGCCATATAACACAATATACACCTTCCCAGACCATATAACACAATACACACCTTCCCAGGCCATGTAACACAATATACACCTTCCCAGGCCATATAACACAATATACACCTTCCCAGGCCATATAACACAATATACACCTTCCCAGGCCATGTAACTCAATATACACCTTACCAGACCATATAACACAATATACACCTTCGCAGACCATATAACACAATATACAGCTGCCCAGGCAATGTAACACAATATACACCTTCCCAGGCCATATAACACAATATACACCTTCCCAGGCCATGTAACACAATATACACCTTCCTAGGCCATATAACACAATATACACCTTCCCAGGCCATGTAACACAATATACACCTTCCCAGGCTATATAACACAATATACACCTTCCCAGACCATATAACACAATACACACCTTCCCAGGCCATGTAACACAATATACAACTTCCCAGGCCATATAACACAATATACACCTTCCCAGGCCATATAACACAATATACACCTTCCCAGGCCATGTAACTCAATATACACCTTACCAGACCATATAACACAATATACACCTTCGCAGACCATATAACACAATATACAGCTGCCCAGGCAATGTAACACAATATACACCTTCCCAGGCCATATAACACAATATACACCTTCCCAGGCCATGTAACACAATATACACGTTCCCAGACCATATAACACAATATACACCTTCCCAGACCATATAACACAATATACACCTTCCCAGGACATATAACACAATATACACCTTCCCAGACCATATAACACAATATACACCTTCCCAGACCATATAACACAAAATACACCTTCCCAGACCATATAACACAATATACACCTTCCCAGGCCATATAACACAATATACACCTTCCCAGACCATATAACACAATATACACCTTCCCTGACCATATAACACAATATACACCTTCCCAGGCCATATATCATAATATACACCTTCCCAGACCATATAACACAATATACACCTTCACAGGCCATATAACACAATATACACCTTCCCAGGCCATATAACACAATATACACCTTCCCAGGCCATATAACACAATATACACCTTCCCAGGCCATGTAACACAATATACACCTTCCCAGACCATATAACACAATATACACCTTCCCAGACCATATAACACAATATACACCTTCCCAGGACATATAACACAATATACACCTTCCCAGACCATATAACACAATATACACCTTCCCAGACCATATAACACAAAATACACCTTCCCAGACCATATAACACAATATACACCTTCCCAGGCCATATAACACAATATACACCTTCCCAGACCATATAACACAATATACACCTTCCCTGACCATATAACACAATATACACCTTCCCAGGCCATATATCATAATATACACCTTCCCAAACCATATAACACAATATACACCTTCCCAGGCCATATAACACAATATACACCTTCCCAGGCCATATAACACAATACACACCTTCCCAGGCCATGTAACACACAATATACACCTTCCCAGGCCATATAACACAATACACACCTTCCCAGGCCATGTAACACAATATACACCTTCCCAGGCCATATAACACAATATACACCTTCCCAGACCATACAACACGATATACAGCTTCCCAGATCATATAACACAATATACACCTTCCCAGGCCATGTAACACAATATACACCTTCCCAGGCCATATAACACGATATACACCTTCCCAGACCATGTAACACAATATACACCTTCCCAGGCCATATAACACAAAACACACCTTCTCAGGCCATATAACACAATATACACCTTCCCAGGCCATATAACACAATACACACCTTCCCAGGCGATATAACACAATATACACCTTCCCAGGCCATATAACACAATATACACCTTCCCAGACCATATAACACGATATACACCTTCCCAGACAATGTAACACAATATACACCTTCCCAGGCCATATAACACAATACACACCTTCCCAGGCCATATAACACAATATACACCTTCCCAGGCCATATAACACAATACACACCTTCCCAGGCCATGTAACACAATATACACCTTCCCAGGCCTTATAACACAATATACACCTTCCCAGACCATATAACACAATATACACCTTCCCAGACCATATAACACAATATACACCTTCCCAGCCCATATAACACAATATACACCTTCCCAGACCATATAACACAATATACACCTTCCCAGGCCACGTAACACAATATACACCTTCCCAGGCCATGTAACACAATATACACCTTCCCAGGCCATATAACACAATATACACCTTCCCAGGCCATGTAACACTATATACACCTTCCCAGGCCATGTAACACAATATACACCTTCCCAGGCCATATAACACAATATACACCTTCCCAGGCCATGTAACACAATATACACCTTCCCAGGCCATGTAACACAATATACACCTTCCCAGGCCATATAACACAATATACACCTTCCCAGGCCATGTAACACAATATACACCTTCCCAGGCCATATAACACAATATACATCTTCCCAGGCCATGTAACACAATATACACCTTCCCAGGCCATGTAACACAATATACACCTTCCCAGGCCATATTACACGATATACACCTTCCCAGGCCATGTAACACAATATACACCTTCCCAGGCCATGTAACACAATATACACCTTCCCAGGCCATATAACACAATATACACCTTCCCAGGCCATGTAACACAATATACACCTTCGCAGGCCATGTAACACAATATACACCTTCCCAGGCCATATAACACAATATACACCTTCCCAGACCATATAACACAATATACACCTTCCCAGGCCATGTAACACAATATACACCTTCCCAGGCCATATAACACAACATACACCTTCCCAGGCCATGTAACACAATATACACCTTCCCAGACCATAAACACAATATACACCTTCCCAGGCCATGTAACACAATATACACCTTCCCAGGCCATATAACACAATATACACCTTCCCAGGCCATGTAACACACCATATACAGCTTCCCAGGCCATATAACACAATACACACCTTCCCAGGCCATGTAACACAATATACACCTTCCCAGGCCATATAACACAATATACACCTTCCCAGGCCATATAACACAATATACACCTTCCCAGGCCATGTAACACAATATACACCTTCCCAGACCATATAACACAATATACACCTTCGCAGACCATATAACACAATATACAGCTTCCCAGGCCATGTAACACAATATACACCTTCCCAGACCATATAACACAAAATACACCTTCCCAGACCATATAACACAATATACACCTTCCCAGGCCATATAACACAATATAGACCTTCCCAGATCATATAACACAATATACACCTTCCCAGGCCATATAACACAATATACACCTTCCCAGGCCATATGACACAATATGCACGTTCCCAGACCATATAACACAATATACATCTTCCCAGGCCATATAACACAATATACACCTTCCCAGGCAATATAACACAATATACACCTTCCCAGGCCATATAACACAATATACACCTTCCCAGGCCATATAACACAATATACACCTTCCCAGGCCATATAACACAATACACACCTTCCCAGGCCATGTAACACACCAGATACACCTTCCCAGGCCATGTAACACAATATACACCTTCCCATGACATATAACACAATATACACCTTCCCAGGCCATATAACACAATATACACCTTCCCAGGCCATATAACACAATACACACCTTCCCAGGCCATGTAACACACAATATACACCTTCCCAGGCCATGTATCACAATATAAACCTTCCCAGGCCATGTAACACAATATACACCTTCCCAGGCCATATAACACAATATACACCTTCCCAGACCATATAACACGATATACAGCTTCCCAGATCATATAACACAATATACACCTTCCCAGGCCATGTAACACAATATACACCTTCCCAGGCCATATAGCACGATATACACCTTCCCAGACCATGTAACACAATATACACCTTCCCAGGCCATATAACACAATATACACCTTCCCAGACCATATAACACAATATACACCTTCCCAGGCCATATAACACAATATACACCTTCCCAGGCCATGTAACACAATACACACCTTCCCAGGCCATATAACACAATATACACCTTCCCAGACCATATAACACAATATACACCTTCCCAGACCATATAACACAATATACACCTTCCCAGGCCATATAACACAATATACACCTTCCCAGACCATATAACACAATATACACCTTCCCAGGCCACGTAACACAATATACACCTTCCCAGGCCATGTAACACAATATACACCTTCCCAGGCCATATAACACAATATACACCTTCCCAGGCCATGTAACACAATATACACCTTCCCAGGCCATGTAACACAATATACACCTTCCCAGGCCATATAACACAATATACACCTTCCCAGGCCATGTAACACAATATACACCTTCTCAGGCCATGTAACACAATATACCCCTTCCCAGGCCATATAACACAATATAAACCTTCCCAGGCCATGTAACACAATATACACCTTCCCAGGCCATATAACACAATATACACCTTCCCAGGCCATGTAACACAATATACACCTTCCCAGGCCATGTAACACAATATACACCTTCCCAGGCCATATAACACAATATACACCTTCCCAGGCCATGTAACACAATATACACCTTCCCAGGCCATGTAACACAATATACACCTTCCCAGGCCATATAACACAATATACACCTTCCCAGGCCATGTAACACAATATACACCTTCCCAGGCCATGTAACACAATATACACGTTCCCAGGCCATATAACACAATATACACCTTCCCAGACCATATAACACAATATACACCTTCCCAGGCCATGTAACACAATATAAACCTTCCCAGGCCATATAACACAACATACACCTTCCCAGGCCATGTAACACAATATACACCTTCCCAGACCATATAACACAATATACACCTTCCCAGGCCATGTAACACAATATACACCTTCCCAGGCCATATAACACAATATACACCTTCCCAGGCCATGTAACACAATATACACCTTCCCAGGCCATGTAACACACCATATACAGCTTCCCAGGCCATATAACACAATATACACCTTCCCAGACCATATAACACAATACACACCTTCCCAGGCCATGTAACACAATATACACCTTCCCAGGCCATATAACACAATATACACCTTCCCAGGCCATATAACACAATATACACCTTCCCAGGCCATGTAACACAATATACACCTTCCCAGACCATATAACACAATATACACCTTCGCAGATCATATAACACAATATACAGCTTCCCAGGCCATGTAACACAATATACACCTTCCCAGACCATATAACACAAAATACACCTTCCCAGACCATATAACACAATATACACCTTCCAAGGCCATATAACACAATATACACCTTCCCAGGCCATATAACACAATATACACCTTCCCAGGCCATATAACACAATATACACCTTCCCAGGCCATGTAACGCAATATACACCTTCCCAGACCATATAACACAATATACAACTTCCCAGGCCATATAACACAATATACACCTTCCCAGGCCATATAACACAATATACACCTTCCCAGGCCATATAACACAATATACAACTTCCCAGGCCATATAACACAATATACACCTTCCCAGGCCATATAACACAATACACACCTTCCCAGGCCATGTAACACACCAGATACACCTTCCCAGGCCATGTAACACAATATACACCTTCCCAGGCCATATAACACAATATACATCTTCCCAGGCCATATAACACAATATACACCTTCCCAGGCCATATAACACAATACACACCTTCCCAGGCCATGTAACACACAATATACACCTTCCCAGGCCATGTAACACAATATACACCTTCCCAGGCCATGTAACACAATATACACCTTCCCAGGCCATATAACACAATATACACCTTCCCAGACCATATAACACAATATACACCTTCCCAGATCATATAACACAATATACACCTTACCAGGCCATGTAACACAATATACACCTTCCCAGGCCATATAACACGATATACACCTTCCCAGACCATGTAACACAATATACACCTTCCCAGGCCATATAACACAATATACACCTTCCCAGGCCATATAACACAATATACACCTTCCCAGGCCATATAACACAATACACACCTTCCCAGGCCATGTAACACAATATACACCTTCCCAGGCCATATAACACTATATACACCTTCCCAGACCATATAACACAATATACACCTTCCCAGACCGTATAACACAATATACACCTTCCCAGGCCATATAACACAATATACACCTTCCCAGACCATATAACACAATGTACACCTTCCCAGGCCACGTAACACAATATACACCTTCCCAGGCCATGTAACACAATATACACCTTCCCAGGACATATAACACAATATACACCTTCCCAGGCCATGTAACACAATATACACCTTCCCAGGCCATGTAACACAATATACACCTTCCCAGGCCATATAACACAATATACACCTTCCCAGGCCATGTAACACAATATACACCTTCCTAGGCCATGTAACACAATATACACCTTCCCAGGCCATATAACACAATATACACCTTCCCAGGCCATGTAACACAATATACACCTTCCCAGGCCATGTAACACAATATACACCTTCCCAGGCCATATAACACAATATACACCTTCCCAGGCCATGTAACACAATATACACCTTCCCAGGCCATATAACACAATATACACCTTCCCAGGCCATGTAACACAATATACACCTTCCCTGGTCATGTAACACAATATACACCTTCCCAGGCCATATAACACAATATACACCTTCCCAGACCATATAACACAATATACACCTTCCCAGGCCACGTAACACAATATACACCTTCTCAGGCCATATAACACAATATACACCTTCCCAGGCCATGTAACGCAATATACACCTTCCCAGACCATATAACACAATATACACCTTCCCAGGCCATGTAACACAATATACACCTTCCCAGGCCATATAACACAATATACACCTTCCCAGGCCATATAACACAATATACACCTTCCCAGCCCATGTAACACAATATACACCTTCCCAGGCCATATATCATAATATACACCTTCCCAGACCATATAACACAATATACACCTTCCCAGACCATATAACACAATATACACCTTCCCAGGCCATATATCATAATATACACCTTCCCAGGCCATATAACACAATATACACCTTCCCAGATCATATAACACAATATACAGCTTCCCAGGCCATGTAACACGATATACACCTTCCCAGGCCATATAACACAATATACACCTTCCCAGGCCATATAACACAATATACACCTTCCCAGACCATATAACACAATATACACCTTCCCAGATCATATAACACAATATACACCTTCCCAGGCCATGTAACACAATATACACCTTCCCAGGCCATATAACACGATATACACCTTCCCAGACCATGTAACACAATATACACCTTCCCAGGCCATATAACACAATATACACCTTCCCAGGCCATATAACACAATATACACCTTCCCAGGCCATATAACACAATACACACCTTCCCAGGCCATGTAACACAATATACACCTTCCCAGGCCATATAACACTATATACACCTTCCCAGACCATATAACACAATATACACCTTCCCAGACCATATAACACAATATACACCTTCCCAGGCCATATAACACAATATACACCTTCCCAGACCATATAACACAATGTACACCTTCCCAGGCCACGTAACACAATATACACCTTCCCAGGCCATGTAACACAATATACACCTTCCCAGGACATATAACACAATATACACCTTCCCAGGCCATGTAACACAATATACACCTTCCCAGGCCATGTAACACAATATACACCTTCCCAGGCCATATAACACAATATACACCTTCCCAGGCCATGTAACACAATATACACCTTCCCAGGCCATGTAACACAATATACACCTTCCCAGGCCATATAACACAATATACACCTTCCCAGGCCATGTAACACAATATACACCTTCCCAGGCCATGTAACACAATATACACCTTCCCAGGCCATATAACACAATATACACCTTCCCAGGCCATGTAACACAATATACACCTTCCCAGGCCATATAACACAATATACACCTTCCCAGGCCATGTAACACAATATACACCTTCCCAGGCCATGTAACACAATATACACCTTCCCAGGCCATATAACACAATATACACCTTCCCAGACCATATAACACAATATACACCTTCCCAGGCCACGTAACACAATATACACCTTCTCAGGCCATATAACACAATATACACCTTCCCAGGCCATGTAACACAATATACACCTTCCCAGGCCATATAACACAATATACACCTTCCCAGCCCATGTAACACAATATACACCTTCCCAGAGCATATAACACAATATACATCTTCCCAGGCCATATAACACAATATACACCTTCCCAGGCCATATAACACAATATACACCTTCCCAGGCCATGTAACACAATATACACCTCCACAGGCCATATAAAACAATATACACCTTCCCAGGCCATATAACACAATATACACCTTCCCAGGCCATGTAACACAATATACACCTTCCCAGACCATATAACACAATATACATCTTCCCAGGCCATATAACACAATATACACCTTCCCAGGCCATGTAACACAATATACACCTTCCCAGGCCATATAACACAATATACACCTTCCCAGACCATATAACACAATATACACCTTCCCAGGCCATGTAACACAATATACACCTTCCCAGGCCATATAACACAATATACAACTTCCCAGGCCATGTAACACAATATACACCTTCCCAGACCATATAACACAATATACACCTTCCCAGGCCATATAACACAATACACACCTTCCCAGGCCATGTAACACAATATACACCTTCCCAGGCCATGTAACACAATATACACCTTCCCAGGCCATATAACACAATATACACCTTCCCAGGCCATGTAACACACAATATACACCTTCCCAGGCCATGTAACACAATATACACCTTACCAGACCATATAACACAATATACACCTTCGCAGACAATATAACACAATATACAGCTTCCCAGGCAATGTAACACAATATACACCTTCCCAGGCCATATAACACAAAATACACCTTCCCAGGCCATGTAACACAATATACACCTTCCCAGACCATATAACACAATATACACCTTCCCAGACCATATAACACAATATACACCTTCCCAGGACATATAACACAATATACACCTTCCCAGACCATATAACACAATATACACCTTCCCAGGCCATGTAACACAATATACACCTTCCCAGGCCATGTAACACAATATACACCTTCCCAGGCCATGTAACACAATATACACCTTCCCAGGCCATGTAACACAATATACACCTTCCCAGACCATATAACACAAAATACACCTTCCCAGACCATATAACACAATATACACCTTCCCAGGCCATATAACAAAATATAGACCTTCCCAGACCATATAACACAATATACACCTTCCCAGGCCATGTAACACAATATAGACCTTCCCAGGCCATATAACACAATATACACCTTCCCAGGCCATATAACACAATATACACCTTCCCAGACCATATAACACAATATACACCTTCCCAGGCCATATATCATAATATACACCTTCCCAGACCATATAACACAATATACACCTTCCCAGACCATATAACACAATATACACCTTCCCAGGCCATATATCATAATATACACCTTCCCAGGCCATATAACACAATATACACCTTCCCAGATCATATAACACAATATACAGCTTCCCAGGCCATGTAACATGATATACACCTTCCCAGGCCATATAACACAATATACACCTTCCCAGGCCATATAACACAATATACACCTTCCCAGGCCATATAACACAATATACACCTTCCCAGGCCATATAACACAATACACACCTTCCCAGGCCATGTAACACACAATATACACCTTCCCAGGCCATGTAACACAATATACACCTTCCCAGGCCATGTAACACAATATACACCTTCCCAGGCCATATAACACAATATACACCTTCCCAGGCCATGTAACACAATATACACCTTCCTAGGCCATATAACACAATATACACCTTCCCAGGCCATGTAACATAATATACACCTTCCCAGGCCATATAACACAATATACACCTTCCCAGGCCATATAACACAATATACACCTTCCCAGGCCATGTAACACAATATACACCTTCCCAGGCCATATAACACAATATACACCTTCCCAGGCCACGTAACACAATATACACCTTCCCAGGCCATATAACACAATATACACCTTCCCAGGCCATATAACACAATATACACCTTCCCAGGCCATATAACACAATACACACCTTCCCAGGCCATGTAACACACCAGATACACCTTCCCAGGCCATGTAACACAATATACACCTTCCCAGGCCATATAACACAATATACACCTTCCCAGGCCATATAACACAATATACACCTTCCCAGGCCATATAACACAATACACACCTTCCCAGGCCATGTAACACACAATATACACCTTCCCAGACCATATAACACAATATACACCTTCCCAGGACATATAACACAATATACACCTTCCCAGACCATATAACACAATATACACCTTCCCAGACCATGTAACACAATATACACCTTCCCAGGCCATGTAACACAATATACACCTTCCCAGGCCATATAACACAATATACACCTTCCCAGACCATATAACACAATATACAGCTTCCCAGATCATATAACACAATATACACCTTCCCAGGCCATGTAACACAATATACACCTTCCCAGGCCATATAACACGATATACACCTTCCCAGACCATGTAACACAATATACACCTTCCCAGGCCATATAACACAATACACACCTTCCCAGGCCATATAACACAATATACACCTTCCCAGGCCATATAACACAATACACACCTTCCCAGGCCATGTAACACAATATACACCTTCCCAGGCCATATAACACAATATACACCTTCCCAGACCATATAACACAATATACACCTTCCCAGACCATATAACACAATATACACCTTCCCAGGCCATATAACACAATATACACCTTCCCAGACCATATAACACAATATACACCTTCCCAGGCAACGTAACACAATATACACCTTCCCAGGCCATGTAACACAATATACACCTTCCCAGGCCATATAACACAATATACACCTTCCCAGGCCATGTAACACAATATACACCTTCCCAGGCCATATAACACAATATACACCTTCCCAAGCCATGTAACACAATATACACCTTCCTAGGCCATATAACACAATATACACCTTCCCAGGCCATGTAACACAATATACACCTTCCCAGGCCATATAACACAATATACACCTTCCCAGACCATATAACACAATACACACCATCCCAGGCCATGTAACACAATATACACCTTCCCAGGCCATATAACACAATATACACCTTCCCAGGCCATATAACACAATATACACCTTCCCAGGCCATGTAACTCAATATACACCTTACCAGACCATATAACACAATATACACCTTCGCAGACCATATAACACAATATACAGCTGCCCAGGCAATGTAACACAATATACACCTTCCCAGGCCATATAACACGATATACACCTTCCCAGGCCATGTAACACAATATACACCTTCCCAGACCATATAACACAATATACACCTTCCCAGACCATATAACACAATATACACCTTCCCAGGACATATAACACAATATACACCTTCCCAGACCATATAACACAATATACACCTTCCCAGACCATATAACACAATATACACCTTCCCAGGCCATATAACACAATATACACCTTCCCTGACCATATAACACAATATACACCTTCCCAGGCCATATATCATAATATACACCTTCCCAGACCATATAACACAATATACACCTTCCCAGGCCATATAACACAATATACACCTTCGCAGATCATATAACACAATATACACCTTCCCAGGCCATGTAACACGATATACACCTTCCCAGGCCATATAACACAATATACACCTTCCCAGGCCATATAACACACAATATACACCTTCCCAGACCATATAACACAATATACACCTTCCCAGACCATATAACACAATATACACCTTCCCAGGCCATATAACACAATATACACCTTCCCAGGCCATGTAACGCAATATACACCTTCCCAGACCATATAACACAATATACAACTTCCCAGGCCATGTAACTCAATATACACCTTCCCAGGCCATATAACACAATATAAACCTTCCCAGGCCATATAACACAATATACACCTTCCCAGGCCATATAACACAATATACACCTTCCCAGGCCATATAACACAATATACACCTTCCCAGGCCATATAACACAATATACACCTTCCCAGGCCATATAACACAATACACACCTTCCCAGGCCATGTAACACACAATATACACCTTCCCAGGCCATGTATCACAATATACACCTCCCCAGGCCATGTAACACAATATACACCTTCCCAGGCCATATAACACAATATACACCTTCCCAGACCATATAACACGATATACAGCTTCCCAGATCATATAACACAATATACACCTTCCCAGGCCATGTAACACAATATACACCTTCCCAGGCCATATAACACGATATACACCTTCCCAGACCATGTAACACAATATACACCTTCCCAGGCCATATAACACAATACACACCTTCCCAGGCCATATAACACAATATACACCTTCCCAGGCCATATAACACAATACACACCTTCCCAGGCCATGTAACACAATATACACCTTCCCAGGCCATATAACACAATATACACCTTCCCAGACCATATAACACAATATACACCTTCCCAGACCATATAACACAATACACACCTTCCCAGATCATATAACACAATATACACCTTCCCAGGCCATGTATCACAATATACACCTCCCCAGGCCATGTAACACAATATACACCTTCCCAGGCCATATAACACAATATACACCTTCCCAGACCATATAACACGATATACAGCTTCCCAGATCATATAACACAATATACACCTTCCCAGGCCATGTAACACAATATACACCTTCCCAGGCCATATAACACGATATACACCTTCCCAGACCATGTAACACAATATACACCTTCCCAGGCCATATAACACAATACACACCTTCCCAGGCCATATAACACAATATACACCTTCCCAGGCCATATAACACAATACACACCTTCCCAGGCCATGTAACACAATATACACCTTCCCAGGCCATATAACACAATATACACCTTCCCAGACCATATAACACAATATACACCTTCCCAGACCATATAACACAATATACACCTTCCCAGGCCATATAACACACAATATACACCTTCCCAGACCATATAACACAATATACACCTTCCCAGACCATATAACACAATATACACCTTCCCAGGCCATATAACACAATATACACCTTCCCAGGCCATGTAACGCAATATACACCTTCCCAGACCATATAACACAATATACAACTTCCCAGGCCATGTAACTCAATATACACCTTCCCAGGCCATATAACACAATATAAACCTTCCCAGGCCATATAACACAATATACACCTTCCCAGGCCATATAACACAATATACACCTTCCCAGGCCATATAACACAATATACACCTTCCCAGGCCATATAACACAATATACACCTTCCCAGGCCATATAACACAATACACACCTTCCCAGGCCATGTAACACACAATATACACCTTCCCAGGCCATGTATCACAATATACACCTCCCCAGGCCATGTAACACAATATACACCTTCCCAGGCCATATAACACAATATACACCTTCCCAGACCATATAACACGATATACAGCTTCCCAGATCATATAACACAATATACACCTTCCCAGGCCATGTAACACAATATACACCTTCCCAGGCCATATAACACGATATACACCTTCCCAGACCATGTAACACAATATACACCTTCCCAGGCCATATAACACAATACACACCTTCCCAGGCCATATAACACAATATACACCTTCCCAGGCCATATAACACAATACACACCTTCCCAGGCCATGTAACACAATATACACCTTCCCAGGCCATATAACACAATATACACCTTCCCAGACCATATAACACAATATACACCTTCCCAGACCATATAACACAATATACACCTTCCCAGGCCATATAACACAATATACACCTTCCCAGACCATATAACACAATATACACCTTCCCAGGCCACGTAACACAATATACACCTTCCCAGGCCATGTAACACAATATACACCTTCCCAGGCCATATAACACAATATACACCTTCCCAGGCCATGTAACACAATATACACCTTCCCAGGCCATGTAACACAATATACACCTTCCCAGGCCATATAACACAATATACACCTTCCCAGGCCATGTAACACAATATACACCTTCCAGGCCATATAACACAATATACACCTTCCCAGGCCATGTAACACAATATACACCTTCCCAGGCCATGTAACACAATATACACCTTCCCAGGCCATATAACACAATATACACCTTCCCAGACCATTTAACACAATATACACCTTCCCAGGCCATGTAACACAATATACACCTTCCCAGACCATATAACACAATATACATCTTCCCAGGCCATATAACACAATATACACCTTCCCAGGCCATGTAACACAATATACACCTTCCCAGGCCATGTAACACAATATACACCTTCCTAGGCCATATAACACAATATACACCTTCCCAGGCCATGTAACACAATATACACCTTCCCAGGCCATATAACACAATATACACCTTCCCAGGCCATATAACACAATATACACCTTCCCAGGCCATGTAACACAATATACACCTTCCCAGGCCATATAACACAATATATACCTTCCCAGGCCATGTAACACAATATACACCTTCCCAGGCCATATAACACAATATACACCTTCCCAGGCCATATAACACAATATACACCTTCCCAGGCCATATAACACAATACACACCTTCCCAGGCCATGTAACACACCAGATACACCTTCCCAGGCCATGTAACACAATATACACCTTCCCAGGCCATATAACACAATATACACCTTCCCAGGCCATATAACACAATATACACCTTCCCAGGCCATATAATACAATACACACCTTCCCAGGCCATGTAACACACAATATACACCTTCCCAGGCCATGTAACACAATATACACCTTCCCAGGCCATGTAACACAATATACACCTTCCCAGGCCATATAACACAATATACACCTTCCCAGACCATATAACACAATATACAGCTTCCCAGATCATATAACACAATATACACCTTCCCAGGCCATGTAACACAATATACACCTTCCCAGGCCATATAACACGATATACACCTTCCCAGACCATGTAACACAATATACACCTTCCCAGGACATATAACACAATACACACCTTCCCAGGCCATATAACACAATATACACCTTCCCAGGCCATATAACACAATACACACCTTCCCAGGCCATGTAACACAATATACACCTTCCCAGGCCATATAACACAATATACACCTTCCCAGACCATATAACACAATATACACCTTCCCAGACCATATAACACAATATACACCTTCCCAGGCCATATAACACAATATACACCTTCCCAGACCATATAACACAATATACACCTTCCCAGGCCACGTAACACAATATACACCTTCCCAGGCCATGTAACACAATATACACCTTCCCAGGCCATATAACACAATATACACCTTCCCAGGCCATGTAACACAATATACACCTTCCCAGGCCATATAACACAATATACACCTTCCCAAGCCATGTAACACAATATACACCTTCCTAGGCCATATAACACAATATACACCTTCCCAGGCCATGTAACACAATATACACCTTCCCAGGCCATATAACACAATATACACCTTCCCAGACCATATAACACAATACACACCTTCCCAGGCCATGTAACACAATATACACCTTCCCAGGCCATATAACACAATATACACCTTCCCAGGCCATATAACACAATATACACCTTCCCAGGCCATGTAACTCAATATACACCTTACCAGACCATATAACACAATATACACCTTCGCAGACCATATAACACAATATACAGCTGCCCAGGCAATGTAACACAATATACACCTTCCTAGGCCATATAACACAATATACACCTTCCCAGGCCATGTAACACAATATACACCTTTCCAGACCATATAACACAATATACACCTTCCCAGACCATACAACACAATATACACCTTCCCAGGACATATAACACAATATACACCTTCCCAGACCATATAACACAATATACACCTTCCCAGACCATATAACACAATATACACCTTCCCAGGCCATATAACACGATATACAGCTTCCCAGACCATGTAACACAATATACACCTTCCCAGGCCATATAACACAATACACACCTTCCCAGGCCATATAACACAATATACACCTTCCCAGACCATGTAACACAATATACACCTCCCCAGGCCATGTAACACAATATACACCTTCCCAGGCCATATAACACAATATACACCTTCCCAGACCATATAACACGATATACAGCTTCCCAGATCATATAACACAATATACACCTTCCCAGGCCATGTAACACAATATACACCTTCCCAGGCCATATAACACGATATACACCTTCCCAGACCATGTAACACAATATACACCTTCCCAGGCCATATAACACAATACACACCTTCCCAGGCCATATAACACAATATACACCTTCCCAGGCCATATAACACAATACACACCTTCCCAGGCCATGTAACACAATATACACCTTCCCAGGCCATATAACACAATATACACCTTCCCAGACCATATAACACAATATACACCTTCCCAGACCATATAACACAATATACACCTTCCCAGGCCATATAACACAATATACACCTTCCCAGACCATATAACACAATATACACCTTCCCAGGCCACGTAACACAATATACACCTTCCCAGGCCATGTAACACAATATAAACCTTCCCAGGCCATATAACACAATATACACCTTCCCAGGCCATGTAACACAATATACACCTTCCCAGGCCATGTAACACAATATACACCTTCCCAGGCCATATAACACAATATACACCTTCCCAGGCCATGTAACACAATATACACCTTCCCAGGCCATGTAACACAATATACACCTTCCCAGGCCATATAACACAATATACACCTTCCCAGGCCATGTAACACAATATACACCTTCCCAGGCCATATAACACAATATACACCTTCCCAGGCCATGTAACACAATATACACCTTCCCAGGCCATATAAAACAATATACACCTTCCCAGGCCATATAACACAATATACACCTTCCCAGGCCATGTAACACAATATACACCTTCCCAGACCATATAACACAATATACATCTTCCCAGGCCATATAACACAATATACACCTTCCCAGGCCATGTAACACAATATACACCTTCCCAGGCCATGTAACACAATATACAACTTCCCAGGCCATATAACACAATATACACCTTCCCAGGCCATGTAACACAATATACACCTTCCCAGACCATATAACACGATATACAACTTCCCAGGCCATATAACACAACATACACCTTCCCAGGCCATGTAACACAATATACACCTTCCCAGGCCATGTAACACAATATACACCTTCCCAGGCCATATAACACAACATACACCTTCCCAGGCCATGTAACACAATATACACCTTCCCAGGCCATATAACACAATATACACCTTCCCAGGCCATGTAACACAATATACACCTTCCTAGGCCATATAACACAATATACACCTTCCCAGGCCATGTAACACAATATACACCTTCCCAGGCCATATAACACAATATACACCTTCCCAGACCATATAACACAATACACACCTTCCCAGGCCATGTAACACAATATACACCTTCCCGGGCCATATAACACAATATACACCTTCCCAGGCCATATAACACAACATACACCTTCCCAGGCCATGTAACACAATATACACCTTCCCAGACCATATAACACAATATACACCTTCCCAGACCATATAACACAATATACACCTTCCCAGACCATATAACACAAAATACACCTTCCCAGACCATATAACACAATATACACCTTCCCAGGCCATATAACACAATATACACCTTTCCAGACCATATAACACAATATAAACCTTCCCAGACCATATAACACAATATACACCTTCCCAGGCCATATATCATAATATACACCTTCCCAGACCATATAACACAATATACACCTTCCCAGGCCATATAACACGATATACACCTTCCCAGATCATATAACACAATATACACCTTCCCAGGCCATGTAACACGATATACACCTTCCCAGGCCATATAACACAATATACACCTTCCCAGGCCATATAACACACAATATACACCTTCCCGGACCATATAACACAATATACACCTTCCAAGACCATATAACACAATATAGACCTTCCCAGACCATATAACACAATATACACCTTCCCAGGCCATATAACACAATATACACCTTCCCAGGCCAAGTAACGCAATATACATCTTCCTAGACCATTTAACACAATACACAACTTCCCAGGCCATGTAACACAATATACACCTTCCCAGGCCATATAACACAATATACACCTTCCCAGGCCATATAACACAATATACACCTTCCCAGGCCATATAACACAATATACACCTTCCCAGGTCATATAACACAATATACACCTTCCCAAGCCATATAACACAATATACACCTTCCCAGGCCATATAACACAATACACACCTTCCCAGGCCATGTAACACACCAGATACACCTTCCCAGGCCATGTAACACAATATACACCTTCCCAGGCCATATAACACAATATACAAATTCCCAGGCCATATAACACAATATACACCTTCCCAGGCCATATAACACAATACACACCTTCCCAGGCCATGTAACACACAATATACACCTTCCCAGGCCATGTAACACAATATACACCTTCCCAGGCCATGTAACACAATATACACCTTCCCAGGCCATATAACACAATATACACCTTCCCAGACCATATAACACGATATACAGCTTCCCAGATCATATAACACAATATACACCTTCTCAGGCCATGTAACACAATATACACCTTCCCAGGCCATATAACACAATACACACCTTCCCAGGCCATATAACACCACATACACCTTCCCAGACCATATAACACAATACACACCTTCCCAGGCCATATAACACAATATACACCTTCCCAGACCATATAACACAATATACACCTTCCCAGACCATATGACACAATATACACCTTCCCAGGCCATATAACACAATATACACCTTCCCAGACCATATAACACAATATACACCTTCCCAGGCCACGTAACACAATATACACCTTCCCAGGCCATGTAACACAATATACACCTTCCCAGGCCATATAACACAATATACACCTTCCCAGGCCATGTAACACAATATACACCTTCCCAGGCCATATAACACAATATACACCTTCCCAGGCCATGTAACACAATATACACCTTCCCAGGCCATGTAACACAATATACACCTTCCCAGGCCATATAACACAATATACACCTTCCCAGGCCATGTAACACAACATATACCTTCCCAGGCCATGTAACACAATATACACCTTCCCAGGCCATATAACACAATATACACCTTCCCAGGCCATGTAACACAATATACACCTTCCCAGGCCATATAACACAATTTACACCTTCCAAAGCCATGTAACACAATATACACCTTCCCAGGCCATGTAACACAATATAGACCTTCCCAGGCCATATAACACAATATACACCTTCCCAGACCATATAACACAATATACACCTTCCCAGACCATGTAACACAATATACACCTTCCCAGGCCATATAACACAATATACACCTTCCCAGGCCATGTAACACAATATACACCTTCCCAGACCATATAACACAATATACACCTTCCCAGGCCATGTAACACAATATACACCTTCCCAGGCCATATGACACAATATACACCTTCCCAGGCCATATAACACAATATACACCTTCCCAGCCCATGTAACACAATATACACCTTCCCAGACCATATAACACAATATACATCTTCCCAGGCCATATAGCACAATATACACCTTCCCAGGCCATGTAACACAATATACACCTTCCCAGGCCATATAAAACAATATACACCTTCCCAGGCCATATAACACAATATACACCTTCCCAGGCCATGTAACACAATATACACCTTCCCAGACCATATAACACAATATACATCTTCCCAGGCCATATAACACAATATACACCTTCCCAGGCCATGTAACACAATATACACCTTCCCAGGCCATATAACACAATATACACCTTCCCAGACCATATAACACAATATACACCTTCCCAGGTCATGTAACACAATATACACCTTCCCAGGCCATATAACACAATATACACCTTCCCAGACCATATAACACAATATACACCTTCCCAGGCCACGTAACACAATATACACCTTCCCAGGCCATGTAACACAATATACACCTTCCCAGGCCATATAACACAATATACACCTTCCCAGGCCATGTAACACAATATACACCTTCCCAGGCCATATAACACAATATACACCTTCCCAGGCCATGTAACACAATATACACCTTCCCAGGCCATGTAACACAATATACACCTTCCCAGGCCATATAACACAATATACACCTTCCCAGGCCATGTAACACAACATATACCTTCCCAGGCCATGTAACACAATATACACCTTCCCAGGCCATATAACACAATATACACCTTCCCAGGCCATGTAACACAATATACACCTTCCCAGGCCATATAACACAATTTACACCTTCCAAAGCCATGTAACACAATATACACCTTCCCAGGCCATGTAACACAATATAGACCTTCCCAGGCCATATAACACAATATACACCTTCCCAGACCATATAACACAATATACACCTTCCCAGACCATGTAACACAATATACACCTTCCCAGGCCATATAACACAATATACACCTTCCCAGGCCATGTAACACAATATACACCTTCCCAGACCATATAACACAATATACACCTTCCCAGGCCATGTAACACAATATACACCTTCCCAGGCCATATGACACAATATACACCTTCCCAGGCCATATAACACAATATACACCTTCCCAGCCCATGTAACACAATATACACCTTCCCAGACCATATAACACAATATACATCTTCCCAGGCCATATAGCACAATATACACCTTCCCAGGCCATGTAACACAATATACACCTTCCCAGGCCATATAAAACAATATACACCTTCCCAGGCCATATAACACAATATACACCTTCCCAGGCCATGTAACACAATATACACCTTCCCAGACCATATAACACAATATACATCTTCCCAGGCCATATAACACAATATACACCTTCCCAGGCCATGTAACACAATATACACCTTCCCAGGCCATATAACACAATATACACCTTCCCAGACCATATAACACAATATACACCTTCCCAGGTCATGTAACACAATATACACCTTCCCAGGCCATATAACACAATATACAACTTCCCAGGCCATGTAACACAATATACACCTTCCCAGACCATATAACACAATATACACCTTCCCAGGCCATATAACACAATACACACCTTCCCAGGCCATGTAACACAATATACACCTTCCCAGGCCATGTAACACAATATACACCTTCCCAGGCCATGTAACACGATATACACCTTCCCAGACCATATAACACAATATACACCTTCCCAGGCCACGTAACACAATATACACCTTCCCAGGCCATGTAACACAATATACACCTTCCCAGGCCATATAACACAATATACACCTTCCCAGGCCATGTAACACAATATACACCTTCCAGGCCATATAACACAATATACACCTTCCCAGGCCATGTAACACAATATACACCTTCCCAGGCCATGTAACACAATATACACCTTCCCAGGCCATATAACACAATATACACCTTCCCAGACCATTTAACACAATATACACCTTCCCAGGCTATGTAACACAATATACACCTTCCCAGACCATATAACACAATATACATCTTCCCAGGCCATATAACACAATATACACCTTCCCAGGCCATGTAACACAATATACACCTTCCCAGGCCATGTAACACAATATACACCTTCCCAGACCATATAACACAATATACACCTTCCCAGGCCATGTAACACAATATACACCTTCCCAGGCCATATAACACAATATACAACTTCCCAGGCCATATAGCACAATATACAGATTCCCAGGCCATATAACACAATATACACCTTCCCAGGCCATGTAACACAATATACACCTTCCCAGGCCATATAAAACAATATACACCTTCCCAGGCCATATAACACAATATACACCTTCCCAGGCCATGTAACACAATATACACCTTCCCAGGCCATGTAACACAATATACAACTTCCCAGGCCATATAACACAATATACACCTTCCCAGGCCATGTAACACAATATACACCTTCCCAGACCATATAACACGATATACAACTTCCCAGGCCATATAACACAACATACACCTTCCCAGGCCATGTAACACAATATACACCTTCCCAGGCCATGTAACACAATATACACCTTCCCAGGCCATATAACACAACATACACCTTCCCAGGCCATGTAACACAATATACACCTTCCCAGGCCATATAACACAATATACACCTTCCCAGGCCATGTAACACAATATACACCTTCCTAGGCCATATAACACAATATACACCTTCCCAGGCCATGTAACACAATATACACCTTCCCAGGCCATATAATACAATATACACCTTCCCAGACCATATAACACAATACACACCTTCCCAGGCCATGTAACACAATATACACCTTCCCAGGCCATATAACACAATATACACCTTCCCAGGCCATATAACACAACATACACCTTCCCAGGCCATGTAACACAATATACACCTTCCCAGACCATATAACACAATATACACCTTCCCAGACCATATAACACAATATACACCTTCCCAGACCATATAACACAAAATACACCTTCCCAGACCATATAACACAATATACACCTTCCCAGGCCATATAACACAATATACACCTTTCCAGACCATATAACACAATATAAACCTTCCCAGACCATATAACACAATATACACCTTCCCAGGCCATATATCATAATATACACCTTCCCAGACCATATAACACAATATACACCTTCCCAGGCCATATAACACGATATACACCTTCCCAGATCATATAACACAATATACACCTTCCCAGGCCATGTAACACGATATACACCTTCCCAGGCCATATAACACAATATACACCTTCCCAGGCCATATAACACACAATATACACCTTCCCAGACCATATAACACAATATACACCTTCCAAGACCATATAACACAATATAGACCTTCCCAGACCATATAACACAATATACACCTTCCCAGGCCATATAACACAATATACACCTTCCCAGGCCAAGTAACGCAATATACATCTTCCTAGACCATTTAACACAATACACAACTTCCCAGGCCATGTAACACAATATACACCTTCCCAGGCCATATAACACAATATACACCTTCCCAGGCCATATAACACAATATACACCTTCCCAGGCCATATAACACAATATACACCTTCCCAGGTCATATAACACAATATACACCTTCCCAGGCCATATAACACAATACACACCTTCCCAGGCCATGTAACACAATATACACCTTCCCAGGCCATGTAACACAATATACACCTTCCCAGGCCATGTAACACGATATACACCTTCCCAGACCATATAACACAATATACACCTTCCCAGGCCACGTAACACAATATACACCTTCCCAGGCCATGTAACACAATATACACCTTCCCAGGCCATATAACACAATATACACCTTCCCAGGCCATGTAACACAATATACACCTTCCAGGCCATATAACACAATATACACCTTCCCAGGCCATGTAACACAATATACACCTTCCCAGGCCATGTAACACAATATACACCTTCCCAGGCCATATAACACAATATACACCTTCCCAGACCATTTAACACAATATACACCTTCCCAGGCTATGTAACACAATATACACCTTCCCAGACCATATAACACAATATACATCTTCCCAGGCCATATAACACAATATACACCTTCCCAGGCCATGTAACACAATATACACCTTCCCAGGCCATATAACACAATATACACCTTCCCAGACCATATAACACAATATACACCTTCCCAGGCCATGTAACACAATATACACCTTCCCAGGCCATATAACACAATATACAACTTCCCAGGCCATATAGCACAATATACAGATTCCCAGGCCATATAACACAATATACACCTTCCCAGGCCATGTAACACAATATACACCTTCCCAGGCCATATAAAACAATATACACCTTCCCAGGCCATATAACACAATATACACCTTCCCAGGCCATGTAACACAATATACACCTTCCCAGACCATATAACACAATATACATCTTCCCAGGCCATATAACACAATATACACCTTCCCAGGCCATGTAACACAATATACACCTTCCCAGGCCATGTAACACAATATACACCTTCCCAGGCCATGTAACACAATATACACCTTCCCAGGCCATATAACACAATATACAAATTCCCAGGCCATATAACACAATATACACCTTCCCAGGCCATATAACACAATACACACCTTCCCAGGCCATGTAACACACAATATACACCTTCCCAGGCCATGTAACACAATATACACCTTCCCAGGCCATGTAACACAATATACACCTTCCCAGGCCATATAACACAATATACACCTTCCCAGACCATATAACACGATATACAGCTTCCCAGATCATATAACACAATATACACCTTCTCAGGCCATGTAACACAATATACACCTTCCCAGGCCATATAACACAATATACAACTTCCCAGGCCATATAACACAATATACACCTTCCCAGGCCATGTAACACAATATACACCTTCCCAGACCATATAACACGATATACAACTTCCCAGGCCATATAACACAACATACACCTTCCCAGGCCATGTAACACAATATACACCTTCCCAGGCCATGTAACACAATATACACCTTCCCAGGCCATATAACACAACATACACCTTCCCAGGCCATGTAACACAATATACACCTTCCCAGGCCATATAACACAATATACACCTTCCCAGGCCATGTAACACAATATACACCTTCCTAGGCCATATAACACAATATACACCTTCCCAGGCCATGTAACACAATATACACCTTCCCAGGCCATATAATACAATATACACCTTCCCAGACCATATAACACAATACACACCTTCCCAGGCCATGTAACACAATATACACCTTCCCAGGCCATATAACACAATATACACCTTCCCAGGCCATATAACACAACATACACCTTCCCAGGCCATGTAACACAATATACACCTTCCCAGACCATATAACACAATATACACCTTCCCAGACCATATAACACAATATACACCTTCCCAGACCATATAACACAAAATACACCTTCCCAGACCATATAACACAATATACACCTTCCCAGGCCATATAACACAATATACACCTTTCCAGACCATATAACACAATATAAACCTTCCCAGACCATATAACACAATATACACCTTCCCAGGCCATATATCATAATATACACCTTCCCAGACCATATAACACAATATACACCTTCCCAGGCCATATAACACGATATACACCTTCCCAGATCATATAACACAATATACACCTTCCCAGGCCATGTAACACGATATACACCTTCCCAGGCCATATAACACAATATACACCTTCCCAGGCCATATAACACACAATATACACCTTCCCAGACCATATAACACAATATACACCTTCCAAGACCATATAACACAATATAGACCTTCCCAGACCATATAACACAATATACACCTTCCCAGGCCATATAACACAATATACACCTTCCCAGGCCAAGTAACGCAATATACATCTTCCTAGACCATTTAACACAATACACAACTTCCCAGGCCATGTAACACAATATACACCTTCCCAGGCCATATAACACAATATACACCTTCCCAGGCCATATAACACAATATACACCTTCCCAGGCCATATAACACAATATACACCTTCCCAGGTCATATAACACAATATACACCTTCCCAGGCCATATAACACAATACACACCTTCCCAGGCCATGTAACACAATATACACCTTCCCAGGCCATGTAACACAATATACACCTTCCCAGGCCATGTAACACGATATACACCTTCCCAGACCATATAACACAATATACACCTTCCCAGGCCACGTAACACAATATACACCTTCCCAGGCCATGTAACACAATATACACCTTCCCAGGCCATATAACACAATATACACCTTCCCAGGCCATGTAACACAATATACACCTTCCAGGCCATATAACACAATATACACCTTCCCAGGCCATGTAACACAATATACACCTTCCCAGGCCATGTAACACAATATACACCTTCCCAGGCCATATAACACAATATACACCTTCCCAGACCATTTAACACAATATACACCTTCCCAGGCTATGTAACACAATATACACCTTCCCAGACCATATAACACAATATACATCTTCCCAGGCCATATAACACAATATACACCTTCCCAGGCCATGTAACACAATATACACCTTCCCAGGCCATATAACACAATATACACCTTCCCAGACCATATAACACAATATACACCTTCCCAGGCCATGTAACACAATATACACCTTCCCAGGCCATATAACACAATATACAACTTCCCAGGCCATATAGCACAATATACAGATTCCCAGGCCATATAACACAATATACACCTTCCCAGGCCATGTAACACAATATACACCTTCCCAGGCCATATAAAACAATATACACCTTCCCAGGCCATATAACACAATATACACCTTCCCAGGCCATGTAACACAATATACACCTTCCCAGACCATATAACACAATATACATCTTCCCAGGCCATATAACACAATATACACCTTCCCAGGCCATGTAACACAATATACACCTTCCCAGGCCATGTAACACAATATACACCTTCCCAGGCCATGTAACACAATATACACCTTCCCAGGCCATATAACACAATATACAAATTCCCAGGCCATATAACACAATATACACCTTCCCAGGCCATATAACACAATACACACCTTCCCAGGCCATGTAACACACAATATACACCTTCCCAGGCCATGTAACACAATATACACCTTCCCAGGCCATGTAACACAATATACACCTTCCCAGGCCATATAACACAATATACACCTTCCCAGACCATATAACACGATATACAGCTTCCCAGATCATATAACACAATATACACCTTCTCAGGCCATGTAACACAATATACACCTTCCCAGGCCATATAACACGATATACACCTTCCAAGACCATGTAACACAATATACACCTTCCCAGGCCATATAACACAATACACACCTTCCCAGGCCATATAACACCACATACACCTTCCCAGACCATATAACACAATACACACCTTCCCAGGCCATATAACACAATATACACCTTCCCAGACCATATAACACAATATACACCTTCCCAGACCATATGACACAATATACACCTTCCCAGGCCATATAACACAATATACACCTTCCCAGACCATATAACACAATATACTCCTTCCCAGGCCACGTAACACAATATACACCTTCCCAGGCCATGTAACACAATATACACCTTCCCAGGCCATATAACACAATATACACCTTCCCAGGCCATGTAACACAATATACACCTTCCCAGGCCATATAACACAATATACACCTTCCCAGGCCATGTAACACAATATACACCTTCCCAGGCCATGTAACACAATATACACCTTCCCAGGCCATATAACACAATATACACCTTCCCAGGCCATGTAACACAACATATACCTTCCCAGGCCATGTAACACAATATACACCTTCCCAGGCCATATAACACAATATACACCTTCCCAGGCCATGTAACACAATATACACCTTCCCAGGCCATATAACACAATTTACACCTTCCAAAGCCATGTAACACAATATACACCTTCCCAAGCCATGTAACACAATATAGACCTTCCCAGGCCATATAACACAATATACACCTTCCCAGACCATATAACACAATATACACCTTCCCAGACCATGTAACACAATATACACCTTCCCAGGCCATATAACACAATATACACCTTCCCAGGCCATGTAACACAATATACACCTTCCCTGACCATATAACACAATATACACCTTCCCAGGCCATATAACACAATACACACCTTCCCAGGCCATGTAACACAATATACACCTTCCCAGGCCATGTAACACAATATACACCTTCCCAGGCCATGTAACACGATATACACCTTCCCAGACCATATAACACAATATACACCTTCCCAGGCCACGTAACACAATATACACCTTCCCAGGCCATGTAACACAATATACACCTTCCCAGGCCATATAACACAATATACACCTTCCCAGGCCATGTAACACAATATACACCTTCCAGGCCATATAACACAATATACACCTTCCCAGGCCATGTAACACAATATACACCTTCCCAGGCCATGTAACACAATATACACCTTCCCAGGCCATATAACACAATATACACCTTCCCAGACCATTTAACACAATATACACCTTCCCAGGCTATGTAACACAATATACACCTTCCCAGACCATATAACACAATATACATCTTCCCAGGCCATATAACACAATATACACCTTCCCAGGCCATGTAACACAATATACACCTTCCCAGGCCATGTAACACAATATACACCTTCCCAGGCCATGTAACACGATATACACCTTCCCAGACCATATAACACAATATACACCTTCCCAGGCCACGTAACACAATATACACCTTCCCAGGCCATGTAACACAATATACACCTTCCCAGGCCATATAACACAATATACACCTTCCCAGGCCATGTAACACAATATACACCTTCCAGGCCATATAACACAATATACACCTTCCCAGGCCATGTAACACAATATACACCTTCCCAGGCCATGTAACACAATATACACCTTCCCAGGCCATATAACACAATATACACCTTCCCAGACCATTTAACACAATATACACCTTCCCAGGCTATGTAACACAATATACACCTTCCCAGACCATATAACACAATATACATCTTCCCAGGCCATATAACACAATATACACCTTCCCAGGCCATGTAACACAATATACACCTTCCCAGGCCATATAACACAATATACACCTTCCCAGACCATATAACACAATATACACCTTCCCAGGCCATGTAACACAATATACACCTTCCCAGGCCATATAACACAATATACAACTTCCCAGGCCATATAGCACAATATACAGATTCCCAGGCCATATAACACAATATACACCTTCCCAGGCCATGTAACACAATATACACCTTCCCAGGCCATATAAAACAATATACACCTTCCCAGGCCATATAACACAATATACACCTTCCCAGGCCATGTAACACAATATACACCTTCCCAGACCATATAACACAATATACATCTTCCCAGGCCATATAACACAATATACACCTTCCCAGGCCATGTAACACAATATACACCTTCCCAGGCCATGTAACACAATATACAACTTCCCAGGCCATATAACACAATATACACCTTCCCAGGCCATGTAACACAATATACACCTTCCCAGACCATATAACACGATATACAACTTCCCAGGCCATATAACACAACATACACCTTCCCAGGCCATGTAACACAATATACACCTTCCCAGGCCATGTAACACAATATACACCTTCCCAGGCCATATAACACAACATACACCTTCCCAGGCCATGTAACACAATATACACCTTCCCAGGCCATATAACACAATATACACCTTCCCAGGCCATGTAACACAATATACACCTTCCTAGGCCATATAACACAATATACACCTTCCCAGGCCATGTAACACAATATACACCTTCCCAGGCCATATAACACAATATACACCTTCCCAGACCATATAACACAATACACACCTTCCCAGGCCATGTAACACAATATACACCTTCCCAGGCCATATAACACAATATACACCTTCCCAGGCCATATAACACAACATACACCTTCCCAGGCCATGTAACACAATATACACCTTCCCAGACCATATAACACAATATACACCTTCCCAGACCATATAACACAATATACACCTTCCCAGACCATATAACACAAAATACACCTTCCCAGACCATATAACACAATATACACCTTCCCAGGCCATATAACACAATATACACCTTTCCAGACCATATAACACAATATAAACCTTCCCAGACCATATAACACAATATACACCTTCCCAGGCCATATATCATAATATACACCTTCCCAGACCATATAACACAATATACACCTTCCCAGGCCATATAACACGATATACACCTTCCCAGATCATATAACACAATATACACCTTCCCAGGCCATGTAACACGATATACACCTTCCCAGGCCATATAACACAATATACACCTTCCCAGGCCATATAACACACAGTATACACCTTCCCAGACCATATAACACAATATACACCTTCCAAGACCATATAACACAATATAGACCTTCCCAGACCATATAACACAATATACACCTTCCCAGGCCATATAACACAATATACACCTTCCCAGGCCAAGTAACGCAATATACATCTTCCTAGACCATTTAACACAATACACAACTTCCCAGGCCATGTAACACAATATACACCTTCCCAGGCCATATAACACAATATACACCTTCCCAGGCCATATAACACAATATACACCTTCCCAGGCCATATAACACAATATACACCTTCCCAGGTCATATAACACAATATACACCTTCCCAAGCCATATAACACAATATACACCTTCCCAGGCCATATAACACAATACACACCTTCCCAGGCCATGTAACACACCAGATACACCTTCCCAGGCCATGTAACACAATATACACCTTCCCAGGCCATATAACACAATATACAAATTCCCAGGCCATATAACACAATATACACCTTCCCAGGCCATATAACACAATACACACCTTCCCAGGCCATGTAACACACAATATACACCTTCCCAGGCCATGTAACACAATATACACCTTCCCAGGCCATGTAACACAATATACACCTTCCCAGGCCATATAACACAATATACACCTTCCCAGACCATATAACACGATATACAGCTTCCCAGATCATATAACACAATATACACCTTCTCAGGCCATGTAACACAATATACACCTTCCCAGGCCATATAACACGATATACACCTTCCAAGACCATGTAACACAATATACACCTTCCCAGGCCATATAACACAATACACACCTTCCCAGGCCATATAACACCACATACACCTTCCCAGACCATATAACACAATACACACCTTCCCAGGCCATATAACACAATATACACCTTCCCAGACCATATAACACAATATACACCTTCCCAGACCATATGACACAATATACACCTTCCCAGGCCATATAACACAATATACACCTTCCCAGACCATATAACACAATATACACCTTCCCAGGCCACGTAACACAATATACACCTTCCCAGGCCATGTAACACAATATACACCTTCCCAGGCCATATAACACAATATACACCTTCCCAGGCCATGTAACACAATATACACCTTCCCAGGCCATATAACACAATATACACCTTCCCAGGCCATGTAACACAATATACACCTTCCCAGGCCATGTAACACAATATACACCTTCCCAGGCCATATAACACAATATACACCTTCCCAGGCCATGTAACACAACATATACCTTCCCAGGCCATGTAACACAATATACACCTTCCCAGGCCATATAACACAATATACACCTTCCCAGGCCATGTAACACAATATACACCTTCCCAGGCCATATAACACAATTTACACCTTCCAAAGCCATGTAACACAATATACACCTTCCCAGGCCATGTAACACAATATAGACCTTCCCAGGCCATATAGCACAATATACACCTTCCCAGACCATATAACACAATATACACCTTCCCAGACCATGTAACACAATATACACCTTCCCAGGCCATATAACACAATATACACCTTCCCAGGCCATGTAACACAATATACACCTTCCCAGACCATATAACACAATATACACCTTCCCAGGCCATGTAACACAATATACACCTTCCCAGGCCATATGACACAATATACACCTTCCCAGGCCATATAACACAATATACACCTTCCCAGCCCATGTAACACAATATACACCTTCCCAGACCATATAACACAATATACATCTTCCCAGGCCATATAGCACAATATACACCTTCCCAGGCCATGTAACACAATATACACCTTCCCAGGCCATATAAAACAATATACACCTTCCCAGGCCATATAACACAATATACACCTTCCCAGGCCATGTAACACAATATACACCTTCCCAGACCATATAACACAATATACATCTTCCCAGGCCATATAACACAATATACACCTTCCCAGGCCATGTAACACAATATACACCTTCCCAGGCCATATAACACAATATACACCTTCCCAGACCATATAACACAATATACACCTTCCCAGGTCATGTAACACAATATACACCTTCCCAGGCCATATAACACAATATACAACTTCCCAGGCCATGTAACACAATATACACCTTCCCAGACCATATAACACAATATACACCTTCCCAGGCCATATAACACAATACACACCTTCCCAGGCCATGTAACACAATATACACCTTCCCAGGCCATGTAACACAATATACACCTTCCCAGGCCATGTAACACGATATACACCTTCCCAGACCATATAACACAATATACACCTTCCCAGGCCACGTAACACAATATACACCTTCCCAGGCCATGTAACACAATATACACCTTCCCAGGCCATATAACACAATATACACCTTCCCAGGCCATGTAACACAATATACACCTTCCCAGGCCATGTAACACAATATACACCTTCCCAGGCCATATAACACAATATACACCTTCCCAGGCCATGTAACACAATATACACCTTCCCAGGCCATGTAACACAATATACACCTTCCCAGGCCATATAACACAATATACACCTTCCAAGGCCATGTAACACAATATACAGCTTCCCAGGCCATGTAACACAATATACACCTTCCCAGGCCATATAACACAATATACACCTTCCCAGGCCATGTAACACAATATACACCTTCCCAGGCCATATAACACAATATACACCTTCCCAGGCCATGTAACACAATATACACCTTCCCAGGCCATGTAACACAATATACAACTTCCCAGGCCATATAACACAATATACACCTTCCCAGACCATATAACACAATATACACCTTCCCATGCCATGTAACACAATATACACCTTCCCAGGCCATATAACACAATATACACCTTCCCAGGCCATGTAACACAATATACACCTTCCCAGACCATATAACACAATATACATCTTCCCAGGCCATATAACACAATATACACCTTTCCAGACCATATAACACAATATACACCTTCCCAGACCATATAACACAATATACACCTTCCCAGGCCATATAACACGATATACACCTTCCCAGACCATGTAACACAATATACACCTTCCCAGGCCATATAACACAATATACACCTTCCCAGGCCATGTAACACAATATACACCTTCCTAGGCCATATAACACAATATACACCTTCCCAGGCCATGTAACACAATATACACCTTCCCAGGCCATATAACACAATATACACCTTCCCAGACCATATAACACAATACACACCTTCCCAGGCCATGTAACACAATATACACCTTCCCAGGCCATGTAACACAATATACACCTTCCCAGGCCATATAACACAACATACACCTTCCCAGGCCATGTAACACAATATACACCTTCCCAGGCCATGTAACACAATATACACCTTCCCAGGCCATATAACACAATATACACCTTCCCAGGCCATATAACACAACATACACCTTCCCAGGCCATGTAACACAATATACACCTTCCCAGGCCATGTAACACAATATACACCTTCCCAGGCCATGTAACACAATATACACCTTCCCAGACCATATAACACAATATACACCTTCCCAGGCCATGTAACACAATATACACCTTCCCAGGCCATATAACACAATATACACCTTCCCAGGCCATGTAACACAATATACACCTTCCCAGGCCATGTAACACAATATACACCTTCCCAGGCCATATAACACAATATACACCTTCCCAGGCCATGTAACACAATATACACCTTCCCAGACCATATAACACGATATACAACTTCCCAGGCCATATAACACAACATACACCTTCCCAGGCCATGTAACACAATATACACCTTCCCAGGCCATGTAACACAATATACACCTTCCCAGGCCATATAACACAACATACACCTTCCCAGGCCATGTAACACAATATACACCTTCCCAGGCCATATAACACAATATACACCTTCCCAGGCCATGTAACACAATATACACCTTCCTAGGCCATATAACACAATATACACCTTCCCAGGCCATGTAACACAATATACACCTTCCCAGGCCATATAACACAATATACACCTTCCCAGACCATATAACACAATACACACCTTCCCAGGCCATGTAACACAATATACACCTTCCCAGGCCATATAACACAATATACACCTTCCCAGGCCATATAACACAACATACACCTTCCCAGGCCATGTAACACAATATACACCTTCCCAGACCATATAACACAATATACACCTTCCCAGACCATATAACACAATATACACCTTCCCAGACCATATAACACAAAATACACCTTCCCAGACCATATAACACAATATACACCTTCCCAGGCCATATAACACAATATACACCTTTCCAGACCATATAACACAATATACACCTTCCCAGACCATATAACACAATATACACCTTCCCAGGCCATATATCATAATATACACCTTCCCAGACCATATAACACAATATACACCTTCCCAGGCCATATAACACGATATACACCTTCCCAGATCATATAACACAATATACACCTTCCCAGGCCATGTAACACGATATACACCTTCCCAGGCCATATAACACAATATACACCTTCCCAGGCCATATAACACACAATATACACCTTCCCAGACCATATAACACAATATACACCTTCCCAGACCATATAACACAATATAGACCTTCCCAGACCATATAACACAATATACACCTTCCCAGGCCATATAACACAATATACACCTTCCCAGGCCAAGTAACGCAATATACACCTTCCTAGACCATTTAACACAATACACAACTTCCCAGGCCATGTAACACAATATACACCTTCCCAGGCCATATAACACAATATACACCTTCCCAGGCCATATAACACAATATACACCTTCCCAGGCCATATAACACAATATACACCTTCCCAGGCCATATAACACAATATACACCTTCCCAAGCCATATAACACAATATACACCTTCCCAGGCCATATAACACAATACACACCTTCCCAGGCCATGTAACACACCAGATACACCTTCCCAGGCCATGTAACACAATATACACCTTCCCAGGCCATATAACACAATATACAAATTCCCAGGCCATATAACACAATATACACCTTCCCAGGCCATATAACACAATACACACCTTCCCAGGCCATGTAACACACAATATACACCTTCCCAGGCCATGTAACACAATATACACCTTCCCAGGCCATGTAACACAATATACACCTTCCCAGGCCATATAACACAATATACACCTTCCCAGACCATATAACACGATATACAGCTTCCCAGATCATATAACACAATATACACCTTCCCAGGCCATGTAACACAATATACACCTTCCCAGGCCATATAACACGATATACACCTACCAAGACCATGTAACACAATATACACCTTCCCAGGCCATATAACACAATACACACCTTCCCAGGCCATATAACACCACATACACCTTCCCAGACCATATAACACAATACACACCTTCCCAGGCCATATAACACAATATACACCTTCCCAGACCATATAACACAATATACACCTTCCCAGACCATATGACACAATATACACCTTCCCAGGCCATATAACACAATATACACCTTCCCAGACCATATAACACAATATACACCTTCCCAGGCCACGTAACACAATATACACCTTCCCAGGCCATGTAACACAATATACACCTTCCCAGGCCATATAACACAATATACACCTTCCCAGGCCATGTAACACAATATACACCTTCCCAGGCCATATAACACAATATACACCTTCCCAGGCCATGTAACACAATATACACCTTCCCAGGCCATGTAACACAATATACACCTTCCCAGGCCATATAACACAATATACACCTTCCCAGGCCATGTAACACAATATATACCTTCCCAGGCCATGTAACACAATATACACCTTCCCAGGCCATATAACACAATATACACCTTCCCAGGCCATGTAACACAATATACACCTTCCCAGGCCATATAACACAATTTACACCTTCCAAAGCCATGTAACACAATATACACCTTCCCAGGCCATGTAACACAATATAGACCTTCCCAGGCCATATAACACAATATACATCTTCCCAGACCATATAACACAATATACACCTTCCCAGGCCATGTAACACAATATACACCTTCCTAGGCCATATAACACAATATACACCTTCCCAGGCCATGTAACACAATATACACCTTCCCAGGCCATATAACACAATATACACCTTCCCAGACCATATAACACAATACACACCTTCCCAGGCCATGTAACACAATATACACCTTCCCAGGCCATATAACACAATATACACCTTCCCAGGCCATATAACACAACATACACCTTCCCAGGCCATGTAACACAATATACACCTTCCCAGACCATATAACACAATATACACCTTCCCAGACCATATAACACAATATACACCTTCCCAGACCATATAACACAAAATACACCTTACCAGACCATATAACACAATATACACCTTCCCAGGCCATATAACACAATATACACCTTTCCAGACCATATAACACAATATACACCTTCCCAGACCATATAACACAATATACACCTTCCCAGGCCATATATCATAATATACACCTTCCCAGACCATATAACACAATATACACCTTCCCAGGCCATATAACACGATATACACCTTCCCAGATCATATAACACAATATACACCTTCCCAGGCCATGTAACACGATATACACCTTCCCAGGCCATATAACACAATATACACCTTCCCAGGCCATATAACACACAATATACACCTTCCCAGACCATATAACACAATATACACCTTCCCAGACCATATAACACAATATAGACCTTCCCAGACAAAATCCACGCACCCCACTCTGTAAGATGGTAGTGTTGGTGCCATGACAAAAGCCACCCACCCCACTCTGTAAGATGGTAGTGTTGGTGCCATGACAAAAGCCACCCACCCCACCCTGTAAGATGGTAGTGTTGGTGTCATGACAAAAGCCACCCACCCCACTCTGTAAGATGGTAGTGTTGGTGCCATGACAAAAGCCACCCACCCCACTCTGTAAGATGGTAGTGTTGGTGCCATGACAAAAGCCACCCACCCCACTCTGTAAGATGGTAGTGTTGGTGCCATGACAAAAGCCACCCACCCCACTCTGTAAGATGGTAGTGTTGGTGCCATGACAAAAGCCACCCACCCCACCCTGTAAGATGGTAGTGTTGGTGCCATGACAAAAGCCATCCACCCCACCCTGTAAGATGGTAGTGTTGGTGCCATGACACATAGAACAAACAACCAACCGGTAACATGTAAATAAACAAATAAATAAACAAATATAAACACACACAGACACCCGGATGTGGCGCATGCGCAGACTGAGCACACAACACACACACAGAAACAAAATGGCGTAGGACAGAACAAAGGAGAGGCACAAAAACAAAGAGAAGAAAAGAATCCCCAGTCACTGAAGAGGTCACAGAATGTGTGACGAAAGAACTTTGACAATATATAAACAACTATCTGGTTGTGGAACCAACCAACCAACCAGAAATTTATAAATTCCTAAATTTATAAATTTATTATAATAAATTGAAGTGAAAGCAACTGGTGCGTGTGTTTCTTATTGGCAACATGACCCTCCCAAAGTATAACAATATATATATATATATATATATATATATATATATATATATATATATATATATAAAGAATTAAAAAGAACAGAAAGATGCAGTAAAAGAGATTTATTCGGTTCTTACATACGTTTCAATAGACATCTATTTGCCTAGATCTCGCTACATCTATAATATTATATATTTAGTAGAGCATTCGATATCCAATGCACAATCGATCTCATATCATCAGAGATTATAATCTCTGATGATAGGCAAATAGATGTCTATCGAAACGTACGTAAGAACCGAATAAATCTCTTTTACTGCATCTTTCTGTTCTTTTTAATTCTTTATACACGCCCCGGAATATAGCTAAACTGGAATATACACCTTTTTTCTGCATTTCGTTGAACACCACTCTGTTGTAAGCTGACATCCCACTACACGGTACATAACACTGTGTCCTGGAAAACATTAATGCACTCGTGCATAACCAATTATATATATATATATATATATATATATATATATATATATATATATATATATATATATATATATATATTTGGTATTAGGATTGGTGCTCTGAAATAGCGATGCATACATGAATGTATGTATAGTATATTTAGCAATATATCGTAGAGTGCGTGGCTCTGATGAACGCCAACCAGCGGGAAACAGACTGTCAGCTTCTCTCCCTTCTTTCGCCGAAAAGAAGTAAGTGGCATAGTCACTACTTTAAAACTGATAGCGTAAGGTCTTCTAAATATTTTTAATTAAACATACGGTATATTGCCAAACATATTATATATAATTCATGTATATATTTGTTATTTTCTAGAAGGTGTTGATTGTGCTCACACCTGGTAAGAGATGGAGTCCTCCAGGTTTACAATGGCCAAGACACACCAAATATTACTCCGGCGCTCCTACGACTCCATACATATATATTTTGTAATGTCTGGAATACTTCTTGGAATGTTGTTCCTTCCAATCGTTTTCTTCTTTATTTCCAACAGTCTGTCAATGACCAACCCTTTGCCACTATATTACACCAAAACAATATTCCACTTCTCTCTGTCTTAAATTCCTTTTTATTTCATCTTTTACTTCATATTTTTTAGTATATATCATTTACAATTTCGTTTCGTTTCAAAACGCCTCACGCCTTTTATAATGATTGATTGATTGTGATTTTGCGAGAATCTCTCGCCATAGATACTCTTTCATTCACTTAAATTATACTTTTGTAAAATTTCTCTCTTTATTTTACATCTATTGTTATTTTCTTTCTGATCTCATTAATGATTTTTAAAATTCTTTATTTTCTGTCTTTCTCTGTTAATTATTCAGGCTGTTTCACTTTAAACACTCAAGATATAATCTGGAAGATAGGTCTTAGTTTTTCAATGTTTATACATTTTCTCTTCTTCTTTATGTGTTTATTATTCTATTTTCGTTGTCTTTTTGTTTTTACTTTCATTTTATATTCTTTCAAGTGTTTTTTACATGTCTGATATATTTTTACCTTTAAATCTTCTTAAATTATCTGTTGGGATCAAAAGTCTAGATCAGAGTTATTTTCTCTTTAGTTATTTATTATATGTGTATGTTATTGTTGTTTCGCCTGATGTGTAGCAGGGGTCTACGGTCTAGACCCTCCCTGCTGATCTATGATTAACAACGTTCCAGTCATAACCACCCTGTCAGATTTCCAATCATAGCTTATCGAGGGATGCGTAATTCAATGTTTATAACGGCAGGATGCAATTTGAAGGAAATTTGGCTGCGTTTACTAGCAGGTCAAGCAACCACGTAGAGGTCTAGAACACACACACACACACACACACACACACACACACACACACTGCCAACGTGTTGGTAATATATTTATCCTCTGTTGTAGCTAATGACAGAATCAGTAATAAACAGGACAAAAGATATTTTGGAAGAAAACTAATAATTTTTTTTGGGGGGGGGGGACACGACCCAGCACATCACTGGTACTTTATTTTATCGTCGACAGCGTAAGGATAAAAGGCAAAAATTATCTCAAGTGGGATTAGAACTCAGAACGTAAAAGGCCATAACTTTATGCCGCTAAGCATGTTGTCCGACGCTCTACCGATCCTGCCAATCCTTTAATATCTCATTACACTTACATCGGAATATTTTTCATTACATTTATTTTGTGTAA
>OZ024745.1:6161571-6209071 GCA_964016885.1 Eledone cirrhosa
ATCTCTCTCTCTATATATATATATATATATACAATCTCTCTCTCTCTCTCTATACAATCTCTCTCTCTATATATATATATATATACAATCTCTCTCTCTATATATATATATATATACAATCTCTCTCTCTCTCTATATATATATATACAATCTCTCTCTCTATATATATATACAATCTCTCTCTCTATATATATATATATATACAATCTCTCTCTCTCTCTCTATACAATCTCTCTCTCTCTCTATATATATATACAATCTCTCTCTCTATATATATATACAATCTCTCTCTCTCTCTATATATATATATACAATCTCTCTCTATATATATATACAATCTCCCTCTCTCTCTCTATATATATATACAATCTCTCTCTCTCTATATATATATATATATACAATCTCTCTCTCTCTATATATACAATCTCTCTCTCTCTATATATATATATACAATCTCTCTCTATATATATATATATATACAATCTCTCTCTCTATATATATATACAATCGCTCTCTCTATATATATATACAATCTCTCTCTCTCTATATATATATATATATACAATCTCTCTCTCTCTCTCTATATATATATACAATCTCTCTCTCTCTCTATATATATATATATACAATCTCTCTCTCTCTCTATATATATATATACAATCTCTCTCTCTCTCTATATATATATATATACAATCTCTCTCTCTCTCTATATATATATATACAATCTCTCTCTATATATATATACAATCTCTCTCTATATATATATACAATCTCTCTCTCTATATATATATATATATACAATCTCTCTCTCTCTCTCTATATATATATATACAATCTCTCTCTCTCTCTCTATATATATATACAATCTCTCTCTATATATATATATACAATATCTCTCTCTCTATATATATATACAATCTCTCTCTCTCTATATATATATATACAATCTCTCTCTATATATATATACAATCTCTCTCTATATATATATACAATCTCTCTCTCTCTATATATATATACAATCTCTCTCTCTCTCTATATATATATATACAATCTCTCTCTCTCTATATATATATATATACAATCTCTCTCTATATATATATATACAATCTCTCTCTCTATATATATATATATATATACAATCTCTCTCTCTATATATATATATACAATCTCTCTCTCTCTCTATATATATATATATATATACAATCTCTCTCTCTCTCTATATATATATATACAATCTCTCTCTCTCTATATATATATATATATACAATCTCTCTCTCTCTCTCTATACAATCTCTCTCTCTCTCTATATATATATATACAATCTCTCTCTCTCTATATATATATATATACAATCTCTCTCTCTCTCTATATATATATATACAATCTCTCTCTCTATATATATATACAATCTCTCTCTCTCTATATATATATATATACAATCTCTCTCTCTCTCTCTATACAATCTCTCTCTCTATATATATATATATACAATCTCTCTCTATATATATATATACAATCTCTCTCTCTCTATATATATATATATACAATCTCTCTCTATATATATATACAATCTCCCTCTCTCTCTATATATATATATACAATCTCTCTCTCTCTATATATATATATATATACAATCTCTCTCTCTCTATATATACAATCTCTCTCTCTATATATATATATATACAATCTCTCTCTCTCTATATATATATATATACAATCTCTCTCTATATATATATATACAATCGCTCTCTCTATATATATATACAATCTCTCTCTCTCTATATATATATATATATACAATCTCTCTCTCTCTCTATATATATATATACAATCTCTCTCTCTCTATATATATATATATATACAATCTCTCTCTCTCTATATATATATATATACAATCTCTCTCTCTCTCTCTCTATATATATATACAATCTCTCTCTCTCTCTATATATATATATACAATCTCTCTCTCTCTATATATATACAATCTCTCTCTATATATATATATATACAATCTCTCTCTCTCTATATATATATATATACAATCTCTCTCTCTCTCTCTATATATATATATATACAATCTCTCTCTCTCTATATATATATATATATACAATCTCTCTCTCTCTATATATATATATATACAATCTCTCTCTATATATATATATACACAATCTCTCTCTCTATATATATATACAATCTCTCTCTCTCTCTCTATATATATATATATATACAATCTCTCTCTCTCTATATATATATACAATTTCTCTCTCTATATATATACAATCTCTCTCTCTCTATATATATATATACAATCTCTCTCTCTCTATATATATATACAATCTCTCTCTCTCTATATATATACAATCTCTCTCTCTCTCTCTCTATATATATATATACAATCTCTCTCTCTATATATATATACAATCTCTCTCTATATATATACAATCTCTCTCTATTTATATATACAATCTCTCTCTCTATATATATATATATATATAAAATCTCTCTCTATATATATATATACAATCTCTCTCTCTCTCTATATATATACAATCTCTCTCTCTATATATATATACAATCTCTCTCTCTATATATATATACAATCTCTCTCTCTATATATATATATACAATCTCTCTCTCTATATATATATACACAATCTCTCTCTATATATATATATACAATCTCTCTCTCTCTATATATATATATATATGCAATCTCTCTCTCTCTCTCTATATATATATATATATATACAATCTCTCTCTCTCTATATATATATATATATACAATCTCTCTCTATATATATACAATCTCTCTCTCTATATATATATACAATCTCTCTCTATATATATATATACAATCTCTCTCTCTATATATATATACTATCTCTCTCTCTATATATATATATACAATCTCTCTCTATATATATACAATCTTTCTCTATATATATATATACAATCTCTCTCTCTCTCTATATATATATATACAATCTCTCTCTATATATATATACAATCTCTCTCTATATATATATACAATCTCTCTCTCTATATATATATACAATCTCTCTCTATATATATATACAATCTCTCTCTCTCTATATATATACAATCTCTCTCTCTATATATACAATCTCTCTCTATTTATATATACAATCTCTCTCTCTCTCTATATATATATATATACAATCTCTCTCTCTATATATATATACAATCTCTCTCTCTCTATATATATATATACAATCTCTCTCTCTATATATATATATACAATCTCTCTCTCTATATATACAAACTGTCTCTCTCTATATATATATACAATCTCTCTCTCTATATATATACAATCTCTCTCTCTCTATATATATATATACAATCTCTCTCTATTTATATATACAATCTCTCTCTCTCTCTCTATATATATATATATATATATATATATATATATATATATATATATATATATATATATATATATATATATATACAATCTCTCTCTCTCTATATATATATATACAATCTCTCTCTCTCTATATATATATACAATCTCTCTCTATATATATATACAATCTCTCTTTATTTATATATACAATCTCTCTCTCTCTATATATATATATATATACAATCTCTCTCTCTCTATATATATATATATACAATCTCTCTCTCTATATATATATATACAATCTCTCTCTCTCTATATATATATATATACAATCTCTCTCTATATATATATATACAATCTCTGTCTCTCTCTATATATACAATCTCTCTCTATATATATATACAATCTCTCTCTCTATATATATATAATCTCTCTCTCTCTCTCTCTATATATATATATATACAATCTCTCTATATATATACAATCTCTCTCTCTATATATATATACAATCTCTGTCTCTATCTCTCTATATATATATACAATCTCTGTCTCACTCTATATATATACAATCTATGTCTCTCTCTATATATATATACAATCTCTGTCTCTCTCTCTCTATATATATATACAATCTCTGTCTCTCTATATATATACAAACTCTTTCTCTCTCTCTATATATATATATACAATCTCTCTCTCTCTCTCTCAACTCTCTCAAGACACTCAACTTTGTGACATCCTCAGAGCGGTTGCCAGGAAAACAGCCACTTATGTTTTTATTGCAGGAGACTTCAATCACCCTGAGATTGACTGGGAAACCTTTCGTTGGCCGCCAAGTGCAAATGACTTCCTTGAGCTGGTGCTGGACTCGAGTTGGTCCCAAGTAGTCACCTCCTCAACAAGAGGTGACAACACTTTGGACCTACTCTTCACCACTACTCCTGAAACGGTCATTAGTGTTACTGCTGAGGAACCTATAGGTGACTCTGATCATGCTATGATCATTGCCAATCTATCCCTCATGGGCAGTAACAAGAACCACAACCATCTCCAAACTGCTCACTTTGACTGGAATAAAGCAGACTGGAACTGTTACTGCACCGAGCTGCAACGTCCAAACTGGCTTGAGTTCTACGACTCTGGAGATGTCAACACTGTACTCCAGAACATCCTGAGCTCAATATGGACAGCATATGCAGCATCGGTGCCACGTAAGCGAAAAAAACATCCCAAAAGTGCAATTTGGGAGACTGCAGCAGTCCGTCTTGCCAGAAAAGAACGGCGCAATGCTGAACGCGAGTATAAACTGCACAAATCAGACATCAATAGGAAGAGGCGAAAAAATCGTCCAACCACCTCAAACAGGTGACAAAAAAGGCAGTGCGTCAATTTGAGCAGCGAATAGCAACCAGCCCTGAGAGTAAGGTGTTCTGGAAGTATGTTCACTCAAAGCAGAAGCCTCACTCTCCAGTTGGTCCTCTTCACAATCCCCACACAAGCCAGGTTACTGACGACCCCAAGGAATGTGCAGAGCTCATTGCTGAATGCTATGCAGGCATTTTCACTATTGAAGACCAGAGTGTACCGTCTCCACCACCTATGACACCGGACTCTATTACAACCATGGAATGTACACCTGCAATGCTGTGACGTCACCTAAAAAATAAACGCAACCATGTCTCTCCTGGTCTTGATGGTGTTACGTACCTGCTTCTTAAACGTGGGGGGAACTTCCTTCTGCACCAGCTATCAAGCTTCTTCCAATTCTGTCTGAACAACGGTGCTACTCCAGAACAGTGGAAAACTGCCAGTGTCATTCCTCTGTTCAAAAAGGGTGACCGCACATCACCTGTGAACTATCATCCAGTCAGTCTTACTAGTTGCATTGCCAAACTGATGGAATCCTGTGTCACAGAAACACTTTGGAACTTCTGGAACTCTCACAGTCTTATCCGGCCCTCGCAATTTGGATTTATCCCCAATCTAGCTGCTGTGATCAACTTATCAAGTTTCTTGAGGACATCACCCGGATCACTGATGGCGGCTCATGGGTGGATGTTGTTTACCTTGACTTTGCGAAAGCTTTCAATTCTGTGCCACACAAAAGGCTTATGGCAAAACTCCCTGCAATGGGTGTGAAGGATGATCTTTTTAACTGGTTGAAGTCCTTCATTCTCAGTCGAAGAGAGGTAGTAACGGTTCTGGGACAGCATTCTTCACCATATGAGATGTCATCTGGTGTACCACATGGATCTGTTCTTGGTCCCCTTTTGTTTGTGGCATATATTAATGACATAGATGCCAACTTGAAGAATGCCACAGTACTAAAGTACGCAGATGACATCAAGCTGTACCTTGAGATAAAAAGGACAGATCCTGAACACTATAGATCTTGCTTGCAGTCTAACCTGGACACAATGCAACAATAGATCTCAGACTGGCAACTCAAGCTAGCTGTGGACAAGTGCACCACCATGCATTTTGGGAGTAAAAACCCAGCGTCCACATACCCCCTCCACAGCACTAATATCAAGAAGTCTTCTTGTGAACGTGATCTGGGCATTACGGTCAGCAGCGATTTGCGTTGGACGAAGCACATCTCTAAAATTGTCAAGAGGGCTGAGGATGTCTTAGCATCACTCAGCAAGACCTTTGTCAGCCGCTCTCCAGCTATCTATTTAAGGCTATACATGGCTATGGTGCGGCCACACTTAGAATTTGCGCACCAGTCTGGAACCCCTATCTTACTCAGAACATTGACCACCTGGAAACTCTTCAGAGACGTGCAACCAAGCGAATACCCTCCATCAGGGATCTACCATACTCTGAACGCCTTGCTTCCCTGGGCATGGATACATTGAAGATCCGACGCCTGGCAACTGACTTGGTAAATGCCCACAAAATTGTTAACCATCTTGCCAACAACAACCCTGAGTACCTTTTTGATCTCCATGTGTCTAACACACGTGGACATGCCCACAAAGTCAGAAAACAGCACAGTTCCCATGACTTTCGGAAACATTTTTTCACGCTCAGAGTTGCTGAAGCATGGAACAAACTACCTGCATCAGTCGTTAGCTGTCGAGACGCTGCATCCTTTAAGGCCTCCATGCTTCCCGAGATTCGCCAACACTACACCTAATATTCCCCCTCCATACACATACACACATGTATATCATGACTCATACACTATTCACTTCCCTGACATTTGTGTATTATTCTATATACTATACATGCACCTTTGACGAGTTGTAGTGCACCTGAGCACAGTAATTTCATTATTATTATTGTTATTATTATATATACAATCGGTGGATTGGCAGTATCGGTAGAGAGTCGGACGCCATGCTTTCCAGCATAGTTACGTCCCTTTACGATCTGAGTTCAAATCCCGCCGAGGTTGACTTTGCCTTTCATCCTTACGGGGTCGATAAAATAAAGTACCAGTAATGCACTGGGTAATTGCTGGCCTTGTGCCTAAAGTAGAAACAATTATTATATATACAATATCTGTCTCTCTCTATATATATATACAATCTCTCTCTCTATATATATACAATCTCTCTCTATATATATACAATCTCTGTCTCTCTATATATATACAATCTCTGTCTCTCTCTATATATATATATACAATCTCCGTCTCTCTCTCTATATATATATACAATCTCTGTCTCTCTCTCTATATATATACAATCTCTGTGTCTCTCTATATATACAATCTCTCTCTATATATATACAATCTCTGTCTCTCTCTCTATATATATGCAATCTCTCTCTCTATATATACAATCTCTGTCTCTCTCTCTATATATATACAATCTCTGTCTCTCTCTATATGTATATACAATCTCTCTCTCTATATATACAATCTCTGTCTCTCTCTATATATATACAATCTCTCTCTCTCTATATATATATACAATCTCTGTCTATCTCTCTCTCTCTCTATATATATATACAATCTCTGTCTATCTCTCTATATATATACAATCTCTGTCTCTCTCTATATATATACAATCTCTGTCTCTCTCTCTATATATATACAATCTCTCTCTCTATATATATATACAATCTCTGTCTCTCTCTATATATATATACAATCTCTGTCTATCTCTCTCTATATATATACAATCTCTGTCTCTCTCTCTCTCTATATATATATACAATCTCTCTCTCTCTCTATATATATATATACAATCTCTGTCTCTCTCTCTATATATATATATACAATCTCTGTCTATCTCTCTCTCTATATATATATACAATCTCTGTCTATCTCTCTCTCTATATATATACAATCTCTGTCTCTCTCTCTATATATATATATATACAATCTCTCTCTCTCTATATATATATATATACAATCTCTGTCTCTCTCTCTCTATATATATATACAATCTCTGTCTATCTCTCTCTCTATATATATATACAATCTCTGTCTATCTCTCTATATATATATATACAATCTCTGTCTCTCTCTCTATATATATATACAATCTCTGTCTCTCTCTCTATATATATATACAATCTCTGTCTCTCTCTCTATATATATATATACAATCTCTGTCTATCTCTCTCTCTATATATATATACAATCTCTGTCTATCTCTCTCTCTATATATATACAATCTCTGTCTCTCTCTCTCTCTATATATATACAATCTCTGTCTCTCTCTCTCTCTATATATATATACAATCTCTCTCTCTCTCTATATATATATATACAATCTCTGTCTCTCTCTCTATATATATATATACAATCTCTGTCTATCTCTCTCTCTATATATATATACAATCTCTGTCTATCTCTCTATATATATATATACAATCTCTGTCTCTCTCTCTATATATATATACAAACTCTGTCTCTCTCTCTATATATATATACAATCTCTGTCTCTCTCTCTCTATATATATATACAATCTCTGTCTCTCTCTCTCTATATATACAATCTCTGTCTCTCTCTCTATATATATATATACAATCTCTGTCTCTCTCTCTATATATATATACAATCTCTGTCTATCTCTCTCTCTATATATATACAATCTGTCTATCTCTCTCTATATATATATATACAATCTCTGTCTCTCTCTCTCTCTATATATATATATATACAATCTCTGTCTCTCTCTATATATATATACAATCTCTGTCTCTCTCTCTCTATATATATACAATCTCTGTCTCTCTCTCTATATATATATACAATCTCTGTCTCTCTCTCTCTATATATATATACAATCACTGTCTCTCTCTCTATATATATATATACAATCTCTGTCTCTCTCTCTATATATATACAATCTCTGTCTCTCTCTCTATATATATATATACAATCTCTGTCTCTCTCTCTATATATATATACAATCTCTGTCTATCTCTCTCTATATATATATACAATCTCTGTCTATCTCTCTCTATATATATATATACAATCTCTGTCTCTCTCTCTCTCTATATATATATATACAATCTCTGTCTCTCTCTATATATATATACAATCTCTGTCTCTCTCTCTATATATATATACAATCTCTGTCTCTCTCTCTCTATATATATACAATCTCTGTCTCTCTCTCTCTATATATATACAATCTCTGTCTCTCTCTCTATATATATATACAATCTCTGTCTCTCTCTCTCTCTATATATATACAATCTCTGTCTATCTCTCTCTATATATATACAATCTCTGTCTCTCTCACAATATATATACAATCTCTGTCTCTCTGTCTATATATATATACAATCTCTCTCTCTATATATATATACAATCTCTGTCTCTCTCTCTATATATATACAATCTCTGTCTCTCTCTCTCTATATATATATACAATCTCTGTCTCTCTCACTATATATATACAATCTCTGTCTCTCTCTCTCTATATATATATACAATCTCTGTCTCTCTCTCTATATATATATACAATCTCTGTCTCTCTCTCTCTATATATATACAATCTCTGTCTCTCTCTCTATATATATACAATCTCTGTCTCTCTCTCTATATATATATACAATCTCTGTCTCTCTCTTTCTCTCTATATATATACAATCTCTGTCTCTCTCTCTCTCTATATATATACAATCTCTGTCTCTCTCTCTATATATATACAATCTCTGTCTCTCTCTCTCTCTCTATATATATATATATATACAATCTCTGTCTCTCTCTCTCCCTCTATATATATATATATATACAATCTCTGTCTCTCTCTCTCTATATATATACAATCTCTGTCTCTCTCTATATATATATATACAATCTCTTTCTCTCTCTATATATATATACAATCTCTGTCTCTCTATATATATATATACAATCTCTGTCTCTCTCTATATATATATACAATCTCTGTCTCTCTCTCTATATATATATACAATCTCTGTCTCTCTCTCTATATATATATACAATCTCTTTCTCTCTCTATATATATATACAATCTCTCTCTCTATATATATATATATACAATCTCTGTCTCTCTCTCTATATATATATACAATCTCTGTCTCACTCTCTATATATATATACAATCTCTGTCTCTCTCTCTATATATATACAATCTCTGTCTCTCTCTCTATATATATATACAATCTCTGTCTCTCTCTTTCTCTCTATATATATACAATCTCTGTCTCTCTCTCTCTATATATATATACAATCTCTGTCTCTCTCTCTATATATATACAATCTCTGTCTCTCTCTCTCTATATATATATATATATATATACAATCTCTGTCTCTCTCTTTCTCTCTATATATATACAATCTCTGTCTCTCTCTCTCTCTATATATATACAATCTCTGTCTCTCTCTATATATATATATACAATCTCTTTCTCTCTCTCTATATATATACAATCTCTGTCTCTCTATATATATATATACAATCTCTGTCTCTCTCTATATATATATACAATCTCTGTCTCTCTCTCTATATATATATACAATCTGTCTATCTCTCTCTATATATATATATACAATCTCTGTCTCTCTCTCTCTCTATATATATATATATACAATCTCTGTCTCTCTCTATATATATATACAATCTCTGTCTCTCTCTCTCTATATATATACAATCTCTGTCTCTCTCTCTATATATATATACAATCTCTGTCTCTCTCTCTCTATATATATATACAATCACTGTCTCTCTCTCTCTATATATATATACAATCTCTGTCTCTCTCTCTATATATATACAATCTCTGTCTCTCTCTCTATATATATATATACAATCTCTGTCTCTCTCTCTATATATATATACAATCTCTGTCTATCTCTCTCTATATATATATACAATCTCTGTCTATCTCTCTCTATATATATATATACAATCTCTGTCTCTCTCTCTCTCTATATATATATATACAATCTCTGTCTCTCTCTCTATATATATACAATCTCTGTCTCTCTCTCTATATATATATACAATCTCTGTCTCTCTCTCTCTATATATATACAATCTCTGTCTCTCTCTCTCTATATATATACAATCTCTGTCTCTCTCTCTATATATATATACAATCTCTGTCTCTCTCTCTCTCTATATATATACAATCTCTGTCTATCTCTCTCTATATATATACAATCTCTGTCTCTCTCACAATATATATACAATCTCTGTCTCTCTGTCTATATATATATACAATCTCTCTCTCTATATATATATACAATCTCTGTCTCTCTCTCTATATATATACAATCTCTGTCTCTCTCTCTCTATATATATATACAATCTCTGTCTCTCTCACTATATATATACAATCTCTGTCTCTCTCTCTCTATATATATATACAATCTCTGTCTCTCTCTCTATATATATATACAATCTCTGTCTCTCTCTCTCTATATATATACAATCTCTGTCTCTCTCTCTATATATATACAATCTCTGTCTCTCTCTCTATATATATATACAATCTCTGTCTCTCTCTTTCTCTCTATATATATACAATCTCTGTCTCTCTCTCTCTCTATATATATACAATCTCTGTCTCTCTCTCTATATATATACAATCTCTGTCTCTCTCTCTCTCTCTATATATATATATATATACAATCTCTGTCTCTCTCTCTCCCTCTATATATATATATATATATACAATCTCTGTCTCTCTCTCTCTATATATATACAATCTCTGTCTCTCTCTATATATATATATACAATCTCTTTCTCTCTCTCTATATATATACAATCTCTGTCTCTCTATATATATATATACAATCTCTGTCTCTCTCTATATATATATACAATCTCTGTCTCTCTCTCTATATATATATACAATCTCTGTCTCTCTCTCTATATATATATACAATCTCTTTCTCTCTCTATATATATATACAATCTCTCTCTCTATATATATATATATACAATCTCTGTCTCTCTCTCTATATATATATACAATCTCTGTCTCACTCTCTATATATATATACAATCTCTGTCTCTCTCTCTATATATATACAATCTCTGTCTCTCTCTCTATATATATATACAATCTCTGTCTCTCTCTTTCTCTCTATATATATACAATCTCTGTCTCTCTCTCTCTCTATATATATACAATCTCTGTCTCTCTCTCTATATATATACAATCTCTGTCTCTCTCTCTCTCTCTATATATATATATATATACAATCTCTGTCTCTCTCTTTCTCTCTATATATATACAATCTCTGTCTCTCTCTCTCTCTATATATATACAATCTCTGTCTCTCTCTATATATATATATACAATCTCTTTCTCTCTCTATATATATATACAATCTCTGTCTCTCTATATATATATATACAATCTCTGTCTCTCTCTATATATATATACAATCTCTGTCTCTCTCTCTATATATATATACAATCTCTGTCTCTCTCTCTATATATATATACAATCTCTTTCTCTCTCTATATATATATACAATCTCTCTCTCTATATATATATATATACAATCTCTGTCTCTCTCTCTATATATATATACAATCTCTGTCTCTCTCTCTATATATATATACAATCTCTCTCTCTCTATATATATACAATCTCTGTCTCTCTCTCTATATATATATACAATCTCTCTCTCTCTATATATATATACAATCTCTCTCTCTATATATATATACAATCTCTGTCTCTCTCTCTATATATATATATACAATCTCTGTCTCTCTCTCTATATATATATATACAATCTCTGTCTCTCTCTATATATATATATATATACAATCTCTGTCTCTCTCTCTATATATACAATCTCTGTCTATCTCTCTCTCTATATATATATATATACAATCTCTCTGTCTCTCTCTATCTATATATACAATCTCTGTCTCTCTCTCTATATATATATATACAATCTCTGTCTATCTCTCTCTCTATATATATATATACACTCTCTGTCTCTCTCTATATATATATACAATCTCTGTCTCTCTCTCTCTATATATATATATACAATCTCTGTCTCTGTCTCTATATATATACAATCTCTGTCTATCTCTCTCTCTCTATATATATATATATATCTCTGTCTCTCTCTCTCTCTATATATATATACAATCTCTCTGTCTCTCTCTATCTATATATACAATCTCTGTCTATCTCTCTCTATATATATACAATCTCTGTCTATCTCTCTCTATATATATATACAATCTCTGTCTCCCTCTCTATATATATACAATCTCTGTCTCTCTCTCTCTCTCTATATATATACAATCTCTCTCTCTATATATATATATACAATCTCTGTCTCTGTCTCTCTCTATATATACAATCTCTGTCTCTCTCTATATATATATACAATCTCTGTCTCTCTCTATATATATACAATCTCTGTCTCTCTCTCTATATATATACAATCTCTGTCTCTCTCTATATATATACAATCTCTGTCTATATATGTGTTTGTATATATGTATTACAATCTGTGTGTGTTTGTATGTAGAGTTAGTGTGCATCTGTGTGTGTATGTGTGTGTGTGTGTGTGTGTGTGTGTGTGTGTGTGTGTGTGTGTGTGTGTGTGTGTGTGTGTGTCTGTGTCTGTGTGTGTGTGTGTGTGTGTGTGTGTGTGTGTGTGTGTGTGTGTGTAGTTAGTGTTCGGCTCCCAACGATAGGCCGTGAGTTCAACTCACTGCGGTGTCTTCTCTTCTTAAGACATTATATCTCCGTTCTTAAGACAAAATACATACTCGATGTATAATTTCATGATATACTGGTATACAAACGAGCTGGACATATTGGTGACCACCAAACATAGGACTAGATAAACCACACCGGAGGTTACGTGACTGGGAGAAAACATTACAGTTGGTTTAGACGTGTAGCGGTTGTCTCCCTTGTTTGGATTAACATCTAGACGGGAAGTAGAACCCTTTCTGTAACTTCCGGCAGAGCCCTATAAAACGAATAGCTCTCGGCTCTGTGCCTCTCATTTGGCCTTCCGGCGCCTGGCCTTAGCCAGGCGTCCTCTGCCAGCCGCGTTTGCCTGGCAATCAAAACGGTAACGACTAACTTTGTTTCATTCTATCATCTATTTCTTTGACATGCTAACTATACTATCTACCATTGTTAATTAAATATTATACACACAAACCATGCCTCGTTTTGTTACATTCATACAACCCAGTACTCTCGCTATAAACGTTTCATAAATTATTTAAAATATAGTGTAATTAGATTGGTCCAAAAACAAAACAAAAGTTTACCGTTATTCAGTCTATATGTTGCTTATAATCAATTAACATAGGTATTAAATAAAAAATATATATTATGCTAGCGTGGAAGATAGACGTGAAACGATGATGATGATGATGATGATATATCAAAGGAAAAAAATGAAAAAATATTCTAGGAAACAGAAGTATATTATGAAAATATAATAATAAAGGGGGAAAGAACTTGGATTACAGAATTTGTAGGTAAGTTATCGTTATATATAATTTGATTTTGAAATTATTGAGGGGAATAATTAATAGGGTTTTTAAAATATATATAGTTGAGTAGGTTATAATGTTATGTGATAAATTATTTATTTTAAAAGAAGGGAGATAATTATCTATGTCAAATTTATCAATTCAATAATTGTTTCTACTTTTGGTACAAGGCCAGCAATTACCCAGTGCATTACTGGTACTTTATTTTATCGACCCCGTAAGGATGAAAGGCAAAGTTACTCATTTAACTAGTTAAAATATGTATAGGAGAGACTATTAAAACTTTGTGTAACTATTTAGAGAGGAAAGATGTATGCTTTCTAGCCAAATTTATCAATTTATATTAAATTTAATTCATTTAGATACAACCTAAAGTTAAAGTAGAGGAAAAATTGTAATGGAGGAAGATTATAACAGAAAAAATAACGGAGGAAAAATTAACTTATTTTGTCGTATAGTCTAGATTTAAAAAAAAATATTTTAATATAAAGGAGTAATGCCAATCTTATTATTTTTTTATAATAATCTATAAAGCTCAGTGTATGGTCATGTTTCTTTGTTATAGAAATCTACGATATAGAATTTGTTCAATTGAAATTTACAATTCAGTATTCGAAATAGCTTCGATTGGATCTTGGCACATATAATTTTTTCAATTTCACCCACAATTACGCAAAAAATCGATAAAACTCAATATTTTACGATTTTCCTCTCTCATTTCAACTGCTAAACTCTTTCTATTACCATTCAAAATCTATACAACTTCATACTTTCTGCTACTTTCTCTTTTCAAGCTGAAACAACTATTCTTTTCATTTTACATTGTTCATGTTGATGGTGATACTGTCCGTTTTACTCTCTCACTCATACACTTTACAGCCTAAACAACAAAAACATTAGCCACATTAACGTACAATTTCGTTTATTCTAAATGTGAGTCTTCAAACTGATTTATTTATTTGCAAACACATACAAACACACACTCACATCAAATGAATAATTAAACTTTAAATCAATTTAACCACGTGCCGGATTTCTAACCACACATACACACTTCATTAACAAATAAAAATTCTAATTTGCGACAATTATTTTCTTTCAATCGTAAAATCAAACGACATAATTATTTTCATTTTCGGTTGTTAATCTTCATGGCGATAATACTACCCTTCCATTTCACATCATGTGAGTTAACAAATAATTTTTTAAAACACTATTCGCAGACTTCCTTAAACAACAAGATCAATTGCGTAGCCGGTATTCATTATGTAGCCGGTAAAGCTATGTAGCAGGTAAAAGGCTATGTAGTCAGTACGATGTTATATAGCATAAAAAGTTTATATAACCGGTAAATGTTATGTCGCCGTTAGCATGTGTGTGTGTGTGTGTGTGTGTGTGTGTATTACCGTCAATACACACGTGTGTGTGTTCGTGTTTCAATGTAGTTTTCGTTAACAATGACGAGAGTACAATCGCGCCAGAAACAATTCAATTTCTCATTCTTAACTGCTAGGGACGTTCACAGGTTCATTAAGTACTTTCAGTAAGGAATAAACAAAATTACGGATTGAACCAAAAACCACGACATAAACAGGTACCAACAAAAGTTTTCTTTGTCCTGTCAAAAAGTGATTGATCCTTTCCCTTTCATCTACGACCTCAGTTAGGTCAGGCGAAAGTCAAATAGACAGGGGATCACCTATGTAGGTACAAACCCTGCTGCGGTATGTCTATTTTTCTAGCTAATATATATATATATATATATATATATATATATATAAACCTTAATTTGATTATATATATATATATATATATATATAGGAACCAGTAAGACCCCGACAGCTGAGCTCAAGCCGTTTCGACGGCTAAACTCAGCTGTCGGGGTCTTACTGGTTCCTATTACCCACTCTACTACCTCAAGTATTGAGTACTTTGGTGCGTTATGGTCCACCTGGTTCCTTACCACATTTCCTTCGTTATATATATATATATATATATATATATATATATATATATATAAACCGTGTATAACATGAATTCATTTAACACAACTGAAACTGGATTTTAGTCTTCAAATTTTAATATTATTACTATATATATATATATATATATATATATATATATATATATATATATATATTATATATATATATTTGTATACAGATATTTTTGCATACACAGTAACAACATATAAACAAACGCATTTATTTGACGAGGCTCGATAAGGATAAATATATATCAAATATATAAGAACCCTAGAGCAAATCCCGAGCAACGCCGGGCCATTCTGCTAGTATATATATAAAGCTTAATTAAAAACTCTAAACGTATTCGAGAATAGGTGGAGGCAAGAATTAAAACTACATATAAAGGAATATTCCCTATTATGTTATCTATTTTAAAATTTAACTAAAAACTCTATGAAATGTTTTAGAGAATAGGTGGAGGCACGAGTTAAAGATCTCAGATTTTTTATTAATAATTATTTTCCTATTCTAAAGAATATAAAGAATTTCAGTGGTATATAAGTTACAACTCTTAGAAATGAAAGCATTAGAAAGTTTTTGCCAAGAAAGAGAATATTCTATATTATTATTTTTAAGAGACTAAATTGATTCAGATAAAGCAGCACTAAATATCTTATCTTCTCTCTTGAACGTGTGGTGTAATTATACCACCTTTCTTTAAATTTAGAGGGAATGACTCCAATATAATTATAAGACTTATCTTTTGTTTTCACAATGCATTTGTAAACTAAATTACGGTCAAGACAGTTATTACTTAAAGGGCAAGAATGACTATTTTTACAATTGGAATTACCTCCGCTGTTATTTAATGATGCCGCTCTGTTTTCAGAGTTCGTAAAGTTTTCAGCATTTATGTTATTGGTTTAATTGTTGTTAACTGAGGAGTTATTTATTCTAAATAAACATTAGATAACTGACTGGTTGCACGTGGAGAGAGAAGGAAAATGCGCGCGACATGCAGTACTTAGTGGCCTGGTACCCCCTGTAATTGAAAACACCCTTTCGTGTTTTCTCCTCTCTATATTGTATACATACATACATACACACATACACACACACAAACAAACAAACACACACACACACACAGACACACACACACACACACACACACACACACACACACACACACACACACACACATATATATATATATATATATATATATATATATATATATATATATATATATATATTTACATATATATATATATATACATATTTATATATGTATATATATATATTTGTTGTTGGATGTTTAAAGCGTCCGTATGCGGTAAGCCGTATGAGCACTCAATGCCCTCGTAGAGCAGAGTATGATATCACAGAAAAAAAAGAATCAGTGTTGCGACGAAAAGAATTTATTGGACATATTACAATTGTTTCTCGGGTGACCAGTTCGAGGCACGATCGATATGGTGATCAAACCTGACTCTGAAATCACTCGATCGTCGGATACCATACCGATCGTGCCTCGAGTTGGTCACCCGAGAAACAATTGTAATATGTCCAATAAATTCCTTTCGTCGCAACACTGATTCTTTTTTCTGTGATATATATATATATATATATATATAGACATGGTCGCATTCTTTTAAGGTTATGTCAACATTTGTTTATAAAACTGATCTATATTATTTTTTATCTGATGAAAGCGCAGCATAATTTGCTTTGGTGTCCTTGAAATATGTATAATTAAATAAATATGGTTTTATAAATATAGTTTATATATATATATATATGTATATAAACATATAAATAATAAAAAGAAATTATCGCTCTACATGGGTGAACACAATAAATATAATCTGAGTTTTTCGAATATTAATAATAATATTCGATTCGTTTGCAATTATGCAAACAAACCTCTTTTTTAAAGCCATGTCAGTAGAATGAGCCTCTCATTCTTGCTCTTGTGTTGGTATGTAAACAGAACTGCAGACACTAATGTTTATTACACAGATATATATATGTGTGTGTGTGTTCAACTCACAAGGGACAAAATCCACCAGGGTGAAGAAAATACTGACTGAAATGGAACCCAATCAAAATGTGTTCGTCTCTCCTTACTATATATGTGTGTGTGTGTATGTGTGTGTGTGTCTTTCACAGTCACCGCTGGTGGAAAACATTCGGCCGCCTCTCTATTTTTGCCGAACTCTTCCAGGTGTCGCTCGCATAAATCACTGTCTGCAGCACGATGTACCTGGCGACGAACATTCCGGAAGGACCTGATGGCAGCCAACATCACCTGGCATTGTCTCGAAAAAGATGCCGCTGATCGTCACCGTTGGCGAGTACTTACTGCTCGATACCCCGAACGGCGCGGAAGAATCTAAGACTAACATATATGTCTGTGTATATGTACATATTTGTATATAAATATATATATATTTATATATATATATATATATATATATATATATATATATATATATATATATATATATATATATAGATAGATAGGTAAATATACACGGGTGTGTATGATTGCGTATAGAAGATTATATTAATAAGAGGAATTCCAACTTTGTCTGATTTACTCGTTTTATTTACAATCCTTTAAAATATATATAATATAATATGGTATTATAATGAAATAGTATGATAGAATATTAAATTCTAAGTGTTAATTGAACAAGTACTTTCATGCTTTCGCAATCTTCAGGTTCATGATATGTGGTGACAGTCGAGTTTGCAATTTTCAACTGTAATGAGATGGGTAAATTTACTACCTTTTATACATTTTATACAGAGAAAAGTGGCTCCAGAATGCAAAGCCCTGTAAACTGTATTTCGACCAATCAGTGTGTAGTTTCACTGAATTACTACAGCTGATTGGTTTAAGCGTCACGGCTGGTTGAGCATGCTAACGACCAATAGTCATACCCAACGTATCAATTGTTTTGCTTTTTGAAATGATGAAAATAGCATTTTCTATTAATCATCACCATCAACATCACTTTTATTATTATTATTATTGTTGTTGTTGTTGTTGTTGTTAGTGGTCGTGGTCATAGTGGTAGTAGAAGTAATACCCCTAGGCGTTATTATTGTTCATTTAGCTTGGGTTTGAATTTATCAATAAAATTCTTTTCTTTGATTTTTCTCTTGATTTCACTTGGGCTGTGTAATTTGTAGAATGGGAATATTATAAATATTCCCTGACCACATGTTGCCAGGTGGCCGCTTAGGGGTATCTGACGGACATTTGGGTCTCTGATTTGTTGACGGTGTACCCGTGTACGTTCCGATAGTGCATTTCCAGTTTGACCGACATATAGTTCTTCACAATTCGGGCATTTAATGCAGTAAATTAGATTTCTGCTTTTGCAGTTCATATTTGCATTTGGGAATATTTTTCCAGTTTTTGTTTTCATATATTGACCGGCGTGTATGGATTGACATGTGCCGCATCGATTATCATTGCATTTAGATACAGTGAATGATTGGTCTTTGTTGTTAAGGTCAAACTTTGCTTTTGTTAGCAATTGCTTCAAATTTGTTGGCTCTCTTTTACTAAGAGTCAAAGATCGATCTGTGATTAAGCCTTTTAATTCATTACTTTGCGCAATGATCGGTAGGTTTGCTTTGGCAGTGTTGAATATATTCTGGTGACATGGGTTGTGTGTCATTATAAATGGTATGACCAGTTCTTGGTTTCTTCTTCCTTGGGTTGTTCTAAGTTGTTGTATAGGTATTTTTATAGCCCGCTGTATGCCATTTTCTATAAGTAGAGATGGGTATTTTTGTTTGAGCAAAAATTCTCTTAGTTCTGTTAGGCGTTTGTACCTGGTATTCGTATCTTCTACAATGGTACAAATTCTTCTGGCTAGGCAGTATGGGATGTTGCGTTTTGTATGAGGTGGATGGCACGACTTAAAATTCAGATATTGATGGGTGTCTGTGTGTTTATAATATATATCCGTGGTAATGGTGGTGTCGTTTTTGATTATCATTATATCTAGGAATGGTAATTTGGTCCTACTCATCTCTTTTGTGATTTGGAGAGATGGGTCTAGGTTATTCAGGAGGATATTGAACTCATCCAGAGTATCTAGAGATTCTGTCCAGATGATGAAACAGTCGTCAAGGTATCTCTTCCAAGATTTTTCAATGTACTTTCTAAAGTCAGTACTATATTTTTCCTCTATTTCTTGGTAGAGTTGTTGTTCTAAGTATCCCATTACAGAGTTCGCGTAAACGGGAGCAAACTTCGTTCCCATCGCTGTGCCTCTAATTTGGATGTAATTCTTTCCATTGAAGAAGAAAGTGTTGTTTTCCAGAATAAGTTTAACTACGTCTAATATAAATGGCGCTGTGAATCTAATGGGAATCACTTCTCTGTGTTTTTCCACCCAGTATTTAACCGCCTTTATTCCTAAATCATGTGTAATGTTGGTGTAAAGGCTTACCACATCAAAACTGAGTAGAAGTGAATTCGTTTCCGTGGTTTTGGGAAGATGGGACAGGAAGTCGATATCATCCCGGATGAAACTGGGTATGTGAATACATAGTGGTTTCAAAATAATGTCAACAAAATTGCTTAGACGGTGAGTGGGGCATGTTGGACCAGCTATAATAGGTCTAAGTTTTAAGTCTTTTGGGTGTAATAATTTAATGTACTCACTGTTTTGTTCTCTTACTGCCAGTTGTATTTCTTTTGACTTGTGAACTTTCGGTAGGCCATACAGGTTGCTGGGTTTCGGCTCAAAATTGGTGATGTAGTCTCTTTCCTTATCAGTAAATGAGTTGTGGTATTTTGAAGCCAGGTTGTTGATCTTCTTCATGATGTTGTGGTCTATATTTGACGGTATTTCATGATAGAATGTTGTGTCTTTCAGTTGTTCCTCAACCAAATCCTTGTAGTATTCAGCATCCATTATAACAACTGCACCCCCTTTATCTGCTTGTTTAATTATTATTGTTTTATCATTTTGTATACGTTTAAGTGCAGACATTTCTGATTTGTTAATGTTTGGCCTAACATTAGTATTATGTCTAAGAGGAAATTTAGACAGGATGTCAATGTATTGGTCGAGATAGATATTTCTTCCTTTTGGCGGAGTGAAATTTGATTTATTCTTTACTAGTGATTCATCACTCTCATTGTTTTTATCAGCGAAGAATTCTACAAGACGTAATTTTCGACAGAATTCTTGGGTATCCTCCTTCAGTTCTTGGTGGTTGACTGTTGGAGTCGGTGTGAATTTCAGTCCTTTTGACAGAATTTGCATTTCATCATTGTCAAGATCTCTTTTAGATAAATTAATTATTTTAGGATCTACGTGTACAGCTGTTTTGGGTATGTTTCCTCCTGGAGTTTTTCTTTTTCCGGTTTTTGTTGTCCTGACGTTAAAAAATGAATTTTTCTCTGTTCAGGATTTATATTCCTGTTGGTGTTCGCTTGATGAACTTTTGGTCGTGATATTATATTTGGTTTCGTTATGTATTTTGTCCTATTTTTGGTATTCTGTATATTATTTTTCTTCCTGTTAGCATTATTTTTAACAATCTGGGAAAATGACCTAGGTTTCTTTCAGGTTTAGATCGTTTTTTCGTCCAGTTTCTTGTGGGCAATCTCTGTTGAGATCTTGAGAGTGATCTGGTTATTCTACGTTTTGTTTCCACATTCCTTGTTGGTAGTCTCTGTTGAGATCTTGAGAATGATCTCCTGGTTTCACTACATCTCATGGTCTGGTCAAAGGAATACCTATCGTGTTTGTGCTTTTTGTTCATGTTGTGTGCGATAGGGTGTTTTTGTAGAAAAGACAGCCAAAAAATTTGAAGCAATTGCTAACAAAAGCAAAGTTTGACCTTAACAACAAAGACCAATCATTCACTGTATCTAAATGCAATGATAATCGATGCGGCACATGTCAATCCATACACGCCGGTCAATATATGAAAACAAAAACTGGAAAAATATTCCCAAATGCAAATATGAACTGCAAAAGCAGAAATCTAATTTACTGCATTAAATGCCCGAATTGTGAAGAACTATATGTCGGTCAAACTGGAAATGCACTATCGGAACGTGCACGGGTACACCGTCAACAAATCAGAGACCCAAATGTCCGTCAGATACCCCTAAGCGGCCACCTGGCAACATGTGGTCAGGGAATATTTATAATATTCCCATTCTACAAATTACACAGCCCAAGTGAAATCAAGAGAAAAATCAAAGAAAAGAATTTTATTGATAAATTCAAACCCAAGCTAAATGAACAATAATAACGCCTAGGGGTATTACTTCTACTACCACTATGACCACGACCACTAACAACAACAACAACAACAACAATAATAATAATAATAAAAGTGATGTTGATGGTGATGATTAATAGAAAATGCTATTTTCATCATTTCAAAAAGCAAAACAATTGATACGTTGGGTATGACTATTGGTCGTTAGCATGCTCAACCAGCCGTGACGCTTAAACCAATCAGCTGTAGTAATTCAGTGAAACTACACACTGATTGGTCGAAATACAGTTTACAGGGCTTTGCATTCTGGAGTCACTTTTCTCTGTATAAAATGTATAAAAGGTAGTAAATTTACCCATCTCATTACAGTTGAAAATTGCAAACTCGACTGTCACCACATATCATGAACCTGAAGATTGCGAAAGCATGAAAGTACTTGTTCAATTAACACTTAGAATTTAATATTCTATCATACTATTTCATTATAATACCATATTATATTATATATATTTTAAAGGATTGTAAATAAAACGAGTAAATCAGACAAAGTTGGAATTCCTCTTATTAATATATATATATATATATATATATATATATATATATATATATATATATATATATATATATATATATATAGAGAGAGAGAGAGAGAGAGAGAGAGAGAGAGAGAGAGAGAGATGTAGAACACTGGAAGGTAATATCCGTAGTGGTAGAGCACTCGCTCCATGGGACGAGTTAGGTAGAAGTGGTAACACAACAGTTAGTTCACCATACCGAGAACAATTGTCTCACCTTAGCGGATCCTCATCTCGTAATGGTCATGGTTATACGGAATAGGAAGGACAACCGTGTGAACGCGCATGCGCAGAAACGGTCACTTCACCCAAACCAATACAAAACCACGGGGGAAAGGTGTAAGGGAGAAAACTGCGAAAGTCCGAAAAGTAGTTCGAGTTGATAAGAAAATTAGGATGATGTTGTTATTCGATCCGGAGCTTTGTAGTTATGTAAGAGGTGTTTCCAGACATGTGGACAACGTGTGAAGATATCATTCCTTGAGTTTAGGAAATCGCTATTACGTAGTCTCCTTAGAATATTTATCCGTTCATCAATACACAGTCCACAAGACGGATTTCTCCTTGGCCTTCATATTCTTAGCGCAGGAGTACCCTAGTTTTACTCTGTGTCTGTTAAAGATGGAGCGGTATTTGTGACCTATGGGAAAGTGTCTATCTAAGAGGGCTAAAAAATGTTTTCCTACATTAGTTTTAACGTTGAGTGAGAAGGGAGGAGAGAACCAGACAGTTTGTCTATTGTTACTATTTCTTTTCTTATTGCTGTTGTTGTTAGTGGGAGAGTAAGTGATAGGTTGCGAGAAGCCGCTGTTAGCTAATGCCATGTTATAGTAGGGTTCCACTCTACTACCCTAAGTGCGAGTACTCTGGTGCGTTATGGTCCACCTGGTATCTTACCACACCCTTATTGAGTGCTTTGCTACTCATTCCTTATTGTAAGTCGACTTTGCTTGGCCACAGCCAAAGCTTCGATTTTACTAAGCTTCCACTTGTATTATTTTTTCCTGGACTTAATAATTAATTAATTAATTTAATTACACAATTCTGTTGATTCTTTAATTATTTGTGTTTGTTTAATAACGTCTGGTTGAGAGCTTTTATTCGGAATGTTGAGCGGAAATATTTTTTCCTTTGTTAACACTTTGAATTTACCCGCCAAAAACTGGGGGCTGCTTCCCTTGTTGGAAATAACTCGTGACAACGATATGTTTGAAGGCTGTCTATTGTGGCGGTCGCATTTAGTTTGTTCACACCAGTTTGAGGCAATAGAACGGAATGCCTGTTGATGAAATGAATCCCCTGTTCGATCATGGAATACCACAAGCTTACGTGTTACGTAAGTTGGATAGATGATTTCGGATTCATAGAAACATATCGGACGTATAGTAGAATATCGTCCGATATGTCCAGGTCTGTTTTTAACCTGATTAGTTCTTTCGTTGTTTTGGTATTGTATGGTTGGGTTTTGCCTAGCGCAATTTTCAATTTGTCAAGCTATTTAAACGTATGTTATTACTCTAAAGAGATAGAGAAAGTGAGAGAAAGGAAGTGAGAAAGAGATATAGCGGGAGAACCGACCCCAGTACTTCACTGGTACAAAATGATGAAAAGCAAAGTTGACCTCGGCGGGGTTTGAACTGAGAGGGGAGAGAGTAAAAAGAAATATCACAAGACATTCAATTTGAATTTCTAACAACTCTGCCACCGCCTATGTATGTACATATGTGTGAATATATTGCATGTACAATATATATACATGTATGGATACAAATATATATATAGATAGATATGTGTGCGTATGTATATATATATATATATATATATATATATATATATATATATATATACTGTATAAATATATATCGATTACTTGTTCTCTCATTTATGTTGCATCTCTTACGTTCACTACATGAGGATATATGTTAATTCATAAGTATGAATAGATAAAGCAGTTCCGTATTTTTATGTAATGTTTTGTTCCTGTTTGAACAACAAAAGAGGGCAACAAGTGTTGAAAATGTACTCCGAAAAAGGGTTCAATGAAGAATTCAGAAATTATATATATATATATATATATATATATATATATATATATATATATATATATATATATATATATATATATATATATATATATATAATTGTATACACACACACACACACACATATATATATATATATATATATGTGTGTGTGTGTGTGTGTGTATATATATATAATTATATATATATATATATATATATACGTTATTCCGGGTTGAATCGGAGGTAACCACAGTAAATAAGGTACTCAATACGTAGCAGAGTATAACAGTTTTAATATAGATGAGATTCTACAGGACTAGAACTGTTTCATTCATTAGAAATCATCAGGAATCTCTGAGATTCCTGATGATTTCTAATGAATGAAACAGTTCTAGTCATGTAGAATCTCATCTATATTAAAACTATATATATATATATATATATATATATATATATATATATATAATTATATACATATATATATATATATATATGGATATATATATATATGTGTATGTATATATATATATGTGTATGTATATATATATATGTATATAATATAATCATATATATGTGTGTGTATGCATGTATATATATATAATTATATATGTATATATATATATAAACAGGTACACACACACACATATATATATATATACGCATGTGTATATGCACACACAAAAATATGATATTCTATGTCATATATATATATGTCTGCATGTGCGTGCGTGCGTGCAACCATGTGTGTGTGCATGTGTGTTTATCTGTGTGTGTGTCAGTGTCTGTATATGTATATCTGTGTGTGTGTGTGTGTGTGTGTGTGTGTGTGTGTGTGTATGCGTTTGTCTATCTGTGTGTGTCTGTCTGTGTGTGTCTATCTGTGTGTGTCTGTGTGTGTCTGTGTGTGTGTGTCTGTGTGTGTCTGTCTGTGTGTGTCTGTCTGTGTGTACTTAACACAATCACTTGCCGCACTCAGCAAACCAGCGGAACTCTCTGCATTTAAAGATAGCTTCTGATATTATTTATTTAAACAACAACAACTACAACTATAACAACAACAACAACTACAACAACAATAACTGCAACAACAACAATGAAACTACACAAAATGAAAGAGAAGGGAAAATATAAAATCTTTCCCCGATGAATTATGTAAACAACAATGGAGGCTGCACTGAAATCCTGGAAATAAGGGAAAATATTCAGAAATATGAGTTCTTTGTCAGAATTATAGGAATAGATATTCAAATTATTATTTAATGTTACAAATCATCATCATCATCGTCATCATCGCCATCATCGTCGTCATCAACCAGTTCAACCTAAAAGACAAACGAGAACACATCACGTAGATTCAGCAGCCATGTACTCACACATACGCGCGCGCATATACACACGCATATATATATATATATATATATATATATACACACATACACACATGTATGTATATATATATTATATATGTGTGTGTTTGTGCATGTGATTTTGTGTTTCTGTATGAATGTATTTGTGTGTATATATATTTACGTATGTATATATAAATATTTAAATTACCTGTTTCAACACACACATAAATATACATACGGTCATACATATTGATGAAAAATTGTTTTAATGTAAATGAAACAGAAAAATGTCTAAGATTAATTGAAGAAGCACTCAATACATATTTGTAGTGACGTCGGTGTATCAGCTGCCGTTAACACTAAACTTACAATTTATTGCCACCTTTCCCTTCCATGAAATATATATATATATATATATATATATATATATATATATATATATATATATATATATATATATATATATATATATATATATATATATATATATATATATATATGCATATATATATTTATAAATGTATATATATCTGTATATATATATATTTTTATATACATGTATATATATGTATATATATGTATATATATGTATATATATAAATGTTCCTTATAATTGTGTTTTCTGAATCCTAACATTGTTTTAACTCCCGACTTTCTATATGATGTCTATGACACTGACAATAGTTATGTATCTACCTAAATGTTCTGAAGACTAGGATTTTAATCATCTGTTTAAGCATTCCCTATGTTCCGATGAATCCAGACTTCCCTCTGAAAGAAACAATTGTCAGCAATTAAATGTATCAAACTAAGATTTGATTGTTTTATATTTTGTATCTCGGCTCTGTAATACATTTGATAATTTACATTGAGCCTTTTCTCCTACCGGTAACTGGCTAGTACTTAGTACTACCCTCCATATTTATAATTATATATAACACATAAATAAGTATAAATATTATTATTATTCGGTGAATTGGCAGTATCGGTAGAGGGTCGGACATGCTTTCCAACATAGTTACGGCCCTTTACGATCTGAGTTCAATTCTCGCCGAGGTTAACTTTGCCTTTCATCCTTACGGGGTCGATAAAATAAAGTACCAGTAATGTACTGGGATAATTGCTGGCCTTGTGCCAAAAGTAGAAACAATTATTACTATATGTGTATATATATATGTTTATATGCATGTATTTATATGTATATATATACATGTATATATATATGTATATATATATGCGCTACATGTGTGTGAATGTACATACATATATACACATACATATAAAAAAAAATATATATACACATATATATATATTTATATATATATATATGTATATACATGTGTATATATATATCGACGTTATATTCTTCACTCTTGTGGTTCTCTACCCCTTGTTTGTCTTTTCTTCTTTCTATACTGTGTTATGAAGAGTCCTTGAGTTCATTAAATTACTGGGGATTAACGTGTCTTTAACTCCCTTTTTTAATTTTATATATATATATATATAAATTTTGAGTATATGTTGGTTTATTTTATATATATATCTGTAAATATATATATATATATATAAGAAAAGGGAAGTAAGGCTCTATACAAAACAACGGATATAGAGAAAATATGTATACATATATATATATATATATATATATACATATATATATATATATATATATATACACACACACACATATATATATATATATATATATATATATATATATATATATATATATATATATACACATATATATATATATATATACATATATATATATATATATAAATATATATATATATATATATACATATATATATATAAATATATATATATATATATATATATATATATATATATATATATATATATGATACATTTTATTACTAATTATATCTAAATGTTTCTTCTCTCTTCATAATGTATTTTTAACTCTGATAATGGTTCAGTCTAGTTCAACCGGATTGGTCTGTCCCAGTCATTCATTGAGCAACATCGGTGAGGTTGGCACCATTAACTCACGGTTGGGTGTGGATGCATTCATGTATATGTGTGTGTCCGCATGTATCTGTGTGTTTCTAAATATATTGTTAATAACTCCCTCTGGTTGAGTAATCTTTGAAGTGTGGTGACTGCTGGAAAGCTGCCATTACTCATACTTCTCGCCTCCTTCACCACCTCTTATTACGGCTTCGATATAAATACCCCCTCCGCCTCCGTGGTATTTTCTTCGGGGTTATAAGAGGCTTAGCTCTGTTTCTCGACCGTTATATCGCGTGACTATCTCCCCCTCCGCCTTTTGGGATTCTTTCTCACGTCGTGTAGACGCGTTCTTGAGGCTAGTAAAATGAGGTATCCTCTTGATAAGTCGGCAGACCTCGCAAGGACTCTATATCTTTATGATGTATTGTTTTCGTTTATGCCACGAAACTACGTAGTCGAGGAATCTAGGAGCAGTTTAGGTATGATACATTTTATTACTAATTATATCTAAATGTTTCTTCTCTCTTCATATATATATATATATATATATATATATATATATATATATATATATATATATATATATATATATATATATATATACATATATATGTATATATACATATATATACATATATATACATATATATACATATTTTATATATACATATATATACATATTTTATATATACATATATATATATACATATTATTTCACGTTGCTCCTTCTGCCTGGAGTTGCGACAGATAGATAGTATTAACAATTGGAAAGACCAACGGAAACATTGTTTCCTCGGTCCGATTTGACGAAAGTCGATCGTTCCTTAAAAATATATACATATATACATATACATATATATGTTTACACACACACACACACACACACACACACACACACACATATATATATATATATATATATATATATATATATATATATATATATATATATATATATATACTAGACATGAAAAATGCGCAAGCTCAAAGGTGCCACAGAATGTTATAATAAACCTTCAAAAGTGTGGGACTAGAGTTGTTGCTAAAAAATATTGTAATCATTATATATCGTACATTCTGTGGCATCCTTTATAAAAATAGCTTAAACCAACGAAGCCTTTATTTTTACGCTATTTCACTTAGTTAATTCTTAGAGTGTAACATATAAAAATATGATTTACAACTATAAAATAAATTAATTAATATAATAACAGAGCTGCGGAGCTGAAATTTAGGAAATAATGGAGTATCGGATCCTGAGTTGGAGCCAGTCAATTTTGGGCCGACTCCGCAGCCCTGTATAATACATTTCATATTAAAGTTATTAATAAACCTATTTTACACTGCATGCAAGTTACCATGAGATATTGATATTAGATATAAGATACAGCGCAATATCTACAGCTGTAAAAGTACGAAAGCGAAGTAATAATAAGTGGCTTAAGGTAATTCCAATATGAAAGTTTGTAGTGATAAAAATTTGATAATGCAATACGATTGTTAATATTATAGTTCTATGAAAATGTAACAATAGATAACTAAATTATTTTACTATTAGTATATTTAAGAAATTATCATTATAGATTTGATCGTTCATATAAGCATCATATTAATTTTCAACACGATTATTTTGTTACTATGAGTATATGATAATAATATTACGTAATTATTTATAGCTGTTATTACATTAAACATAGATGTATTTATTTTTATATGTTACACTCTAAGAATTAACTAAGTGAAATAGCGTAAAAATAAAGGCTTCGTTGGTTTAAGCTATTTTTATAAAGGATGCCACAGAATGTACGATATATAATGATTACAATATTTTTTAGCAACAACTCTAGTCCCACACTTTTGAAGGTTTATTATAACATTCTGTGGCACCTTTGAGCTTGCGCATTTTTCATGTCTAGTTTAATATTTTTTTAAGGCAACGCTTGTAATAACTCTAGTTAAACAGGATATATATTAATAATAAATTATCGTTGTAATGTAATTAGATTATGTAATTGTTATTATAAATTATCTTATAAATATTAGTGTAAGATGTATAAAAATATTTTCAGACTTTTAATATAAACAACTACAAAAAACAATCAATATTAAATCAATATATTATACATAATAGAAAACATAAAATAAACAATACAAAAACAAAATATTTACATACAATTGCAATTATCAGTGTATATACATTTTCTTTATATTCCCTGAGCAAATTAATAAGATTTGTTTTTATTGTACATAATTTGATGACTTGTTGGAGTGTATTAAAAGATAACAACAATTTGTGATTAAATTGTTATCTTAAGCAACTCACTTTTTAATAGTTGTTGGCTGAGCGAAATTGTAAAAGCCTATGAGCAAATATAAAAAAAAATACACAAACAACATTTCCTTGTGTTATTACAACATTAGATAAAATAATTGAGCAATGTCGTTATATTTTGCTCTTATTGCACATTAATAGTGTTTCTATTTTTCGGCACAAATCCATTACGGCAGTCCATTACTGGTACTTTATTTTATCGAATTAGTAAGTATGAAAGTCGAAGTTAACCTCGGCAGGATTTGAACTTAGAATGCAAAGGACCATAACAATACTGCAAAGCATGGTGTCTGACGCTCTACCAATACTTGTGTTGAGCTGGTCATTAATTTATGGTGGTCGTGCGTGGAGTAGAGCAATCGTTAGTTGAAATATTATGAACAAAACATTTTTATTTGCCGAAGAACATATTTTCAATACTGTTTGTGAATGTGACGAAGGAAATACATTCTGATATGGAACAGTGTACAAAGTGTGTCTGTGAATAACATAATGTTACCTCATGTTGTTGTCAAGACATAATGGATTTCGTATATCCAGTTAGAAGATGAAACCTAGCCATCTCGGATTAGTTATATTTCATGCCATGTGTAAACGTGTTTGAGGATAGCAAAATATGCGTGTTTCTTGTCTGGAAACTTTCTGCTAAACTGATTGGTTTCGTTTTTGGCACTATACAATACTCATCCAACAGATAGCTGTATTGGATCCTTGATTGGTTAATATTTAGGTGAGGGTGCTTGATGCAGAGTTAGTGCAAAATGGATCAATGAGTGTAATAATAATAATGATAATAATAATGAAAATATTGTGTACAATGCTGAGGTGCACTACAACTCATCAAAAGTGCATATATAATACATAGGGTAATATAAAAACGTCATGAAAAAAGAACAGTGCATGAGTCATGATATACACATATGTGCATGTGTATGGAAGGGGGACATCAGGTGTAGTTTTGGTGTATTTCGGAATGTATGATGGTTTTAAAGGATGCAGTGTGTCATCAGCTAACAACTGATGCAGGAAGTTTGTTCCATCCTTCAGCAACTCTGAGCATGAAGAAATATTTCCTAAAGTCATGGGAGCTGTGTTGTTTTCTGACTTTGTAGGCATGTCCACGTGTTAGACACATGGAGATCAAAAAAGTGTTCGGGGTTGTTGTTGGTCGGATGGTTAATAACTTTGTGGGTGTTTACCAAGTCCATTGCCAGAGGGAAGCAAAATATTCAGGGTATGGTAGGTGTCTGATGGAGGGTATGCGCTTGGTTGCATGTCTCTGAACAGTTTCCAGGAGGTCAATGTTCTGAGCAAGATAGGGGTTCCAGACTGATGACGCGAACTCCAAGTGTATTCGTACCATAGATGTATACAGCTTTAAATAGATGGCTGGAGAGCAGCTAATGAAGGTCTTGCTGATTGATGCCAAGTCAATCTTAATAAATTGACTGATTTATCTGTTCACTACTGCTAATCCACCGCTGTTTGTACAATTTTTTAAATAATGTCAATTTGAGCTTGAATCATTGGCGTAATGAAATTTGAAAAGATTATAAGCAAATCTTTTTTAAAATACACAGACAACATTTAACTGTATCGTTGCAACATTAGATCTAATAATGGAGCAACATTTGTGCAGAATTATTGTTTGTGCAATAAGATATTTGCAGATCTGTACTTGGTCTGCTCTTTAGCCAACTCGGTACGTTTAGAAGCTCTACGCTCGGCTTGCTTTTGAGATATAATAGCTGAATTTGCAGATCTATACTTGGCCTGCTTGTTTGCCAACTCATACCGTTTTGAACATCTATACTTGGCCTGTTTTTGTGTTAATTTAGCAAAATTCACAGCTCTATAATCGGCCTGTTTTTGTCTCAACTTCTCCCGATTCCGCATCCGGTAAGCTGCTTTCACATCCAATTTAATACGCCCATCTAGATTATTAGCACAGGAATGTGAACAAGCTTGTGGGACCGCATCATTGTAAGTATATGAACTGCCTGCAACATCAAGACCCAATTCACAAGTGCAGCGTTGCTCATTCACATCGGCAGTGGGGACACCAAAATCAGTGACAGGTCTCGATTCACTCGCGAGATACATCACAGCTACACTATATATTTAAACATATATACAGTGATACCTCGCTACTTGGCGGTTCAACTATCGCGGATTCACGATTTCGCGCATTTTTAGAATATATATATGAACACCTAAAATGTTTCATTAAATCCATTAAAATATTAATAATAAACACAGTTCTAATCATACGCTATATATATATATAAATATAAGTAATTAATACCGTATAAATGGTACAAAGACTGTTTATGTAAAATGTATTTCTCAACAGAGTATTGAATACTTAGGAGAAATTCAAAACGAAGAGTGATAACATTTCAAGCAAAGAGTTTAATTAGGTAATGACTTACAAATTTGTTTCAGTATATAGACAAAGCCTGAAGCGCTAATTATAATAATTAGTTAATAATATTACAAAATATATTAATATTATATTAAATATATACTGAAACAAATTTATAAGTCATTACCTAATTAAACTCTTTGCTTGAAATGTTATCATTCTTCGTTTATATATATACTAGCAGTAAAGCCCGGCGTTGCTCGGGGTCGCTCAGTAGCTGTGTTAAAGTTACAATGTTAAGTTTCTTTCTTGGCTTAAAAACTGTAGTGTCTACTGTGCAGACTTGCATGTGGTGTTTTTGATTAATATTCCCTCAACCAACAATATGCCTTATGAAGTTAAGAAAACATAACGATAACCCGAATGTTATAACAAAAGAGGATGCTGGGGATAGAAACTGCACTGGTTATTTATTAACAAAGATCGAAAATGTAAACACTGCAACGCAGAGAAAAACATTAGCGTAACCAAATTATCAGTTATGTCTGTCTGCACGCCTATATCACCTCTCTGCACGACTGTCTGTCTGCACGCCTATATCACCTCTCTGCACGACTATCTGTCTGCACGCCTATATCACCTCTCTGCACGACTATCTGTCTGCACGCGTATATCACCTCTCTGCACGACTATCTGTCTGCACGACTGTCTGTCTGCACGCCTAATGACGAAATATTTGCTTGTTTTACGTAGTCTTTAAATAGACTTGTTTTCAAGTAAAAATATTGTTTTAAAATGCTTTTAAATGGAAATGAAGCAAAACGGGGTCGCTCAGTAGCCGTGTTAAAGTTACAATGTTAAGTTTCTTTTTTGGCTTAAAAACTGTAGTGTCTACTGTGCAGACTTGCATGTGGTGTTTTTGATTAATATTCCCTCAACCAACAATATGCCTTATGAAGTTAAGAAAACATAACGATAACCCGAATGTTATAACAAAAGAGGATGCTGGGGATAAAAACTGCACTGGTTATTTATTAACAAAGACTGAGAAAGCCAGCGTAATTTTTTACGTAAGACGCTCAATGTAAACAGAACAAAGGGAAATAACTGATAACTTACGCTCAAAAATCGATACATTATATTCGATTTCGTCACATAGGGTGGGTCAATTTGAAATATTTTTTTTTCCGATGTCTTCGCTAGGGCTCAATGTACAAGTATAGCAATTTCGGTGCAATTCCGTGAGAGATTCTAAGAGGAGATGTGTGCCAAAAATCGATAGACAGACAGACAACCACAGTTTTATATATATAGATATATATATATATATATAGAGAGAGAGAGAGAGAGAGATTTATCTAGTCCTTCGCTCAAGATTAATCTATAAGTTTAGATGTCTGCCTTCGTTTAAGTAAATATTACAGTAAGATTTTTAATATAAACAACTACAAAAAACAATTAATATTAAAACGAAAAAATTATCAATGATAAAAGAAGCGGATGCAACTTTTTTTTTTATAAAGTTATATTCCTGTTTCTTTAAAGAACATTTCATTTTTGTTCTATTGTAGGCGAAATAATGCAATGGTTTAATAGGGAAGATATAACTTACCAATTATGTCTCTAACCGTGTAACGCTTTTTAAGTAGATAACTACAATTGAAAATACTAAAGAAATGGAACCAACAATTCAATTTGAAAGTCGTCTACTTATAGTGACAGTGTATTACTGGTACTTTATTTTATCGACCCCGTAACGATGAAAGGCAAAAATGCAAATGCTTAAAATTTAAATTGCCTTAATTCTATCGTCTGCTGTTTCATTAAAGGGAGATTCTCGTCTGTATTTAATTCTATCGTCTACTGTTCCACTAAACAGATATACCTCCACTATCGTCTCTATTTATACATTTTAACTTATAACTTATACACATTTGATTTGAAATATTTTATCTAGTCCCCCCTCTCAATATTATGATGATTTCTTTCGAATGAAACAGTTCTAGTCCTGTAGAAGCCATTTATATATATAATTGAACTGAGTTAAAAATTCACAATATTTATAATTAAATAAGCTCATATATATATGTGTGTATTTATCTGTTTATTGTATTATATATAATGTGTGTATATACAGGATGTCCCCCCAAAATATATACACACTTCAACAGCATTCTAATAACTATTGCCTGTACAGGTAATCAAAGTGTCAATCGAATGTTAGTTTCGTGTTTTAACAGTACAAATTTACAATACACACATAACACACATAAAACCAGTGTATATACATACATGAGTGTGTATACCCATACATGAATGTGTATATACAATATATATGTATATATATATAGACACATATATTCACGGTGCAACGGAACATTAAAATATACATGCGGGAGGGGGGATGTATATATAGGGGCGCTGGGGATAAAGGAGTGTAAAGCGTGTGTAATTGATATATTGAAAGAGAGGAGCGTGCAGCGATAGAGTAACAAATATATAGAGAGGGGGAGAGATGGTATTGAAGGGGAGGAGTGCAAAGAGTAAGAGAGATATATATAGAGACGGAACAGATAGAGAGAAACAGGCGTAAGTAACAGTGGAAGAGATATATAGAGAGGGGGAAATGTGTTATTGAAGGGGAGGAGTGTAAAGCGAAAGCGTAAGATATATATAGAGAGAGGGGGAATAGTATATATATATATATATATATATATATCAACACTTACTCTGATTGGTTGAAAATTAGCAAATGACATACGATCACCACCACCACGGCTATCCCCGAAAAATTTATGAAGAAGCTAGTCATATATGTTAGAACACGAAAAGTGAACATTCTGTTGTTTCACACTTTTCGTGTTCTAACAGATATATATATATATATTTATATATAAGTGTGTGTGTGCAGAGAAAATTTGAAGTTGGAAATAACACGGAAAATATATTTAAGGGCCTTTTTCTTTTTTTGTCCTTTCATTGATTCGTCAAAGTGACATTATTGAAAATATGACATTAAAAAAAATGAGAGGGACAATTCTTTTTTTTTTAAGTTTTATAAAGTATATAAAGTATATAAAGTATATAAAGTATTACCGGTCTCGATGTATTATTAAAGTTCATCTTATTAAATGTTAAGTATTGAAATAAAAAATTAAAAAGAATTAATAGGAGTTAAAAACTAAAAATTAAGGATTTAAAATTAAAATCAAATGTTGGAGTAAGTTTTCTTCCATCTTTCTTGTTCAAAATTTGGCTGGATTTGACTTTAGCAAGGGACTTAAATCAGTTTAACTAACCACGGAAGGTTCGCTAATAACATTTGTAAATTTCAGCGAAAGTATCTTAAAGCTAGAGGTGAAACTCTTTGCCTTCACAATGCAACAGATAGCACAGCTGAAATACCAAACTAATCTTGAAAATTTAACTAAAGACCTTTTTTCTTTCTTTATATTCTTTATCTTTTACTTAAATGAATAAGTTTTGATATTCGGCCTTAGACAAGATAAATATTATTTTTATTGAAGAAAAATATTATTTTATCTTTAATCTTTTATTTCCTATTTGCAAACTTTCGCTGATGAAGGATTGTACCAGAAGCCTTGATGTACGAAGATGCACGAAAAAAAAAAAGATGAAATAAAAAAGCTTTTCAGAGTTTCAGACCTTGAACTCTCGTAAAATAACGTGTTATGTGTGAGAACTAAGCCAGCCGTTAAGGTTGATTACCAACTATTTTCAACTCAACTGTTTTCCCATTATTTTTCTTATCATCATTGTTCATCATCCTAGAAACTGACATTGAACTGGTATTTTCTCCAGCCTACGTATATATATATATATATATATATATATATATATATATATATATATATATATATATATATTTATTTATTAAAATAACAGATTAAAGTTTAAGCAAAGAATCGCTGCTTTCACCCTCAACGGGATCTTCTGAAACTAACAAAGTCAATCTGTAAACGCAGAAGTGGATATTTCAAAAAACGTTGCAACCGGAGGAAGACAGGAAGACGTTACTTTGGTTCGTGGAAACGTTCCCTGGCAAAGAGCGGGAAAAACGAATATAATACGTCATTAATAGGAGCGGTGAAAAACAATTACGCGCAAAGACAGAACCACGTTTATGGTGTAAAAGAGGTCGTAGACTAATGTTCTCTTAGGTGGTTCATAGAGACGTTCTCTGGCAATGAACGAAAAAAACGAAGATAATACGTCATATGTGGAACGTGGAGAACAATAGCACGCAAAGACAAAACCACGTAAATGGTATAGCAGAAGTCGTAGACTAAAATTCTAACTAGGAGACCGAATGAATCTCCGCTACAGAGTTAAGAACAAAGTAAATAAATACAATACAGAAGTAATAGAAATAAATAAATACATACACGCAAACAAATACGTACATACACAAGCATACGCAAAACACTTACCATAGGTATACAAAACCACGCACATATAAATATGTGTGTGTGTGTATGCGTGTATACAAATAAATAAATAATTATATAAACGTATATAACAAGCGCACACACATACCTACATGTAAATACACGAATGTTCGGAGACGTAAGTCAACCAAAACATGAAGTACACATATACACACACTCTACATACGTACGAACCTGCATACTCACACAGACGCAAACTCCCGTATGCACATGGCCAAACCATATGTACAAGAATATATTAAATTATACGCCATAACATAAACAATCAAATATACGTACGAGAAGGTATACGTACCTTCACAAAACATACGGGTAATATATACTTACCTATGCAAATAAGTAATGGTATAAACAAAACATATACTTAGCTCCCACATCAAGACGTAAAATATCCACGTATAGATCGTACTATCCGTTAGGGTATAACGTGGGGCTGTAATACAGGAAAGTTTTGTGCAATTTATGTTTACAAGCCGAAATTGCCTCAGATTTTTTGTTTAAGATGTGGTCTGTGGCGTAGAGTATTTCCAGGGCCTCAGCGGCGCAGAGGTCACGTGGTCTTTTATTTCTGTTATATGATCTAGCCCTAGCTAGGATCTCCCAGTGTAACTTATATTGGGTGTGGTTGTCTTTTAGACTCCAGATATAAGCTGAAAGTGACGTCATATTCCTTCTTAGAGGGTAACGAAAAGAATGGGTATGCATGTAAAGACGCTGCTAGAACCTATTGGCGGTTAACCCTATGTAAGCCCTACGGGACGTGGGTGTTACAACCTTACATTTGTAGACAATGTTATTAGAGAGGCATCTCCCAGATAGGGGGCAATCAACCTGATTCCTACAATTACAGTAGGAACTAACTACAGGGTTGCACGTGTTCCTACGGCTAGGTAGTTTAGCTAAATTTGAAGCTGTGATGTTATGTGCAAGGTTCGGAGTCGTAGAGTAAGAAATTTTAATAGTATTTCTATTAAAACTTTTACTATATTTATGTGTAGGGGGAAACTGCTTCGTAATAAGGGAAAGAAAGATCTTAGCTAATGGTCTGGCCACCTCTATATTATATGGTGGGTTATACCAACAAATGCGACGAGATCTATTTCTTCTAGGTCTATTTTCGTACTCTGTATATGCTACCTTATCGACAAATCCACTTCGAGCAAGAGCTTCATTGTAATAAGTGGAATGGTCGTTGAAAATACGCTCGTTGGTGGAAAGACGGGAAAGCCTCAACGAAACGTTTCTTACCAGGTTCTTGGTTATGCTGGCAGGATGGTTGGAATGCTTACTTATGTAATTAAGCGTATCATTCGGCTTTCTATACGGGTAATACAACCCATTCAATAAATTGAGGGTAACGTCGAGGTAATTAACGACCGAGAGATTGGCCTCAACCTGTATAGAGAGGTTGAAGCCTTTAAAGAAGGCTGTGAGTTCTTTTCTGAACCTGTCGCAAGCACGAGGTCCGCACTTAGTCATGGTCAAAAGACCATCGTCACGGTATAAACCACCGCCCGCGTTGGGGAAAAGAAGGAAAAGGCCGATAAGAGCAGTAACCTCCACAGAATCACTGGCGCCCATACTCACGTCGAATGGGGTACTATTGGCATTTTTAATCCAAATAGAGTCGTCGAAATTAGTCACCGACTTTCGGGCATTGAGGATGACATCAACTTCGAAATCCTTCCTAGCCAGGGCTAGATCGTATAACGGAAATAAAAGACCACGTGACCTCTGCGCCGCTGAGGCCCTGGAAATACTCTACGCCACAGACCACATCTTAAACAAAAAATCTGAGGCAATTTCGGCTTGTAAACATAAATTGCACAACACTTTCCTGTATTACAGCCCCACGTTATACCCTAACGGATAGTACGATATATACGTGGATATTTTACGTCTTGATGTGGGAGCTAAGTTTATGTTTTGTTTATACCATTACTTATTTGCATAGGTAAGTATATATTACCCGTATGTTTTGTGAAGGTACGTATACCTTCTCGTACGTATATTTGATTGTTTATGTTATGGCGTATAATTTAATATATTCTTGTACATATGGTTTGGCCATGTGTATACGGGAGTTTGCTTCTGTGTGAGTATGCAGGTTCGTACGTATGTAGGGTGTGTGTATATGTGTACTTCATGTATTTACATGTAGGTATGTGTGTGCGCTTGTGATATACGTATTTATTTATTTATATACGTTTATATAATTATTTATTTAGTTGTATACACGCATACACACACACACACATATTTATATGTGCGTGGTTTTGTATACCTATGGTAAGTGTTTTGCGTATGCTTATGTATGTACGTATTTGTTTGCGTGTATGTATTTATTTATTTCTATTACTTCTGTATTGTATTTATTTACTTTGTTCTTAACTCTGTAGCGGAGATTCATTCGGTCTCCTCGTTAGAATTTTAGTCTACGACTTCTGCTATACCATTTACGTGGTTTTGTCTTTGCGTGCTATTGTTCTCCACGCTCCACATATGACGTATTATCTTCGTTTTTTTCGTTCATTGCCAGAGAACGTCTCTATGAACCACCTAAGAGAACATTAGTCTACGACCTCTTTTATACCATAAACGTGGTTCTGTCTTTGCGCGTAATTGTTTTTCACCGCTCCTATTAATGACGTATTATATTCGTTTTTCCCGTTCTTTGCCAGCGAACGTTTCCACGAACCAAAGTAACGTCTTCCTGTCTTCCTTCGGTTGCAACGATTTTTGAAATATCCACTTCTGCGTTTACAGATTGACTTTGTTAGTTTCAGAAGATCCCGTTTAGGGTGAAAGCAGCGATTCTTTGCTTAAACTTTAATCTGTTATTTTAATAAATATTTGCTCTACGGTTCTTATATATTTGATATATATTTATCCTTATCGAGCCCTCTTTGGATTTTAGTCTTCAAATTTATTATTATTACTATATATATATATATATATATATATATATATATATATATATATATAAACGGAAAAAATGAAACGAAATTTCATTTCTCACTCTTAGTACGGCTGTTACTTAAATCCTAAACGGACGGTAGTCCGTTTAGTAATATTGTTGTGGTCGTGTTTTCGTTGGCAATCGTCTGTTTACGACAGTACAGCGCGGCTCTATTTTATGTAACTGAGATAAAACTTATATGAGCATGAACAGTAGATCATTACGCATCTTTTGGCTTAAAAATCTAGAAATTTGGTCCAGCGGGAAAAAGTTTATAATCAAAGTTTGCTGATAGATCTTGTGTTCAAGTGAGTGAGTAGTAAGCGTGACGCTAGGGGAGGTAATTACGAGGTAATTACAAGGGGAGGTAATCTAATATATTTCAAATTGTATTTTTAACTAAATTCATTTATCATAGTCTAATATTTTAAAAATAGGTGAGTGCTCCACGATGATGACCCATGGCCCCGCCATGTGGAGGGGATGCTTAGGAGCCATCCAGATATCATGTGACCATTTTTGGTTTGCGGTGTCCACATGATATCTGGATGGCCCTTTATACTAATTAGTCATTTATCTGCATAAAAATTATACCAGATCATTCTGATTATTGACTTGAAATCTTTTACAAAATTAGTATGAGCAACTAAGAGGTCATCAATAGAAATAGAATTACTTTTTGAAGTTTTCATGCACAGCATTTTTGGGGATTTTAAATAAAAGTTAATATCATAATTCTTATTTTGTATACCCACATTGCAGATACAGAGAAACATGACAATCCTATATAAAGGTCGTAGACAGCAGTATCAGTTTTTATCCGTAACACCATTGAAATGCACAAGTTTCACCAATTCACTATTATGCACTAATCATCTCAAATGCATTCATGATTTACTAGCTTTGTCATTAAGCCAGTTGCCTCAACTAGATTGCAATTATACTCAAAAGAACTTTAAAATGTCAATCACTTGTCAGTAATTCACTATGATCTTTTAATTATTAGATAGTTGTTGCTTGCATTGCCTTAAAAAATAGTAGACCAGATAGAAAAATGCGTACAGCAAAAAAAAGTAATATTGTTGGAATATAAACCTTTAAAAATACAGGACAAGAAACTAAAATAAAACTTTAAAAGAATAGGACAAGAAACTAAGATAAAACTTTAAAGAATTGGACAAGAAATAAAAAATTTTACAATAATATTAGTGGCAAAATTTTTTTATTCGTTTCCTGTGCTATGCCCCAGTATCTTCTTGATTAGTGCATAATAATTGTCATGCTCTCATTGTGCGTTGCCCCTGAGCGGTTGGTTCTGGTTGGGCTTGGTTGGCTGAGCAGTTCTGCTCCGTCAGAATGACCAGTGAAAGAAGAATTGGCCGATGCAGCTGCAGGTCTCCTCCAAGAATGCACTTCTGGTCCCGCAACACCAGACGAAGATGGAGAAGACGACCGGGACAAGATGTCGACTCTGACCACAGACTACGGCATCTCCCTCAACCACCGGTCCTCCCTCCCTCTGTCCCGTCATCCCTCCAGTCCTCCTGCTCCCCCTTCCTGTACCAGAAAGCTGTGGCACGCATTCATCTGGACTGCCGGACTTGAACTCAAGGACAAGATGCAAGGAGAAGATGGACGGGTTGGTCAAGATCAAGGATGAGCGGGATGACAAGACCGTCCGCTGCTGCTCAAGATCTGTGCTCATGGGCCCATGGGTCCATTCACATTATGCATGACACATGAGGCGTGTCGCCGAATGATGAAATAGGGGTATGGTTATGGCCCAATTGGTGTTCAAACCAGGATCAAATGATCCCCCGGTCTGACGACGACCTCTGAATGTGGAACTCGATTTTTTACCAATAAAAATTTTGCCACTAATATTATTGTAAAATTTTTTATTTCTTGTCCAATTCTTTAAAGTTTTATCTTAGTTTCTTGTCCTATTCTTTTAAAGTTTTATTTTAGTTTCTTGTCCTGTATTTTTAAAGGTTTATATTCCAACAATATTACTTTTTTTTGCTGTACGCATTTTTCTATCTGGTATAAGTATGTATACGTACATACATATATGTATACAGACGTACAGTAGAATGTATATATATTATTTCTGAAGACAGCATATATATGTGTAGGTATGTATATTCCCTCTAATAGTTTGTAAAAATTTTACATAGATCTATATGATATATATACCAACACACACATATATATCCTAGAAACGATCGTAAAATGATGAATTTTTTAATATAAGGAACTGTTTCTTTGTTTTTATTCATTATTTTTATTTATTTATATATATATATATATATATATATATATCGACAGCCGGTCGACAACATCCCAGACCTCATTCGCTTAATGAGTGGGGTGGAGCTCATCAAATCGGACCAAGGAAACAATGTTTCCGTTGGTCTATCCAATTGCTAATACTATCTGTCGGTCGCAAGTCCAGGCAGAAGTATATATATATATATATATATATATATATATACGATATTAAACAAATGGAAACTATATTTATAAAACCATATTTATTTCATTATATATATTTCAGGGATACCATATTAAAAATATGGTATGCCTTCCTCAGACAAAATACAATATATAAACCGTTTTATAAATAAATAAATTTGATATACCTAGAACAGTGCAACTTCCATTTAAAAAGTTGATTTGGAAGTTGCACTGTTCTAGGTATGTCAAATTTATTTATTTATAAAACGGTTTATATATTGTATTTTGTCTGAGGAAGGCATACCATATTTTTAATATTGTATCCCTGAAATATATATAATGAAATAAATATGGTTTTATAAATATAGTTTCCATTTGTTTAATATCGTAAACCTACTCCAAAATCTGTTGAGTGCTTTTATATCAGTTATAAAATATTTACTCGTTGTAACCCTACAATTTTAAATAAAACTTTTGCATATATATATATATATATATATATATATATATATATATATATATATATATATATATATATATATATATATATATATATATATAGGAACCAGTAAGACCCCGACAGCTGAGCTCAAGCCGTTTCGACGGCTAATTCTGGACTAAATGAAAATTTATCCTGGTATTTAAATAGCCGATCTTCTCAAGGGGTAATTCCATATATGGTCAAAGTGATTGTCAAAAATCAGTAGTAATTCTGTGGTTGCAAATTAGTAGGGGAGATGGTGGCTAAACCTGCCAGTAGGAGAAAGAGGGGAGGGGGTGGAGTAGACCCAATCAAGCGTTGGTAGTGCCAGCTACAGCTGGGCATGAGGTCAAAGAAGATACAGGGGAGGGGGAGGGGGAGGAAGTCGGAACGGTAGGTAGAACAATGGGGGGTAGAAATAGGAAAGAAAAAATACTGAGAGTGAAGAAAAGCAAATAAGTGTAAAGAAAAAAGTAAAGTAAATTAAATTCTACGACCTAGGTGTCAGGCTATTGTTAGGCGAGAATAAAATAAAGAAAGATGAACTGGTTACTGCATGTAAACATAGATTGCGTAGGACTTACCTCGCCCTCAAACCCCATAATGACCCGGGGGCGTAGACTAGGGCTATAACACCCCAGTTGCCGATTTTGCAATGGGTAACCCCTGCTTGCCAAGGAAGACGTAAGATCTTCTTTGTATTCTTTTATCGCTTCCTTTATTTCCTTCCCCCCTCTCTCCTTTGTCCTTCTACCCCAGCTCTTCTCCTTTGTCGGCGTCTTTTCTCGCCCACCCGAGGCTGCCCTTTGACCCCAGCTCTTCTCCTTTGTCGGCGTCTTTTCTCGCCCACCCGAGGCTGCCCTTTGGCCCCATGTAGCCTTAGTACCCCCCCTCCCCTAGTCTTTGATAGATTTGGCGGACTCCGCCCTTTATAGCAGTTGGCTTAGACCCCGGATACTTTCCCTTATTCCGACCGCTCCCACTATTCTCTGTGCCCTCTATATTTCTTAGTGGCACTTATGCCTTATTTTTTCGTTTCAGTATTTCTTGCTTCGCTTTTCTTCTGGGCGGGGTGGATTCTGAATTTATTTCTCCGTATTCTACCTTTATTTCGTACGAACTTTTCATGTAGCTTGTTTTAGATCTTTTAGAGTTAGCATTAGTATATATTTTTCTCGGGACTCAGAATTATTATCTCGTACAAGTTCACTTTGCCGCACTGGGTCGTTGCTGGCCCGGGATGGAAACCTTTATTGTTTATTTCGTGGTAGTCTCTTTAGTATTTTGGCCCCTTTTGTTGACCCGTCACCGTATCATTTACGTACTTATACCTCTTAAAAGGGTCCTTGCCTTATCCGTCCCACCTAGTTCTCTTACTTATTTCCTTATTTATTTATTTATTTATTTATTTACTTCTTCCTTTCTTTCTTTATTTTATTCTCGCCTAACAATAGCCTGACACCTAGGTCGTAGAATTTAATTTACTTTACTTTTTTCTTTACACTTATTTGCTTTTCTTCACTCTCAGTATTTTTTCTTTCCTATTTCTACCCCCCATTGTTCTACCTACCGTTCCGACTTCCTCCCCCTCCCCCTCCCCTGTATCTTCTTTGACCTCATGCCCAGCTGTAGCTGGCACTACCAACGCTTGATTGGGTCTACTCCACCCCCTCCCCTCTTTCTCCTACTGGCAGGTTTAGCCACCATCTCCCCTACTAATTTGCAACCACAGAATTACTACTGATTTTTGACAATCACTTTGACCATATATGGAATTACCCCTTGAGAAGATCGGCTATTTAAATACCAGGATAAATTTTCATTTAGTCCAGAATTAGCCGTCGAAACGGCTTGAGCTCAGCTGTCGGGGTCTTACTGGTTCCTATTACCCACTCTACTACCTCAAGTATTGAGTACTTTGGTGCGTTATGGTCCACCTGGTTCCTTACCACATTTCCTTCGTTATCTAGCTCCTACTCCCGTAGTAGAGCACTTTCCGACCCTACCACGCCGTATCCAGACTTTTCCGCTAAGCTCAATTCATTTCACCCGCACCATGCGAAAACACAACATTGACTTCTCTACCAAGAACATCCCAATCCCACCGAAAAAACTCTACCTTCGGATGCTCACGCAAAAAATTGATCTATTTGCGAAAAGACTTAGATGGAGAACTTTTTTCTATGACAGATGTTGCGACAACCAGGACTTCGGCGCCAAGGAGAGATTCGGATTTATTACCTACAAATCTCCGCCCCTGAACCCCTTGCTCGCACCCTTCGAGAATGACCTCTTCCAGCTGGTCAGGAACATTAAATTTAAACCCAGACACAACCGATTCCTACAAAAACTCCGTAGCACCTTAACAGAGTATGATAACACAAATGACATCATGGTGCATTCGGATAAAACTGGGAACCTATACTTTGTCAACCCTGACAGATACCACACACTGATCAGGAGCAGCCTAAACTCCACCTATAAAAAGGCCAACCACTCTTGTATCGAGGACATAAATCGAGATGGACAACAAATCACCTCCAGCCTCGGGGTCGCCGACCGCACGGAACCTCTAGACCCACGGACACCATACTTCACACTGAAGGACCATAAATCCGATTTTGACCGTAAACCCTCCATCAGGCTTATTAACCCAACGAAGTCCGACATAGGGAGAATCAGCAAAAAAATCCTAGACCGCGTGATACCAAAAGTCAAGCAACACACCCGACTTAGCCTATGGATCAACACCCAGGAAGTAATCTCCTGGTTCAGCAATATGGAGGATAAACGAGAAACTAAATTCATACAGTTCGACATAGAGAGCTACTATGCTTCAATCACCTTACCGCTACTTACTGCCGCCTTGGACTTCGCCGAAACACTCGTGCCCATCACCGACCAGGAAAGAAAAATCATCCTCCACGCCAGGAAGACAGTCTTACTCTTTGGCGACTCTAAATGGATAAAAAGAGCTCCCGACTCACCCTTCGACGTCAGCATGGGCGCCACGGATTCGGCGGAGGTCACCGATCTTATAGGATTATTCCTAATAGCCAAACTCACTGATATGTTTCCTGCATTCGGTGGTGGATTGTACCGTGATGATGGGCTCCTTACCCTTAAAGGGTACAACCCCAGTAGTACAGATCGGGTCCGGAAACAATTAATCAGATTCTTCCGCGACTGGGGATTTAAAATAACCCTACAAACGTCCCTGACCCGAGTAAACTTCCTGGACGTAACCCTCGACCTCGAAAACGACCTGTACTATCCATACAGGAAACCTAATGACAATCTGCACTACATCCACCGCCGATCAAACCATCCTAGGAACATCACAAACAACCTGGTCAAAAACATCTCCCTCCGCATATCCCGTTTGTCAGCTAATGAGCGGATATTCGATGAACATGCGCCTTATTACAACCAGGCCCTCAAGCGGAGTGGTTTCCGGGAGGAAATATCCTACTGTCCAGCCCCCATTAGCGGAACCAGCAGGAGACACCGCCGCTCACGCAATGTAACATGGTTCAATCCTCCCCACAACGCAGAGGTGACTACTCCCATCGGGAAACTATTCTTTAGGCTCATTGAAAAACACTTCCCATTACAACACCGCTACCACAACATAATTAACAAAAATACCATCAAACTCTCTTACAGCACTACACCAAACTTCGCACAAAACATCGTCTCCTCTAACAACAAAAAACTCAACCCCGATGGCAGAAATAACCTAATTAGCAGTGGAGAACCGACCAGGAGGTGTAACTGCCCGGATAGATCTATTTGCCCACTCGACAATACATGCAGAGACCGTAATGTGATCTACCAGTGCAACGTGAGGACGGATACCTCCAACAAAGCCTATATAGGACTTACCGCATGTGACTTCAAGACCCGGCTATACCAACATAGACATACCTTCCGAAACCCGGCCCGGCGTCACGCCACTACACTTTCGGGCCACATATGG
>OZ024745.1:6214071-6216571 GCA_964016885.1 Eledone cirrhosa
TACAATTAAACTTAATTGTTTGGATATGTAGATATATAGATACTTAACCAGCTTTCAGATTTACCAAAACATCCCCATTAGTCAACGGTATTCTCTATATTATTCTCTATTATATGTATAAATCAGAACATTCGTTGGTAACGTGTTTAATTAATTATTTGTTTCACACACAACTCAATATGTATTACATAATTTGGAACTTTCAAATCAGTTATACCTACAATATTTCAATTAAAAGACTAGATACTAATTGTAAACAAATGTAAATAGATTTTTTTAATATATTTCTCCAAGTCAGAAAAATATTGAAATTATTCTAACTAGTTTCATTTCTACATTGAAATTCACCAGAGAACAAGTACCCTAATTTTGTGTCTATGGAGAGATTGATGGTTTATAGCTATTTATATAAACATATATGAAGGAGGTCGCCAAAGATGATAAGGATACAAATAATAATAATAACGTTTTGCAGCAGAAATGATGAGATAATTATAAACGTCAGCATGAAGTTTATTTTAAAGTGACAATCAAGAAAATTAACAACACAGCGAGATGAAACAACTGTAAGAGATACTATGCGCATCCACATATCACACATATATTGATCATAAAGAAGTTTTTTTAGATATGTTTTCAGGAATCATTAGAAATCATCACAGCCACATTATTTCCATAATACATTTTAAAGCCATTTGTATGACAATAAACTACTAATAGAAAACATTGAATCTTTCGCTGCAGATGGTATCTCTGCTCTAATGGGCGAGAAAAATGGCTGCTTAACATTGATGAAAGACATTCCCGAAACTTGTACACTGTGTTATTCTGAGAAAATGCTAAAATCGTGTCACCTATTTAAATGAGATATTGAAGTCAGTAATAAAATATTTCAACACAATCGAAATTAATGCTAAACGTGGGCGTCTTTTTAAATAGTTTTGGGTGGATAAAAATACAAATGAAGATTATTGTTTTACTTTGATCTAAAGTAATTGTCTGCTTGAAAAGATTCATGGAACAATTTGATATTTTTAGTAACATTTAACGGGACAAACCTGAAATTAGGTTCCTCTTAAAAGACAATAGCAGAGTTTTATTAATTTGGGGGCATGTACTTTTACGTGGATTCTTTGTGGCTAGAATGTTCAGTTCACGATTATAAGATTGTGATTTCGATCCCCGGTTTAAGTGGCGCATTATGTCCTTCAGAAAGACACTTTATTTCATGTTGCTCCGGTTAACACAAATGGCCAAATGATTTGAACTTGAAGGGGCCTGCCTTATCACACATCGTGTCACGCTGAATTTCCCTGAGAACTCGAGTCTGAGAAATGCTCAGCTCCATATATGTTCATTTCACGAGTAGACAATTCCATTGGTCGAATAAACTGGAGCGCTCGTCGTCTGAAACGATGGAAGACCAACAAGAAGAAGAGAGTTTTTAAAAAGCTAAATTATATTAGCTAAATAACATCAAGGAGAATCTATAACTATCGTTGATTCAAAGACAAAGATATTTGGCTTCATTACATTTCTGGGACTATGTCAAGAAAAATAATTTTGCAAGAAAATATATCCAAGTTATTTAAAAGAAATAAGTGTGAAATAACTGATAGTGTTTCTATCATTGAAGATCAATTGGAAGAAATACAGGCCTGGGATTTAAATTACAGATTTTCTGGTATAAAAGAAATAAGATTTCCGTTTTGACTAACTTAACCATTGTTAGTGGACCATTCTGAAGTGGATATGGAATACCAAGAACAGTCTGGAAGAAAACATCTTTTAAGTAAAAAGGACCATGATGTGGCTTAGTAATGAAATAAAGGTTAAATAGAAAAAATTTAACTTGTTCTGCGAGAGAGCTTCTGTTATCATTATTTAGTGGTACTTGGTTTGGGTTGGCCAGCCGCAGGTGTGAACCCCGCGAGCTGGAATGGCTTTTCCAGCGCGTCTCCCTTGTCGTCCTCCGGGGTAACGCCTTCTCCATTCTGTCTGCCAGTGACTTATTATAGAAACAAGAACGGCCTGAATATAAGAGAAATAAGAATGTTTGTGTCTGAAATCAAAACAGTAGTAAACATCAGCCTTTAAAAAATCTACATCAAGATTATCGATCTTTGAAGTTGTATTTTTACCGAATATTATAAATCTAAAGTTGTATTGTTGACTAAATACCTTTTTGTGCATTTAAAATTGTAATTTCGCAGCTATTTTATTTTTTTTGTTGAAATGATAAAGTTAACTTCAATTTCAATTTAATTTTTTATTCATATTTAATGTAAGTAGGTGAGCATTCCAGGCACATGTACTCTTAACATAGTTCTCTGGGAGATTCAGCATGTCACAGAATGTTACAAAATTGGCCCTTCATTTTTGTCAGCTAAGTGGATTGGAGCCACGTGGAATAAATTGCCTTGACATAGAAACATACATAACTTATAATATACAGAGCCACACATGTAATGACCACAACACCTGCAGAGAGAGAGAGAGA